>CAJUYI010000021.1:325189-360553 GCA_910591695.1 Galerucella pusilla | reverse complement strand
GTAATAATTAATGTATGCGTTACTTTATGGACAAACTGTATTAACTGAAGTGAAATTACCATAAAATATTTAGTTTTTCCTTATTTATACGCTGAACGTATTAATGATTTAGTTTAAAATCTCCCCTATACTAACTAATTTATACCATATACTTTGTGCCTGACTTTCGCCGATACCAACTTAAACGAATTAAAACTATAAACGCGATAACCATAATTCACCATCTATCGTTGATATAAATTATTTTATTTCGACTGTGCGGTTTCGAATCTCGACTTTCGACTGCCAGTCATTAATGCCTCGGCGGATATTTATTTCAGATCTTATTGTCGACACGAAATGATATAAAACAGTCTACGTACTTTTCGAAATTTAAACAGACAAATAGTTTTTCTGCAGCCAAAATTAATCAAATCGAAAGTATACTTGACGTAATAGATATTGTGCGAACTTAAAGTTGTCGGCTTTTTGTTCGAGTATAATTCGATACGATACCGTCATAGTCCGCAATATAACTTGAAGGGGATATACGATTAGATAGCTGCATTAAAAATATTATGTTCACTATATACCACTTTAATCAAATGGTACCGAAATAAGCTTTTTTCGGACGATATCGCTTTCGGAACTTATTATCAACATTCATTTTTGTTTGTATCGAGAATAAATTGGGGATTTTTTATTTTGAAAATCAGCGTCTTCAGCTATCTCTCTTTTTAAAAGAGACTTCCTTTGAGGATTAAAGAAATCCCTAATAGGTAGATTGACTGACATCAATAAAAGCTTAATACGTCTTTGATGTTGTGCGATGAAATATGAAATTAAAAAAGTTTTAAAATTGTTTGCTCGATTTCATTTTTAACGTTTGAACTGATTTTTCTATCTGATTTAATTAATTCTTTGTGTGTTGTTGAAAATAAAAATATATTTTTTTTAAATTTTCATAATAATAGGAGAGATTTTTCCATTAAGGCAGATTTAGACGTTCCAGTCTCACTGGCACGTCAGCTAGGACTCTGCCAGATCTGGACCAGATCGTTTACATGAGTCCAGTCCAGTATGTCGTTAATGTGTGCTTGTGATCAGGTACGAATATGTACGAGAAGATGGATCAGCGATAGTACTATAACGGGAG
Organism: Galerucella pusilla; assembly: GCA_910591695.1. NCBI lineage: Eukaryota > Metazoa > Arthropoda > Insecta > Coleoptera > Chrysomelidae > Galerucella > Galerucella pusilla. The sequence continues at coordinate 359,418 of CAJUYI010000021.1, read as the reverse complement.
GTTCGTCTTTGCTACAACAACTGAGAGGAGAAGATCCCTCTGAGTGCAGGTTGGCGTTACGTCTTACGTCACATAATTTTGACGATTTACTGTCCCTGTTAGAAAGCTTGATTCAGCATCAAGACACTGTGATGAGAGAGGCATTACCGGCAGAAAAAAAATTAGAAGTAACATTGTCATACCTAGCTACTGGAATGCCTTATGGAAGCCTGAGTTATAGAGTGTGGAAACCACTTACTTTCGAAAATTGAAAAAAATGCCGAGACACGTCAACTTTTAAATTGAGCTGTGCGTTATGTAAACATAAATGTAAATGTACGCAAGTATGCCATAGTCGGTGTTTTTTTTTAATGAAACACCCTGTATACTTGCATATTTTTGAAATCCTCTTAATGAACCGATTCCAACAAACTAAATAATGTATGGTCAATTATGTATACAGGATGAAATTTTTATTTTTACAGTTATTAAACACATACATAAAATACCTGATGTATTTGATTTTAATACATTAAAATAAATGCTCAAAATGTTCTCCACCAAGTTGTTGGCAATAGCACAGTCTCCTATAGAACTCCTCCTTAACTTTGTTTAAAGTTTGAGGTGAAATATTCCGTATTTCTGTAGTTATCCTGTCTTTGAGGTCTACAATGCTAGTTGGTTGTGTGCATATACTTTGTTCTTGAGATAAATCACAGAAAAAAATCTAACGGCGTAAGGTCTGGCGATCTAGCTGGCCACTCAATAGTACCTCTTCGTCCAATCCATTTATTGGGGAAGATTTCATCTAAATAAGTTCTTACCATTAAAGCATAATGGGGTGTTGCCCCGTCTTGCTGGAACCAAACATTTTCATTCGGTAAGCTAGGATCTATATTGCGTTGGGATATAAGTTTGCCAACGCAGGAATAACTTCATTTCTAAACATATTTAAATATTTTTCAGCTGTCAAATTTCCATCTATAAATATAGAACCAATAATATAGTCGCTTATGATACCGGCCCAAACGTTCACCTTTTGAGGGTACTGAGTATGTGTCTCAAGCATCCAATTAGGATTCTCTGCTGACCAATATCTACAGTTCTGTCGGTTTACCTCTGCATTCAATGTGAATGTTGATTCGTCAGAAAAAAGAATATGGTACCAAGAGCTATCTCATTTCTGTTCAGCTTATTCATCAATATTTTGCAGAAATCCATTCTACGATCTGGATCGTCTTCTGTTAACTCCTGCACAAAAGTTAATTAGTAGGGATGAAGTTTTTCTTTATGAAGACATCTTAGAACAGTTGTATGAACAGTTGTTTCATTAAAATAAACAACACCGACTATGGCATACTTGCGTGAATCACCCTGTACATTTACATTCATGTTTACATATCGCACAACTCAATTCATAAGTTGACGTGTCTCGGCATTTTTTATAATTTTCTAAAATAATGACATAAAGAATTTTATTTCATAAGTAGTTTCCACACTGTATGTACCTACCGTGTTTCCAAACCCTCCATATCACAATTTATACCCGAAGTATGTCGCAGATCCCATAAACATTCGTGTTCTCGTAAAAGTTGAATCAGCTATAACGTTTCTATTTCGTATAGTTTTCGGGTCATTTTACCGCTGTCACTGTTCACTCTACAGAATGTGCCAACGACTGGCACAGGGGGGACACGGGTGAGGGCTACTGGCAGCAAAAATAGACAATCCCTATATTTGAGACAGCACTGTCTGGCAGCGCTGGACTGGTCCAAAAAAGTGTTTACATGGGGCCACTATCACGCCAGTGAGACTGACGCCCTGGTTACGTCTAAATCTGCCTTTTTAAGCGTAAATAATTTGATTGAATTTATTTCAATACCGAGAGATGATCGTCATTTAACCGGAGCTTGATTTCATAAAATCCCCATAAAAATGAATAACAGTTGAACGAACGCGCGTATATAGGAGTGAAATTTAATTTCGATTACGAAATTGGAAAACATAAAAGCGATCGGATCGTATATAAAAAAAAACGCACAAACAATAACCATCAATATTTCATCGATACCGCTGCTTCACCTACATTTCCCTCACTCTTTAGACGTGAAAAAAAATCATACAAAAGCCTCCGGCATACAAATTGAAACAAATGAAGCGCGAAATAAAACAAGGACATCAAAATTCAAATCAATCAAAACAAAACAAAACACGGTGAACGCTGTTCAAAAACGTTTCAATCGCGGCTCACTACACATTATATATACATACACACAAAACGAAATAAATCAAATGGCATAAACCATTCATTTTGAGCTTCAATCAATCCCGACTCGCCATTGAAATCTAGAACTCATTGACGCTAACAAAACAGTAAAAACAAAACGAGCAACAACGTTCAACCAATAGCCGTTTAACAATACTCGATTAATCTGGAAAACAAATGAATGACAAGTGACAGTAGAACATCGTCGAAAACCTGTGTGAAACCGATTCGAATTTGTTTGGAAATCAACTCTCTCTCTGTCTCCGATTTCCTTTTCAGATACTCCTTAATAGCTATGGAAATATGGGGAAGAAAATGTTGGCATTCAAATTCAATTTTCTGCTCCACAAATTGTCTCTGTTTGGTGTATATTTTGTAATGAGGAGTATAAGTACTTTTTCTTTAGTGAGACTGGTCAATCAAGCATAATGTCTCTTCGATGAAAAGCCTCAACAATTTGGTTCATGTCTTTCTGGTATGAAAATATACAGAATGGTTCATTAAATAACCTTTATACATTATTTGAAGAAGGTCTTGAAGATTGACGTGACGTCTTTGATGAAACAACCTCTATGTCCTTATTCAATATATTGTCTCTATCTATGATGATATTTACTTCTACACGTCCTCTTCTATTATCATTACTTTTGCTTAATTCCATGCTACTTTTTCTCCGTAAAATGAAAAAGAGGAAAATTATTTTTTAATGTGTATTTAAACTTGTCGTCCTGGTCTATATCACCTCCACTTCGACACGACGAAATGACATCGGAACAAGCTTTTTAAGCCGGATACCGCCATAAAATACCCCATTTTCCAATAAACAGATATCAATACCTACCTGTTGATTTTGAGGGGGTGAAAAAATACGATAAAAAGGGAGTTCGTTTGGTGTATAGATAGGCACCTTGGCGGCACGTCGAGATTCGGATGACTATGCAAATTGGTCGTTTGAAATGAAAAAAAAAATTAAAATTGCTGTTGGAAATGTCACTAGTGGAATTACAAGCGATAAGGAAATTGATTTTAGATATTTAATTGTTTTATACAGTTTATTTGATAAAAAATAGGGAAAATTAGATGGTTTTTTATTAATATTTTATTTAAAAAATATAAAAATGAATTTCTTCTGGTCAAGAAAAATAAAAACGAAGGTAGGAGGCAGGTCTGTTTCACGACGAGCTTACACTATCTATAATACTTGAGACTACTCACAGATTTTTTTAAAAACTAGCATAGATTACAAATTTATGGAAAATATTTTGATATACCTACATGGTTATTCATACGTTGGCGACAACTTTGTTATTTTAAATTAAGCACCCTGTATATTATTACCTACAGATTAAGTAGAGAGGGAATCATTAAAAAAAACCACCTCCTCACTTCTTAGAAATCAAACAACCTGGGACATGCCACAAAACGGTATGATGAAAAAGTATAACTTCTGAAAGAAATTCGTTACGGAATTAAACAACAAGAAGAAATGGGATCCAAATACCATTAACAGTCTTGGAAAGAATGCCATTCAATGGTACACAGCGGCTCGAAAGCAATAGAAGGAGTGTTTGGGCCAGGAACCAAACACTCTGAAAGCTTGGGAAAAACCCCAAGTATCTTTCAAACGGAAATCCACGCCAAAAGAAAGTGCGCCCAGTTCAATATTGATAAAGGATACAGAAGAGAAAGGATTATCATTATGTTGGATAGTCAAGCAGCTATTAAAGCACAGATCTCTTGTGTAATCAGTTCTAAAATGGGGTGGGAATGCCTCAACAAACTCAATGAACTAGGCGAGAACAATATAGTCACCCTACTATGGATCCCAGGACACACTGGAATAGAAGGAAATGAAATAGCAAAGAGGGGAACTGAAATATCTTTCTGGGGGCCTGAACCCTTTTGCGGAATCGGCTCCAATGTAATATTGGAAATAGGTGAAGCCGAAAAAAAAAGAAGATCTGACCATTGGAAAGATCTAGTAGGGCTTATACAATCAAATACTCTTCTGGGTGACTACAACCTGTTGAGATCAAATGAATGCATGAGTCAAAGTAAAACTGCGCTAAGAGTTTTAACAGGGATCCTGACGGGACATTGTCGCCTGAATGGGCACCTGAAAAAGCTTGAAATAGTGGAGGAAGAAGAATGCAGATTTTGTGGAATGGAAGAAGAAACCTCCATCCACATACTTTCCAACTGCACAGCACTTCAGAATCCTAGAGCACAGCACCTGGGAGATAACTGGATAGAAGAGGAACATTTACCTAAGTTGAAGCCTGTTTACATCCTAAAATTCCTCCGGGAAATAGGACTAAAGGAACTACTAGTTTCTGAAACTCTCCTCAGAAACTGAGTAGAAGTAAGGGGGCACAATAGATCTTTTAGGTCTCAGTGAATGTCACCCCAAAATACATACATAGGACATATTATTACCTTTTTGGATTCTACATCAAATTTTAATGTTTTGATTTTTTGATAAAAAATTGGCAGAGGCAGATATCTTATCGGGTTGATCAGTAAGATGTTCAAGTGAGTATGAGTAGTCTCCAATATATAAATATATAAGCTCGTCGTAAAACAGCCTTGTATATAAGAACGTAAATAACACTAGGTATAATATTTATTTATTACATTCAGTTTTTTTAATTGGAAAACTTAGAGAGAAAATTCAGTCACTTCATTCTCTTTAACAGATATCTCGCTTGTGTTTCTTAATAGCAGTGATCGTCTGTTGTTTTCTGGAGTGTCGGGCTGAAGTGGTGCTGCGGTCCCGGCCTCCCCCCGATATTTCCCATTAGTAGAAACGGCGACGTTCTTCGTTCGTTCGGCTGCTTGATTTATTTTATTGCTTTCAGTAGCGCTAATGTTTATTTCTGTAAATTACAAGAAAGGGGTTTGCATATATTCCACCGCATCGAGCTTATACTATGCCAAGTGTGTATATATATATATATATATATATATATATATATATATATATTTCGTGTGTGTATATATACACGGTAGACAATCGACTGAACACTGGTCCTTTTTAGAAATACTGTCTGTACACTGATAAACTGGTTAACCAATTTTATCAAACAACATTTTACGACGTCCTCTTTCAAATAGCACCCTGTAGTTATAATGACACTAAACATCAGCCACGTGCTAAAACAAGAGCGCAACAAACTCCTGTTGAAAAAACCAGACTGTGACTGACTTAAGAAATATTAAATCTCAGCAGAGATCAGCACTAACAATTTTGTACTGTATCTACTACCTTTGAACGGATGAACTTCTTTCGATTTCTGGCCACTAGAGGAAGAATCTATATACGAACACACCGACTATCAGTCCATCCAATACATCGACTCATCTGTGAACAATGCGGATCTCCTATCAGCATTTGTATGTGTGTTGGAAACTGTTTCAATTGAAAGCCAAGCACCAGAAACATTTAAAAGTACCCATAGGTTTTCTACGGTTCTGTATCTGTAGAGTAGGGAGGGTGAGTGTGTAGGCTCACAGCACAGGCCCCATGTGACCCATTGTACATCCTCCCGAGGAGTTGTCCTCCTAGGTCATTGTCCATCCTGTCCTTCTCAGGAAGGTGGACAGGTCACTAGGAGACATCTTCTTTATATCGGCAGGTGTAGGCCAAGACTCACCGAACACACACTCTCTTATTGACGATAACTCCGGACACTCGCATAAGACATGCCTGACAGTTTCATCTTCTTGTTCACACATCCTGCATAGAGGTGTGTCCACTAACCCCATAGTATGGAGGTGTTTCCTTAGTTGACAGTGGCCAGTCAGAAATCCTACTGTTGTTAAACGTGGGTTTTTCCTGGTCATCGCCAAATATTTCTTCGGCGTCAGCTTCCCAGGGTCGCCCAGGGTGATCCTGGCAAGACTGCATCCTTTGATTCCATCCCATCTTTTAAGGGATTGAGCATGGGTGTAACGTTTGGCTAGTTCTGCAATTGTCGAAGTCGTTAGGCCGTAGGTGTCACTGGGTCCTAAAATTTTTAGTCCAGCGGCTTCCCTGGCTAAAGAATCGGCAATGCGATTTCCTTTACTCCTGTCGTGCCCTTTAACCCACCTCAGGATAATATTGTTATCTATATCTATCTAATATTGTTTTCTACGGTTATAGTTGCTCGATATCTAAAAGAGAAAACTTCTACAGCTTCTCTTTCTGGAACAATCTAGATAATAAATGTGACGAAATTTCTTCGAGAATCAATAATTTTTTTTTCTTGGTGTAATTGCATTTATCGTACCAACTGTAAGCTAATGTTCCTGGGAATCGAATGAATGTTGTAGAAACAAAACGAACCTAGCAGCACATAATGCCTGCCACCGACTATGCAAATAAATTTCCTAATACTTATGGCGAGCGTTCTTGAATCCCAATCCCAGATAATGCACTATAGATGTAGAGAACGTCGGAAGAAAACACGTAAAAATATATATATTATCATCGATCTGTTTACTACTCATCAACGTCTATGTCATGGGACAATCTGCACGTGCTAGTTTTCCAACAAAAAACAACTGTCAATAATAGCCTTTGTTTCAAAGCTTAAGATAGACTTTGATGTTTCCCCCTTTTGGATAATTGGGAAGCGTTTTCACTTTACAGGAGAAATACTGGGATTTTGGTTGTATAGGATATGTACTCCTAAATGTTTCGATAATATTTAACGAACTATCTTCATTTAAAAGACAAGCGGTAAAAATAAAATTTCTCAGTAAAGAGTAAAACCATTGCTTGGTTGTCTCGTAACAATTTACACTATAACACTGGGTAATATTTCAAAATATCTGAGTCATTTTATTCGTGTGAACAAACTCAGTTTATTAGGATATCATTATTAAAACTGTTAATTAGCTGTTTTTTTTTTCTCTACGTCGATCTTCCGTCGCATTTCCACTCGTTTTATATTCGATATTAAGTAGATGACGGAGAGGGATGTGACGTGATAATGGAGTTATCTCAATTAAAAACAAATGACTACTGCCCGCATCTTGCTGCTTAATTACTGCTTACTTCAGATTAAACTAACTGGGAGTTTGTTAAGTGCTGTAATGAATATTTAATATAATTTTTTTTCACTAAATTTTATTGTGTTTCATTATAAGGGTCAATCAAATTTTTTGAATTAAATAATATATTTGAATTTCTTTGAAAATACACGACTTTTATATAAATTAATATTGGACGATAAAATTGATTGACAATATACAACAACCCTAATTTTTTTTCATACCGGGTGTCTTCCTCAACCAGAACATAAAACTGATTCACTTCCTGATATTATAAAAGAAAAAAATATGGGAAACGCCCAATTTTAAGGAAATGTAGAAATAAATGTAATTTGAAAATCCTAAAAACCAATCTAAGCCAAGCATGGTTTCATGGGTGGCCACCTCTCAGTGTCATTATTTTTCGATTTATTGTTGTTAAAGAGCAACGGAAGCACTATGCGTAAAAAAATTAAACCAAAAGAACAACAGTACATTACACCTTCGATGATGCGATCATATACAGTGTGTCTCAACCAGAAATTGTTGTTCACACGATGTTTGTAAGTGTCGTTATTATCTTTCTTTTTTTATCTAAATTTTCCGGCGCTACTGAATGTACCGGTAGTAGCTCTCTCTATGCCAGCTCCCGCTCTTACTGCCTCCAAATTGAATTATTTATGCCTTTGGTCAACCTGTACCTATACAACATAATAGAAAACAAAGTTAATTACCGCCACGAATGGGCATTTTGCTCTTTCAGTTAAGAAACAGGAGGTTCGCCTACCTCCCTGCATCTCTTCCCTTTAACCTTTATCGTCAACAGGAACGGATTAAATCATATTTTATAACATTAATATGAGTAGATTCCACAAAGTTAGGATCCTAACAGTAAATAATGCCATAAATATCATAAAATAGCATTCCAATTTCTTCAATAATTCTTATAATACTTAGTTTTGCCATTTTAATTTTTTGGATAACTCATTTATACTATTTTACCCTTTTCATGTCGTTATGTGATGAGAAAAAATATACAAAACCATCCCTTTTTTAACTACAATAAAAAAAATAAAGACAGAACAAACTTTTTCATTTTCGTTGGAAAACTTCAAATTATTGGATAATTCAAGCAATAAAAATGAATAATAGTATTCGTGTAATATTATCTAAAAATACTGATACGATATGAGGCTTATCGAATACGTTAGGGTTTGACATTAGGGTAGGCATAATTAAATTAAAATGAAAATTTAATTACTAAAAATGCATTTGTTTTCTGGAATAATCGCATGATGTCTATCCTCCAGTCTATCGTTTGCTAATTACTTTTACGAGGCTTAGTAAATTACAGGGTGAACAATAAATGATAGTTGAATAGGTATTTAACAAAAAATTTCCGTATATTATGGTTAATAAGGAGTCCACCTCTGCGAAATGCCGTGTGAATGATGTTGATGTTGAATTAGGGATTGTAACATTCAATTTATGAATTATTAGAGAGGGCTGTGCTGCCGCCGTACAGCGGAGGCGGCGGACGTTGTAGACGTTCGTTTGTTTCTCTATTTCCTCGTTTATTTGGGAAAATTCATATTAGATTAGACCGCTAACTAGATTTTAAGTAAATGTTGACGAGGTGAATGGTGGGGTTTTTAGGGTTTTTCGGGTGCTTAGGTTGGTTAGTTGTTGCAAAAGAAAGAGCAAGGGTTGAAACAAAACGTTAAAATTGAATGTCTCTTGTTATTATAATATAAAAACAAACCGCATCTTATTAATATCGTCAAGATGAAAATGGAATTTCTCCGAAAATAAAGTTTTTGCACCCAGAATTCTGATCCAGTTCAAATCCAAAACTCGGAAAATTCGAAATATCTTTCTATATAATTGCGATTATTTCGCTAATGATTTCCTTTCGCTTAGGTAAAAATATCGCTTTATGATTTCCATCTAAAAGCTTTTGTGGAAAATATTTCGAACGTTGCGTTGTCTGTCTGTAATTTTGAGTGAAAGAGTAGGAGACGAGCAAAGCGGTTACGGCAGAGCTACACGATGAGAAGATCAAAAGAAAATCTAACATTGGTAGCCGTTTTACTCAAATATTTCATCGAAGTTTAATCAAAAGGAAAATATATTTCGTTCGGATTTCTAAAGGGTGTAGTTTTTTTTTTCAGAAATTATTCGTTTGATATAATATGTTTTTCTCTAAGCCGTTTCTATACATACATACATGTATATTATATTATAGAAACAAAAGGTTTAAAATTTGTAATTATCGACAATAATTATTGTTATACAGGGTGATTAATGTATTTATTCTTTTCATATCTCTGTATGTCTCCTCCTAATTTCTACTTCTGTTTTAATTAAAAAAAATTTAAGTGATCATTATAGTTAATGGAATATTGTATGTTGTTTTGAAAAAGGCAATGAAAAATGTTACTTGGAGATTTCCATTTCCTTCGCGACGCCCAAAAAGGTTATTAATTTTTACCAGTTCTTGGCTATCAGATCATGGACACCCGCCTAACTTGGGAGTAAAAGTAATTTAGGATGTATTTATGTTTCTGTTTTTCCGCTTGTTACCAAGAAATATCTGAAATAAATTACATCTAAAGAGGGTTACTATTTAACTGAGACAAGAGTTTATCAAAATTTTGTAGCCGCTAGACGTTTAGATTTTGAATTATTGATTGTTTTTTTCAGTTAATTTACAAACTAATATTGACGCTGTATACACAGACATGGGAATTAAACAAAATCGACGAGTTCCAATTACTGACGGTCCTCCTAATTCTTTTTTTTCTCTTCTCAATGATGCTAACTGGTGGTACATGGAAAAAAAAAAGAATTTGATGAACCTGAACTATAAATATTTAACGAAATAAAAATGTTATGTCTGGTTGAAGGTGACAATAAAAATCTTGGGGTTGTAAAAAATATCGAATAAAACCCCTTTGGCCACTAATTGAATCCTCAAATAATACTCCTCGAACCCTAAAAAACTGTTTTCCAAACAAAATGGCCTTCTATTACATAGGAGGCTTTTCAAATTGATCTTTTTATCTGTGTTCCGGTATAAAATCACTATAAAACAACCCCCGGAATTGGTCAGTGTATTCGAGGGTCTATTGAAGCCACTGCACCGATGATAGCAAGTCACAATATCCCGAGAAATCACCCTCGGGATGTGTGCGGTATATCCCAAAAATAAAAATGCACACGATAAATTGTTGAACGACGTTGAAATAAAAAAAGGGAAATTTGTCGTCTCCGAATTTCCACAACATGACAAATTAGGTAAACGAGGGAAATTAGAAATGTTACGATTAACGCATATACTTGAAATGGAAATTTTGAATAATTTTTTTTCTTAAATTCTATCTTTAATTGTTTCATTATATTTTTAATTATGTCTTTTCCTTCTCTACTTTATTACTCTCATATATTTAAAGTTTCTTTTAACCTCTTTTTCTGCTAAGTGAATCCATGCTGAAAAATTTGGACCATTCTTTTATTTCTTTTTATCTTCATTCCTTACTTGGGACATTTATATATCTAAATGCTCGTAATTATTCACCCTTTTTCGCAATAGCCAGTCTATTTTTAAATAGGTTTCTCCCAAATTGAATTTCACGTCAAAAAATTATTCACGGCGTAATAAAAAAAATTAAGATGCAAAATTAACTAACTCTCGAAAGACTAGAATCGATAGAGAAAACCAATAAATTTCAATTCTCGATAAAGACTGTTAAGCATCCATGAGCTTTTTGCTCCTCATCGTCTTTCCTTAGCGGAAAGCCAAAGGGGTACAATTGGGAAGGGTGAAGATATATATTTCTTAAGGGAAAATTAACAGGGTCATAGATCTTTCGCAGACAAAAACATCTGAACGTTGAATCAATGCCGAAATAAACTTCGGAATTCTAAGGGATTAATGAGAAAGTTCTCATTTGGTATATTATACACGTCTATGAACCTTTGGGGAAATATAAACAATGTTTAATTTACTAAAGTTACATTTATTACAAAAAAAATCATAAATCTAAAAGAAGATAATTGAAAACATTCATTTCATTATATATTACACCAAATCTAAAATAGCTGTTAGATTTCAACAAACAACAACAATAAAAGTCTGTGAAATCCAGCTCTTATTTTCAACCCTGTTGTGAATTGTTTGGAAATATTTAATACAAAGTGGTTTCTGCTAACTTCCAAATTATCGGATCAAAATTCACTGGTATACGTAAAATTGTCCGCCGAAGATTAGAACGTTCTATATTTCCAAATAGTCGAGTTATGAGAATCTTTAGTTTTGAAAAGTGGATTTTCGAAAATTTCATGACCCCATTTGGAGGAGAAAAATTTATTTTATACAAAAACGGACTGTGGCAGTCAATTTCTCGTCCCAACAAACCCCTCTGGACGAATTGTGAGCATTCTCCTTCCCCTCCTCCTTACCCCCTCCTTCCCCTCCTCCTCACCCCCTCCTTCCCCTCCTCCTTTCCTCCTCCTCATCAATGTCTCACTCTACTTCTTTTTCTATAATTCTGGGAGAACTACAACACCGGCAACAGAAACAGACGAAGAAGAAGAAAATGAGGAGGCACCAAAAACAAACGGCTCTTATCAGATCCACAAATATTTTACTTACTTATGAAGTACACTTCAGAATATTTTTGATACAATTATTATTTATTGTGAGAAATATAGTATGTCTCTGGAACATGTTACTTTCTTGGCGAAAAAAGTTTGTTTTGTTGTCTAGAAATATCATGCTTATATTGTATTTAATTTCGGAAATATAATGATTGCGTGCAATGTAGTGGAAAAAGTTAGTATTTTTTGGTGAAAAATTCATGTTAAATTTAGTTGAGTTGGTCATTGATAGATGACAGTACTTTTATCCACCCCACATTTTTACGACTTTTGGCTATATAAGTAAGTGTCCAAAAGCGGGGGAAAACGACGGCGAGGGAGGGGTGGCGGGGTTAAGAATTTAAAAATCTATTTCTGATACTTAGATTCTACTAGATGTAGAAAAATAAAGTCTGAGAAATTTCTCTTTGTTGAAGACTGTTAGTTTTATTGTCTTAAAATTTCAAGAAAAATTTAGTTGTGCTTCCCATTGATAGATGGCATCATTTTCGCACACCTCACACCGCGGAATATTTTTGATACTTAGATTTTATTTTATATGGGAATGGTAATGTCTCTGAAATTAATTTGTTACTTTCTTGGAGAGGGAAGTTTGTTTTGTTGGGCTTAAATTCCATGTAATGTTTCTTCATAAGTAAAAAAATTATTTGTGGCTCTGATAAGAGCCGTTTGTTTTTGGTACCTCCTCAGTCAGTTAACAGTATTTTGTTTTTGATGACGGTGCTGTAGTTTTTTTTTATTCTGATATTTAACGTCGGTCTATTTCTGCCGGGACCGACGCCGGGAGCACTCTACCCCTAACCGGAAATTTTGGCGAATCCACTAGTGTTGGTAGCGTTCTTTAACGAGCCCAACATCCATGGAAAAAAATAGCCACTTATTTGATGCTTCCTTGTCGATATGAGGTTGATTGAGGTCATGATGATGTCGACCATGAAGCGCTTTCTGAGCCCACTCCACCTGTTTGTCAAAATCTGTAACGATTTCAAGTCTCATATCAGGGCTTACAAGATTTTTTTCTACATTATTGCCAAAGATATATATTAAAACGTGTTTTGAATTTGCGGACTTGTAATTTTTTTGGAAAAAAATGAAAACCTCTTGATTTCGAAATACGGGTTTGAACCATTTAGAGTCATATTTTGAAAATAAAAAAAATACTGCGGGGGATACCACATTAAAAAAAACGCGTCGCGGCTTTACCTCTTTATACCAATTTTCCAGAAAAGCAAATAAACTTAGCCCAAAATGAATAGCAAAAGCTAGAACACGCATACGGACAAGCAATGAAAAAAAGTCTTTGAAGATGACAGACACATTTTTAAGATTTTGCAATTTTATTTATTTTGGATAAATTAAGTAATACTTGGAAAATTGATATATCAGGTGGTGTGGAAATAAGCCCACAAATGAAAAAATGAATGGAAACTTATCCCTGAGTAACCCAACCCTAATATAAATATCTTTGGCAATAATGGAGAAAAAAATATGAAAATTGGCATACATACTTAACAAAGGGTGTAGAATTTTATGACACACTCAAAATCACCCCCACCCTAATATTTCCCAAACTCACCCCCACCCTCTACCCCTATGGTATGATATTTGCATATAATTTTTTTTGGTTTCAATACTCACCATTAATCTTAACTCACAGTATTTTTTTCATTCCCAAAATATGACTCTAAATGGTTCAAACCCGTGTTTCGAAATCAAGAGGTTTTCAATTTTTTCCAAAAAAATTACAAGTCCGCAAATTCAAAACACGTTTTAATATATATCTTTGGTAATAATGGAGAAAAAAATATGAAAATTGGCATACATACTTAACATAGGGTGTAGAATTTTATGACACACTCAAAATTACCCCAACCCTAATATTTCCCAAACTCACCCCCACCCTCTACCCCTATGGTATGATATTTGCATATAATTTATTTTATCGCAAATTTTATTCCATCAAATATACATATGCCAAATACCAAATTTTTATTTTCATTCGTAAAGACGGAATAAAGATTTTTATATTTATGAAATAATTGATTTTTTTAAACATTTTTCCCGCATAACTTTGTTAAAAATAAAGTTGTTAAAATGAAATTTCAGGGTTGTACGTGAAAAAATACGTAGAATTTGATTCCATATTTAAAAATTCATTTTTACGAATTTTTGAAGGTGACACCCCCCATCCCCCCCTATGGGGGGGATGGGAATGGATAGTTATGTTATTTTGTTCAGTGATTCTGTTAAATATACATATGCCAAATATCAAATTTTTATTTTTATTCGTAAAGACGGAATAAAGATTTTTATATTTATGGAATTATCAATTTTTTTAAAACATTTTTTCCGTATAACTTTAAAAAAAAAAGTTATTGGAATGAAATTTTAGGGTTATACGTGAAAAAATACGTAGAATTTGATTCCATAATTAAAAATTCATTTTTACGAATTTTTCACGGTGTCGACCCCCTCATCCCCCCCTAGGGAAGGGGTGGGGATGGCTGATTTTGGTAAATTTAAAAATTATCATCTACCAATACATTTCCGTGAAAAATTTTTTTTTATCATCTCTGGAAGTATGCTAGACCCGAGACCCCTACATCAACCGAATAGTTTTTATCTGCTTTTGCGACCATCTCATGCAATTCAGATGTTTCAGCCTTGGCAATGAAGAATTCTTGGAGTCTAGATATTTGTTTGTTATGTATATTAACTATGTCCACTAGACCTCTCCCTCCCTCTCTTCTTGGTAGTGTTGTCCTGATAACTGATGATGTCGGATGGTGACATTTGTGTTTGGTCATCATGGTACGGGTTGTTCTTTGAACATCCTCCAGCTCTGTCTTTGTCCACTTTAGAATTCCAAATGAGTATGTCAGGATCGGTATGGCGTAGGTGTTAATTGCTTTTGCTAGATTTCCTGCGTTCAACTGGGATTTCAATAAAGTAGTTACCCTTTGAGTGAACTGGCTCCTAATTTTGATTTTTGCTTGCTTTTGGTTTAATAGCTTAGCTTGCTGAAATCCTAGATATTTGTAGGTCTCGCGATTTTGCATGGCAGTTATAATATTCCCATTGGGTAGTAACACATCTCCGTTAACGATTTTACCCTTCTCGATATTTAAGGTTTTGCACTTGTCCAATCCAAATCCCATTTGTATATCATTGGAGAATTTTTCAGTGATATTAAGTAAATGTTGAATTTGACGCTGGTTGGATGCGTATATTTTGATGTCATCCATATATAAAAGGTGGGAAACAGTGCAGCTAGTGTTCTTGTTGGCTTTAAGTTTATAGCCGTAATCCGTATCGTTGAGAAGATTGGAGAGTGGGTTCATTGCCAAACAGAACCAAAGTGGACTAAAGGAGTCACCCTGGAAGATCCCCCTACGGATGGAAATTTCATCAGTTTGGAGGTATTGGCCATTTATTTGTAAATGAAGGTTCGTTCGCCAGTGCTTCATCGACGATTCTAGAAAAGTAACAATAGTGGGATGTACTTTGTAAATTTGCAGAACTTTAACAAGCCAGGAATGTGGAACGCTATCAAATGCTTTCCTGTAATCTACGAAAGCCGTGTGGATGTAGCGATCTTCCTTTTGCGCCTGTTTCAGTATAACTGAATCAATGATAAGTTGTTCTTTGCAGCCTTAGTGATCTCGTCTGCAACCTTTCTGTTCTTCTGACAGGATGTTGTTTTGGTCCACATGTTCGACGTGAAAAATAATCTAAATTTTTCTGAACGAGTTTTGTGGGACGAGAAATTGACTGATATAGTTTGTTTTTGTATAAAATGATTATTTTCGCCCTCAAATATTCAATCATTCAATCATTTTATACAAAAACGGACTTTGTCAGTCAATTTCTCGTCCAAAAAAACCCTCTAGACAAATTTTGAGCATTTCCAATTCCCAGCATGTAAAAGCCGAAACAATTATTACTTTGATGGCAAAAGTAATTTGGGATCCAAGACTCATTTACATGAGACCTCACAAAACTTATATGACACAAAACTAATGTTAAGCATCTGGGAATATAAACCAGTATTAAGTATTAAGTGTTAGATCATGTAACGACTAATATTATTTGTTGGTCAATCTAGACAAGTTGACAGGCATAATTTCTATTTAATAGAAAGGATAAGTTGTTTACATATTGAAACGGGTCCCTATTTAAATTGTAAACAGGCTTCCAGTGGATGAATTATCATTCCTTAAAAGCTAATACAATTAAAAATGTCACAGATAAAACTGTTCCCAACACAAATCTATACATTTCCGTTATTTTATGATGTTTATTATAAAAAGTTATCAATATAAGGGTTACCATTTCAATCACATAAAATGACGTAAAAACGTCAAGAAAACAAAGGGTCTCTACTAACAAACCGTACCTATCAGACCGGTCGTCGTTTTTTATGAATAATATTGAATCTCCACGGGTGCTCAACCCCTATAAGTCAAATTTTTTCAAAAAGTTTTCCATTGTTCCTCTTATAATTTAGGTTGAATTTATTAATTTTTCATTTTCCCATAATATTAAAATAAAAATATCAGTGTGTGAAGCTTTTTTGATTGTATCCCATAGTATATTTTCCAAATATTCACGAATTTCGAAACGATCTCAAATATCATAAAAATGTCTACCATAATACAATATAAGGAATTAAAAGCAGGTGTGAAATTCTAAAAGAATGTATTGTAAAAGTTATCAAGACGATAACAACGTCTATTTGTTTCTTTATTCACCTGCTTCCTGACCGAAATAAAAAATCATTAATAGTCAATAACGACTCGATAATTATTACGTATTTATAGGGGGTAGCTTATTCAGCCGGTCACTTTTTTAGGGTAGATTAAGTGATCATTAGTTGAAGTTGCTTTTCGAAAAGAATTTGATTTTTTTTGCACTAACAAAAAGGGACATCTTAATCTATTTGTTGTACGTTTTTAGTACCTTTTAATTTATTATAGAAAAATCTTTAGCATTTGCAATGTGCTTTCTCTAGAACTTGAAAGCGATTTATATCAAAATTGATCAACCCTTGGCATATTAATCTTAAATTAAAAGCGTCCACATGTGAATTCCGAAATCCTAAACTACATACATACATAAAATTTTCTTTCAGAAGGTCACCCCACATCACTTAATGTATGCATGAGCTATGAATATTGGGTACGTCCATATAAAGGAATGAGATATGGACATCATCTAGAATATGCCTTGACGTGTATAACGGAATGGCAGAAGGACGGCGGGTGGGGTGTGAGGGGGGTAAGAAGTGTCCCCGAAATAGGGAAAAGGGTTAGCGAGTGATTGATAACCGAAAATGAATGCGTCCTGCCTTTCTGGCCGAAGGGAATTGGCAATATCAACTTCATGTCTCTTACGGGGTGAACTGATTTGGAGATTTGGAGAATTCAAAACGATATTTTGGAGATTAATGAGGAGAGAACTTTTTTTTGTTAAGAAATTAATTTCTATGAAAAAAAAATGAATTATTTAGATGTGTTGGCCGTCAAAGCAGTTATTGGAATTTCGTTTAAGGCTGTAAATAGTAATAAATGTCTCTTCGCTTCTGTCCCTTTTTCATCCAGTGGCGTTACTTGTAGGGTTTTACCAAAAGATGTGCAAGTAAAAAAAATATGTTCGACCTCATCTTAGCTGTGAATTTCTCTAGAATTACTATGTTTGAAGATGACTTGGCAAATAAATTTAAATGTATCCTTTACCAAAGAAATGTGGCTTGGAAAATATTTTTTTAAGAAAAAAGTGATTATGTTAACTACGCTGCTGTTCTGGTTTCGATGGTAACAATGAGAAAGCCCACAGAAACCGAACGATCACACTTATTAGGTATTTATGATATCTTTCTGATATTTTTTCGAATTTTAGTTTCATCTACCTGCTTTTGTTTATGTCATAGTTTCTACACTGTTAATTTTAAAATTTGGTAGTATACCATGGTAAATTTCTCCTGAATAAAAATCTTAATTTATATCAATTGTCTTTTTGATTATTACTGACTTTATTACGCGTTTATTAAGTGGAAAAAAAATTTTTACAAATAACTATTCTCATCTCTTTGATAATACCATAATGGTAATAGCGTTTTAACAGTGTATCCTATAACGATATGATAATGGCCTACCCAATGGTTATTAATTCAAAAATGATGGTATTTTATGAATATAATGTCACTTTTTATGATTGTTTATGCGATACAGATGATTGGTTAGTATTGTTATGGCCATCGCTAAGAAACATAATCTTCATATAACATAAGAACCAACCGAACTTCACTTTATTCTACGTTGTAATTAAATGTGATATTTGTGTTTCCAATTTGCATTCCATATCGAAAAAATATATACGGTACGTTTAAATTATACTTAACTGAAATGAACTTTCGACTTGTAAGGTTGAATTTTTTTATTGATTCGAAGGAAAAAAAGAAGAGGTCTATCTAATTATTTTTGGTTTTTTTAACCTAAAATAAAAGAGTCACTATCCGATAAGTATGGCTACAAGAGAACAATAAAAGGAAATACGTTAATAACCGTATATCCACATTACATCATATCACCAATAATCTTAACGATATACTTTCGAGAATGTAGGAAAATCCGGAAAAACAGGAAGAGAAAACTCAAGACATGCCATATTAATAAATTTATTACGATAATGGACATTGGAATTGTACGTATCGTGTTATAAAAACGTATAAAAAGATAACGTAAAGTTTTCGTAGAGATCCGTTATATTATTTTATTTGAAATAAATAAGGGAAAATTATGTTTGTATAAAATTCTTATACACATAGATTCAAAAGTTTTGCATCACCTTCTTCGGATGCGAAGGAATTTTTTTGCGCTAACAATTTTTTGTTGGCTTGTTCATCAATGTTTACCATTTCAATATGTTCCATATTTTTTGCAATATACAGATGTTTACAGTTTTTTTTGTAAGATAACATTTTTAGTGCGATCATTTTAACATTCAAGGCATTTGATTTTTACGATTTTAAGTGCAAACATGAATCGACAAGTCATAAGTGAGATTGACCGTGCAAGAATAGTGGCTTTATTTGAAGAAAATAATTCTCAAAGGTTCGTGGCAAACAGAGTTGGCGTTTGGCGAAGTGATGTGTCTCGTGTATGGAACCGGTATCTCCAGACCAATTCTCTTCGTGATAGAGACCTAGAAGCGGTAGAAGGCGTGTTACTAATCAGCGGCAGAACCGCTATATCCACTTAACTATCCGAAGAAACCCGACCATGGCAATACCAGCACTCCAAAGAGATATGAGACATGCGTTGGGAGTTCAAGTATCGATCTCGACATTACGAAGACGAATACTTGCGACAGGTTTGAGGTGTCACCGACCAATAAGAGTGCCCAGAATACAACCTGAGCACAGAGTTCGCCGACTACAGTGGGCTCAAGAGCACGCGGCCTTGCCTGAAGAATTTTGGAATTCGGGGTTTTTTCCGACGAGACAGGGATTTGTTTGGTACAAGATGGCCATCGAATACGTGTGTGGCGGGATCCAACGAGAGTTGCTCAGCTTTCCCATGCTCGCCTCATGCCGCCCTTCAGAGGAGGAAGTGCTATGTTTTGGGCTGGTATCATGTTAAATGATCGCACAGAATTAATTCATGTGGAGGAAACGATGACTGGTGATAGGTATCTCAGAGAGATTCTACATCCTCGAGTATCTTGAGACTGAAGGGATCAATCGTTTGAACTGGCCTGCCCTATCTACTGACATGAATCCCATAGAACATGCTTGGGACATGCTTGCCAGGGCAGTGGCAGCACGCAGAAATCCATCCTGGAGTGTACAAGAGCTTGTTCATGCGGCCCAAGAAGAATGGCGAAATATTCCTCCACAGAATATCAATAATTTGGTAAACAGCATGGGCAGGCTTCTTCAAGCTTGCATAAATTCTAGAGGTGGAAATACTCTTTATTAAAAGTTCTCATGCAGGTTCTCACTTAACTTTTTATTTAAAAAGAATCAATTTGTATTTAATTTATTTAATTTCTAGGAATACTTTTTATGTTTAAAGCAAGTTTTTTATTGGATAATAAAAATTTTTGACAAATATACACGTTCTTTTTTATTGAAACTAATTATTTGATCAATCTCTGATCCATTTATAATGAACACATTTTTTTCGAAGATTTAGGGTGATGCAAAACTTTTGAATCTATGGATGAAATTAGAATTATATTCATTATTCTCAATACACACACCTGCTCTTAGTCATTTGGGGTCTATTTTGAAGTCTGATGCCCTTTAAAAGTGATTTCCTATCCACCGCTGGTATTTATAATCAGTTTTTATTCATATTTGACTGCGGAGGTGACAAAAAAATACTCTTTTTTTTCTCTCTCTCCCCGTGGTCTGAAATCCGGACCTACAAAAGATCAGACCGAATCCCGAAGTGGTTGAAATTAATAATTAATGTTCTATAAACGATCTTAAATTATAAAATGACGTCCAACATATTTTATTAGTTGTTGAATACACTGGTCGCAACGTGGTGTCTAGCAACCGTATGATTTGTAACAGTTTAATAAGTCGTATATCATTTTCGATGTATTTTTTTTCTATTAATATACAATGAAGTAAAGGCGGTGTTTGAACTCATAAATTTTCTCATCGATATTCAATTTAGAGTAGAAAGCTTGTCCCTGCTGAGAGATAAAGTCAATGAGGAGGAAGCAACATCATTAGAAACACTACTAGTCAATGGAAATGGCAAAAACGAAGGAAACGGAAAGGAGAAGTAGCTTTATTTATCAAGAGCTCTAACAAATCGAACATCCAGACAAGACAAGAGGCGTTCTACTGGACTAATGACCGACTCACTCATTACCGAAATGTCCACTCAAGGAATCAAGAATCTCTGGCGTACCGGAACGAGATAAATTTGGCTATTTACACTATTTCAATCTACATAAAAATTTAGATTTTTTCTTTTCTATCAAAAAATAAGTAAGAGAAACGTTTACTACAATGTTTATTATGTCCATATTAGGCGGACATTCTTTTTGTAATAAATAAAGTATCTCGTCTTAGAACAAACAATATCTATTCAAATCTCGAGTTACTCAAAAGCTCCCGTTCGTACGTTCACAATATCATTCCAAAGACAATCCGATAGAGATAAAATCTCAATAAAAAACAATATTAATGCCGGGCATTAACTATAATGTACCTTTTTTATATCATTCTTCCACGCCTCGTCTTTGAAAAATGATTCTATATTAGTTTATAGAAAAAACGGCGCCGAAGAAAGGGGTATTTTAGTCGTAATCACTTCCAATATATTTTTTATCCAAAATTGATTATTTATTTTCGATCTTATTCGTTGAGCTTAGAAGTGTAACTTAATGTCCTTCGTGGCTTATAGCCAGGGATGTATGTATTCATTTATTTTGAGGAGAGTCTCAGAAACTAGTAGTTCCTTTAGTCCTATTTTCCGGAGGAATTTTAGGATGTCTGCAGGCTTCAACTTAGGTAAATGTTCCTCTTCTATTCAGTAATCTCCCAGGTGCTGTGCTCTAGGATTCTGAAGTGATGTGTAGTTGGAAAGTATATGGATGGAGGTTTCTTCTTCCATGCCACAAAATCTGCATTTTTCTTCCTCCACTATTTTGAGCTTTTTCAGGTGCCCAGGCGACAATGTCCCGTTGGGATCCCTGTTAAAACTCTTAGCGCAGTTTTAATTTGACTTATGCATTCATTTGATCTCAACAGGTTGTATTCATTCAGAGAGTCTTTGATTTCATAAGCCCTACTAGATCTTTCCAATGGTCAGATCTTCTCTTTTTCTCGGCTTTACCTATTTCTTCCAATATTACATTTGGGCTGATTCCGCGAAAGGGTTCAGGTCCCCAGAAAGGTATTTCAGTCCCCCTCTTTGCTAGTTCATCTGCTATTTCATTTCCTTCTATTCCAGTGTGTCCAGTGTGTCAATAGTAAGATGACTATATTGTTCTCGCCTAGTTCATTGAGTTTGTCTAGGCATTCCCACACCATTTTGGAACTTATCAATATTGAACTGGGCGCACTTTCTTATGGCGTAGATTTACACTTGAAAGGTACCTGGGGTTTTTCCCAAGCTTTCAGAGTGTTCGGTTCCTGGCCCGAACACTCCTATCCCAGTTCCTTCTTTTGAGCCGTCTGTGTACCATTGAATGGCATTCTTTCAAATTCTGGTAATGGTATTTGGATCCCATTCCTTCTTGTTGCTTAATTCCGTAACGAATTTCTTTGAAAAGTTATACTTTTTCATCATACCGTCTTGTGGCATGTCCCAGGTTGTCTGATTTCTAAGAAGTGGGGATGTGGTTTTTTAATGATTCCCTTTCCACTTAGTCTGTATCTTGTTCTTTCTGCAAGGCTTTCCACCACTATATGTCGAGGTCGAGAATCACTTCCATAGCTGCCGTTGGGTATGTTCTCATTGCTCTTGTAATGCATATACAGGCTAGTCTTTGAATTTTGGTTTTCTCGTCGTCAATAGGCTAGTTCTACTACTTCACGCAATGCCTCCATATAGCCAGGTAAGTATTTTTTGTGTCTTACTGGACGGTCTGCTACTAGTGCGTCCAAAGGAGGATTTCTCCAAGAAGTAGGTGAAAAGCCAAAAGATATTAACTCGAAATCAAAAAAAGGAGGCAACATTAGGAGCATTTTGTCATACAAAATATTATCGATATCACGTAAACTCTCCTGGTATAATGTTGATTAATTTTATTCAATATTGTTTCTTTTCTATTTAGAAAAAAAAAGGAACGTTATGTTGACGACCTTGATCTGCGATGGATTGCCCATCCCGAAATTAATCATTAATCCAGTGAAAGAGCGCGTAGTGCATTAAAATCCAAGGCGACCGATCTCATCAATTGTCTAACAATAGAGCAACGACACTAACACAGCGCATGTGAGATTAAGTAATCTATCAGAGTCGCCGTGGGTTTAACGCCTATACAAATCTTTGTCACCGGTCACTAAGATCCATTTATTGTTAAAAAAGAAAAACCACTACGTTTCGGATACGAATAAATATAATAGCAATTTGTCAATTAGACTTTTGTTTATTGTATTTCCAGTTAGAAAAGATAAATTGGGATTTAATTATAGAGGGCGGTAGATTTGGAACGTGTCCAAAATTCAATTCGGAAAATATGAAATATACGAGGGTTGTTGTAATCTATCGATTGGAATTTACTGTGAATAAAATATTGTGGCGTAAAACCAGCTTCTTTTTATACTCTTACATACAGTGTGGAAACCACTTGGAATAAATAGAATAAAATTCTTAATGTCATTATTTTAGAAAATTAAAAAAATGGCGAGACACGTCAACTTTTGAATTGAGTTGTGCGTTATGTAAACATAAATTTGAATGTACAGGGTGATTCACGCAAGTATGCCATAGTCGGTGTTTTTTTTTTTTAATGAAACACCCTGTATATTTGCATATATTCGAAATCCCGTTAATGAACCGATTCCAACAAACTAAATAATGTATGGTCATTTATGAATTATACAGGGTGAAATTTTAAAATTAATAATTTATTACACTTGAAACATTGTTACTTTTTTAAATTAGCTAAATATGGATTTATCAAAAATCCAAACTAACTAATTATTAGACGTATTTGTATATTAAACAAAACCTGCTACGCTCATGAATTTTATCATAAATACCTAAAAATTGCCTAAAAACGCCAATAATTAGACAAAATCGGTAAATAATGCAGATTGTTTTCTATTCTGTCAGTTGTTGATGCGTTGACAGTTTGTACTGAAAAAGTAAAATCTTTGTCAAACACCCTTTCCTTATCGACATAACAATGAAATATTTAACTGAAACTCACCGAATTGAGATTTTAATGATGATCGGGTACGGGGATAACTGCAGAAGTCAAGTTGAAGTGGCCAACTTATTTAATCACAGGTATCCCGAATTGCCTAATATTTCACAAAGTACTGTGTCTAAAATTCATGCACTATTCAGAGAACTTGGACATGTCAAACCATTGAAAAGAAAACCACACTTCGTTGAAGATGATGTGAAAGTGAATATTTTGTTAAATGTCGAAGATAATCCAACTTCAAGTACACGTCAAATTGCCCGTGGAAATAATGTTAGTCTAAGATGTCTTTATCCCTACAAATTAACTTTTGTGCAGGAGTTAACAGAAGTTAACAGAAGATCGTAGAATGGATTTCTGCGAAAGATTGATGAATAAGCTGTACAAAAATGAGATAGCTCTTGGTATCATATTCTTTTTTCTGACGAATCAACATTCACATTCAATGGAGAGGTAAACCGACAGAACTGTAGATATTGGTCAGCAGAGAATCCTAATGGGATGCGTGAGACACATACTCAGTACCCTCAAAAGGTGAACGTTTGGGCCGGTATCATAGGCGACCATATTATTGGTCCTATATTTATAGATGGAAATTTGACAGCTGGAAAATATTTAAATCTGCTTAAAAATGGAGATATTCCTGCGTTGGCAAACTTATATCCCAACGCAGTAGATCCTAGCTTACCGAATGAAAATGTTTGGTTCCAGCAAGACGGGGCAACACCCCATTATGCTTTAATGGTAAGAACTTATTTAGATGAAATCTTCCCCAATAAATGGATTGGACGAAGAGGTACTATTGAGTGGCCAGCTAGATTGCCAGACCTTACGCCGTTAGATTTTTTTCTGTGGGGTTATCTCAAGAACAAAGTATATGCACACAACCAACTAGCATTGTAGACCTCAAAGACAGGATAACTACAGAAATACGGAATATTTCACCTCAAACTTTAAACAAAGTTAAGGAGGAGTTCTATAGGAGACTGTGCTATTGCCAATAACTAGGTGGAGAACATTTTGAGCATTTATTTCAATTTTTTTAAATCAAATACATCAGGTATTTCATGTATGTGTTTAATAACTGTAAAAATAAAGATTTCACTCTGTATAATTCATAATTATTGACCATACATTATTTAGTTTGTTGGAATCGGTTCATTAAGAGGATTTCAAAAATATGCAAATATACAGGGTGTTTCATTAAAAAAAAAAACACCGACTATGGCATACTTGCGTGAATCACCCTGTACATTTACATTTATGTTTACATAACGCACAACTCAATTCAAAAATTGACGTGTCTCGGCATTTTTTATAATTTTCCAAAATAATGACATAAAGAATTTTATTCCATAAGTGGTTTCCACACTGTATATATACAGGGTGGGGCACTATGAACGAACTATTCTCTGGCGTCTTAACGGCAAATAAAATCAGGAAAAATTGGACGTAGAATTAAGTAGATTACTTAGGACTATAATTTGAAAATATTTTGGAATATACAGGGTACTACAAAAAAGCGTGCCGTATCAAAGTTAGGTTCCTTTAAATGGAACACCCTGTATTTCATCACATTTTTGAATTGTACTATTAAAAATAATGTAAGTTTATTAACATTTCCCTATACCTATCTAGTTCAGTTTCCAGGATAAATCGATTTTTCATAATTTGTAGACCCTCCGAAAAAATACAATAACTTCAAAATGAAAACGAATAACCACTTTTTCTTTACATCATCTCAGTAGAAGCTTTTAACATTCTGTTTCCAATATTTACTGGTAAGCTATCATATACAGGGTGATTTTAATATGACAGTATAACTCTAACTATTTAATACATAAATTTCTGGCCCAATTTAAATGGAACACCCTGTATCTGTTGGGTCTGTTAAAAGTGGGTTTTTATTACCTTCCAGTCAGTGTTAGGGTTGCCTATATCTAACTCTGATAGTTCTCGAGAAATTTCAAATTTGTTTTTTAATATTCAATTATTTGTTGACATCTAGTTACCTATGACATGATACTCCGATGGAAAGTTTTTAAAAGTTTAAAATTTGTTATTTTGACAGTAAGTGCTTTGTTGTATGATTTATTATTGATAAATTAAAGGTCTCTTAAATCAGAATTTTATCAAGTGTACTCAATCATTAACTTTGCAACTTAACGCTAACTGGAAGAAAATTTCGTAATTTTTTACATAACAAACTACCCGAACTTTTAGATGACGTTCCACTAGCTACAGGACAAAAAATGTGGCTGTAGTTAGATGGTACGTCTGTTGATTACAGTGTAATTGTCCGGCGTTACCTGAACAATATTTTTCCACAAAAATGGATTGGGCGAGGCAAGGCAAGGCCGGCAAGGTTCCCATGCTTGACGCCATTAGACTATTTTCTTTGGGGTTACATAAAAAGTATTGTCTACAACACAGAGCCAACCACTCCTGAGAACATGAAGGATAGGATAAGGAGAGTGTTGAGAGTGTTTCAAACAGAAATGTTGAAGAAAGTGAACAATAACTTAAAAAAAGGGTTCAAATTTGTATCCAACAAGATGGGCTTTGAACACCTTCTTTGAATTTTTTGTAAATAGTTATTTTTTTATAATTTTTAAGCTTATTATACCTATCTGTATGCCCAAAAATAGTGTATTTACCCTTAATAAAATTCTGATTCAAGAGACTATTAATTTATCAATAATAAATCATACAACAAAGCACTTACTGTCAAAATAACAAATTTTAAATTTTTAAAAACTTTCCATCGGAGTATTATGTCATAGGTAACTAGATGTCAACAAATAATTGAATATTAAAAAACAAATTTAAAATTTCTCGAGAACTATCAGAGTTAGATATAGGCAACCCTAATACCAACTGAAAGGAAATAAATTTCCACGTTTAACAGACCCAATAGATACAGGGTGTTCCGTTTAAATTAGGCCAGAAATTTATGTATTAAATAGTTAGTGTTATACTGTCATATTAAAAACACCCTGTATATGATAGCATACCAGTAAATATTGGAAACAGAATGTTAAAAGCTTCTAGTGAGATGGTGTACAGCAAATGTGGTTATTCGTTTTTATTTTGAAGTTATTGTATTTTTTCGGAGGGTCTACAAATTATGAAAAATCGATTTATTCTGGAAACTGAACTAGATAGGTATGGGGAAATGTTGATAAAATACAGGGTGTTCCATTTAAAGGAACCTAAGTTTGATACGGCACGCTTTCTTGGAGCACCCTGTATATTCCAACATATTTTTTAACTATAGTCTTAAGTAATCTACTTAATTCCACGTTTTATTTTTTTAAATTTTATTTGCCGTTAAGACGCCAGAGAATAGTTCGTTCATAGTGCCCCACCCTGTATATAAGGGGTGTACTTGAATAAAACCCAAAATGTAAATTCAAGTTGAATTTCCTAACGAGTATAATAATATCAGCATGTCCTGGAGTCTGGAAAGGGTAAATATCATCGTCAGTTAACGATATATATATATAAAGTATGTTACTCGACCAACTACAAATATTTATTTAATAATTTATTATGAAATGAAAATAGTTGTCGCGAGATATAAAGTCGACTTTATAAGCTGGATTTTCATTTAACGCGATTGTACAGGGTTATTCCTAAACGTAAAAGACAAAAATTACAATTTACGCAGGATTAAACTTACGGCATGTCTTCCTCTTATATCCAAGGGAAAGCAACTTGGTTCTCGGAGTGCTATGGATGCAATAAATGATTACTAGCCTAGAGCATAATAGGCTGTGAGATTTTGTAAAGGTCAAGCTATAGTACGTGCTCTGAATGTACTGGGAAACTGTAGTAAGGCTCCAAGACACATGGATTATAAGGGAAACGAAAAAGCCAGGTTAGGACCAATATGTTGGGGAGACATTGACTGAGACCTAAAAGATCTGTTGGGCCCCCTTTCTGATAAAAGAAGTGTTTCTATCTTTGGATCTTTTTTTCCGAAGGCTTTAGTTTAGTGTTCCTCTTATATCCTTTAGTAGACTAAAAGGATTCTAATGGGATATTGATAGCTGTCAAAGATTTAAGTTCTGGCTGGCTAGATCTTTGGAATATTCGACTGAATTTCTTGTGAATATCAAGAAATTGGTTAACAAACTACACTTGTCTTCTCACTAGATGTAATAAGTTTTCACAGATTGGAATTAATAAAAAAGGATGTATTAATGTGACACGAAAATATATGGAAGAGAGATATTTTTGGCATCCGAAAAGAGTTAAGGTAGAAACCGTAACTTGAATCAAATAGATGAATCACCACGTACATATTAAAACAGCGGTCGTAGCTTCGAAATAACATCTCTATATTTATCTAGGTGGCCAGGAAATTTTAATTAATATTGTTAATTGGAAACGTCTAGAATGGACAAAATAATAACTAACTATTCGCCGGGGAATTCTGAAATATGCGTATGTGGCCAGTGGAAATATTCATGTATGTATAAAGTTTTACGGAAAATAAGAGCAAACTGTAATTTTGTACAGAGTCTATTGTACCAATTTGTAATATGTGTGTGTACGTGTGTGTTTATTAACTTTGTTTGATTATGCTCTAGTCAGTCCATCTTGGATATTATTAATTGAAAACGTAACTACTAATTTTCACTAAATTGTTACTAGCTTGAATAAGCATTGTTTAAACTAGCTTCAGATAACATTCTTTATATTATTCTCAAATTCAACTAACTCTCAAACTATATTCTTTTATACTACTATGTTTGGACATTGCAACTAATGAGTGTAACGAGTTGTAACGGGCGTGCATACATTCGAGGCTAAAATTTCACTTAATCATTTTCTCACTTTATGTTCCTACTTGTAGACCCTTAAATTCGACGCTACGTACCTCTACTAATCATTCTACCTGTATTATTTTGTATAAAAATATCAGAAAATAAGAAATAAAAAACTAAAAAAAACAAGAAAACCCAGGCCCAAACCCGGTTGATCAAAGTGTAACTATGTATAAAAATATCAGAAAATAAGAAATAGAAAACTAAAAAAAAAGAAAACCCAGGCCCAAGCCCGGTAGATCAAATATACGCTTAATCCTTAAAGGACATAATCCTTCCGGCAGCGTCCAATTTAAGGCCGCCCGTTTTAACTACGTAAAAAAAGCTCAAGTACCTCAAGTTTTTCTTACTGTACAGCGTCAATTAAAATAGTTTGATGGTTGTAAAACATTTTCCTAATACGTAAAGTTCGTTCAATTGAGAAGAAGCAGTGAACGATGTAGAATAGATACGACAACGACCGGACTAACAAGTGTATTTGTGTGTGTTCAAGAATAAAAATATAATAGAAATAATGACATAACGAGTTCATATATGTTCGTGAGTTGTTTTTTTTTCTGTATTTTGGTTCACTTCTCAGCAACACTATTGTCGTTATACGAGTGGCTTTCACTTTTTATTCACAACTTATATTAAAAATACACTTCACTTATAACTAATGTATTGAGTCTCCCTGGTAAATATCCCAGCAATTTCAAGGCTAGACTTGTCTCCAATTAAACGAGTTGACCGAACGAATCACGGTGATTTCTTCTGAACGTAAAAAAATTGTTCGTAACCAGGGAATATTAACTTCCGGCCGGATAATGTGATATGAAAAGAACACGGTCGACATTCAACAACTATTGTACTTTTATATTAATTATGGTCATTAAGGGTCACCCGGTCATCCGAGTCTTTTATGGGAAAGAAGAACAGGAAGGGTTGACGTAAGGGTGTTAATGCTGTTCTACCGGATTGTTGATAGTATCGTTTGTCATTTATAGATATGGCGAAGTTTTTTGTGGTCTGAGACATAGAAAAGTTGGATGGTAATTTGTTTCCTTATCTTTTGCGCAGCAGTGTATTTACCATCATTAGTTATACACTGTGGGCCGAAATAAAGGAGTACAATTTTTAATTGAAAATATTTTTTTTTGTTTTTTGGGTGATTTATTTTATTTTTACAGGGCTAATAACCTAACATGTCCTCAACATGACTGTAAATTTGGGAGCAAAAATAATGTACAGTAATAATAATGTGGCCACCTAACAGCCCAGAATTAAATCCGGTTGATTATTCAATTTGGGGAATTCTCGAACAAAATTTGTATGATGGACAACAATTTGAAACAATCGAGAAAGAAATAATGCAGTTTGCTTGGAACAATTTTGAACAGGGTGCGATAACTGGGGCTATCAATTTATGGCGCAGACGACTTCAAGACGTGGTAAACAATAATGGTGGCGACATTCATAATATTTTACTCTAAGTTTTAAAGTTACTAAACTGTTTCCATAAATGTGTTATTTGTTAAAATATTATTTAATAAAAAAATGGTATTTCGCGAATCCGGTAATTTCGGAAAATTTCCTTTTTACTGAAGTGTTCTGGATAGTTTATCTACCGATAATGCAAATCAGTACAATTTTAGCTAAAACAGTTTTCATTTGCAACGAGCTAAAATGCACTGTTATGTAATATTTTATAAGTCCGACCCTGTACATTATTTTCGCTTCCAAATTTACAGTCATGTTAAAGACATGTTAGTTTATTAGCCCTGCGAAAAGAAAAGAAATCGCCCAAAAAACAAAAAAAATATTTTCAATTAAAAAATATACTCCTTTATTTCGGCCCACAGTGTACATGTATTTTGTAATACAGATATCAATAAATGACTGTAACAAATTGAATTGAACACGCAATATAATAAAAAACCGTCTTATTATTATGTCTAACAATAACATAACATCAAAATATATACCGTAAAATAGAATTAAGAGAAAGAAAAATCGAGGAAACAATAAATACGTAGTTGATTCCAAACTTCCTTCTATTTAATTAACTCCCTGTACTGTATAACAAACAAATAAATCTATGAAAATATCTTGTATATCTTTCCGATGGTCGAGCACTTAAATCGCATAAGCATGATTTTGCAGTTACATTGTATAAGTGGTACTTAATGGTTTTTTTTTGTAAAAGTTGCATGGTACTTTCTTAATATCCATTAATTGCCGCTTCGTTTATTTCGTACTTTCGTGAGATTTTTCAGCCAAATTGTTGAGCTGCATAAATATACAAAATAATAGAATTAAATACGAGAGGTGAGTTGTTTTCATAACTTTCCTCAGTTAAGAAACGTCACCTTAAATTTTCCTATTTCACTGTATAAATTTATAATTATAACAAGCTGTGACATAAAAAATGTTCAGTTCCAGTCACCTGAGCTCTAAGAAAAACGACATAACTTAGATATTTAAATTTTCACTAGTAGCACATTTAATTTAAAAAATTTCCTATCAAAAAATGAAACAGGACGTGTTGCGTATATCTAATGAAATTAAAATAAATGATAAAGCACCACATAGATTCTGTCTTCGGACGTAAAATCCACTTATTATTAAGAATGCATTTGGTCAATTCAACGACAAGAAATTGGGGTCGGTAACGACTGTGCATAGAGCATAATATTTTGATGGACGGCCAAGAGGGTAAGTTCAGTGGAGAAAATGGAAAGGGTTAAAGGGGGTGGATTTGTCAGCTGTCTTAACATGACTGGTCCAGAATGGAAGTCGGAAATTGAGGAATTTGTAAATGATGAAATTTACTGTTAGGTAAACACTCTTGGGGTTTATAACGATCAATTTATTCATATTAAGATTGTTAATTATCTATAATAACTATCCAAACATGGGTGTTTTTTTTTTCAAGCGTTAGGTTTTCAATGTTAATTATCATTATATATATATAAAAATTGCTGAATGTGTTGAAGATAATAGGGATTTTTCGCAAAATAAACGAAAGGGGAGAAAAAAGGTAATATTAAAGGGTGGTGTATATATTTGGAAGAATCACGCAACGTCTGCTAATTGAAACGTCCATTTGGACATATTTATAATTGAAACCTCAGCAAATATATTCGAAATAAATAATATTTTCTCAATGTTCAATTTCTTTTCTGTCAAAATATAATTATGTAACATGCAATCTAAAAACTACCCAAGAAGTAGAAATTACTAGTGCATGATACAACACCTTAAACTGTTTAAACATATACAGGTTGTCCTTTTAAAGTTCGTCATTGTATAAAATTAAAAGTAAATATAAAAACTTGGGAAGTTTTATGAATCAAAGTTTCATATAAAGGCATTCATGCATAAAAATTCTATAATTAATTTTTACCGAAAAGCAATCCACTTAGTAGCTTCGGGCCAAAGGTTAGGAATTCATCAACTATTCGGTATTCCCAATACCTGAGGCCCCATATTTTCCTGTTCCTGCCCTTCACCGCACCAATGCCGACGCGCGTATGAAATTCAGGGATCAAAGCCAACGTAGGCCCTTCAAAGGAGAGTACGCCAGTTCAAACTATGCGAAAAATTAATATTTAACCCACGATTATTGTTATTAACTGCCAAAATTACGGATTAAACACTTACGTGGAACGCTTTGATGTCCTATATCGACTCTTTGTTTGTTTGTATATATATGTATATAAAGAGTCGGTCCAACCCTCCCTGCAGTCTCAATTCAAATCCGAACAAAAGAAATTTGATTCAAGTGAACCGAGCATCAAATTAATATATAACTACTCGTCTTTTTCTTGTTATTAACAAATTTAAAAAGCACCAATAAACGTTCGGAAAAATTCCAGTCGATTAAATAATCAGCGATCAAAGAAGCAAAATGTAGTAAGGTCGGAGTCGTGTAGCTCTCCAATTAGTAAATTTTTGGTAAGTTCCCAATAATATTTCGTCGATCGGCAACGGAACGAAATAAGTAACCATTTCAAGGGTGGGAAAAGTGAACTGGTGCTATGCGACTCGACTGCATATTTCCGAAGGTATTCTCGGTTAGCGGTCAACTTCAAAGGTGTTTTTTTTAATAAATTTTTAGCGCATTTAAGTGATTGAAACTATTGACGTTTCCCATATAACAAGATCTGATTTATTTTTTGAAGTGGTTGAAATAAATCGGCGAATAATTAGCGATAATAAACGTAAATTTGTTGAGGATTCTATTATATACAGTGTGGAAACCACTTATGGAATAAAATTCTTTATGTCATTATTTTAGAAAATTATAAAAAATACCGAGACACGTCAACTTTTGAATTGAGTTGTGCGTTCTGTAAACATAAGTGTAAATGTACAGGGTGATTCACGCAAGTATGCCATAGTCGGTGTTGTTTTTTTTTTAATGAAACACTCTGTATATTTGCATATTTTTGAAATCCTCTCAATGAACTGATTCCGACAAACTAAATAATGTATGCTCAATTATGAATTATACAGAGTGAAATTTTTATTTTTACAGTTATCAAACACATACATAAAATACCTGATGTATTTGATTTTAATACATTAAAATAAATGCTGAAAATGTTCTCCACCTAGTTGTTGGCAATAGCACAGTCTCCTATAGAACTCCTTCTTAACTTTGTTTAAAGTTTGAGGTGAAATATTCCGTATTTCTGTAGTTATCCTGTTTTTGAGAATACAATGCCAGTTGGTTGTGTTGCATATACTTTGTTCTTGAGATAACCCCACAGAAAAAAATCTAATGGCGTAAGGTCTGGCAATCTAGCTGGCCACTCAATAGTACCTCTTCGTCCAATCCATTTATTGGGGAAGATTTCATCTAAATAAGTTCTTACCATTAAAGCATAATGGGGTGTTGCTCCGTCTTGCTGGAGCCAAACATTTTCATTCGGTAAGCTAGGATCTATTGCGTTGGGATATAAGTTTGCCAACGCAGGAATAACTTCATTTCTAAGCATATTTAAATATTTTTCAGCGGTCAAATTTCCATCTATAAATATAGGACCAATAATATGGTCGCTTATGATACCGGCCCAAACGTTCACCTTTTGAGGGTACTGAGTATGTGTCTATACCCGAAGTATGTCGCAGATCCCATAAACATTTGTGTTCTCGTGAAAGTTGAATCAGCTATAACGTTTCTATTTCGTATAGTTTTCGGGTCATTTTACCGCTGTCACTGTTCACTCTACAGAATGTGCCAGAAAGTGCCGATGATACCGGCCCAAACGTTCACCTTTTGAGGGTACTGAGTATGTGTCTCTCGCATCCAATTAGGATTCTCTGCTAACCTATATCTACACTTCTGTCGGTTTACCTCTCCATTCAATGTGAATGTTGATTCGTCAGAAAAAAGAATGGTACCAGGAGCTATCTCATTTCTGTTCAGCTTATTCATCGATCTTTCGCAGAAATCCATTCTACGATCTTCTGTTAACTTCTGTTAACTCCTGCACAAAAGTTAATTTGTAGGGATGAAGTTTTTCTTTATGAAGACATCTTAGAACAGTTGTATGACTAACATTATTTTCACGGGCAATTTGACGTGTACTTGA
>CAJUYI010000021.1:286928-311428 GCA_910591695.1 Galerucella pusilla | reverse complement strand
ACGAACCTTTGAGAATGACCTTCTTCAACTATAGCCACTATTCTTGCACGGTCAATCTCACTTATGACTTGACGATTCATGTTTGCACTTAAAATCGTAAAAATCAAATGCCTTGAATGTTAAAATGATCGCACTAAAAATGTATCATACAAAAAAACTGTAAACATCTGTATATTGCAAAAAATATGGAACATATTGGAATGGTAAACATTGATAAACAAGCCAACAAAAAATTGTTAGCGCAAAAAAATTCCTTCGCATCCGAAGAAGGTGATGCAAAACTTTTGAATCTATGTGTATATTGTAGTCAAAATTTACCATCGTATTATTCTTAGAGTATACCTTTTTACATTTTGAAACATTCAATGCGAGTCTGTTCACGGAACACCAGTCAGATATTTTTTCCAAATGGGATTGCAATACTACACAATCAGCCACATTTGATATGGGAAGAAATATCTTCATGTCATCTGCATAAATCAGCCTACCTGAATCTAAAGAGCGATCAATATGTCATTTATAAATAAAAGAAATAACAAAGGTCCGAGATTTGATCCCTGTGGAACACCTGTTTTAGCTGTATATTTTTGTGAAGAGTGACCATTATAAAAAACAAATTGCTTCCTACTCTCTAAGTAAGACTGACAAAACATTAACAAATTTGGAGAAAATCCGAACTGATTCAATTTATCAATCAAGATACCATGATCCATTCTTTCGAATGCCTTAGAGAAATCTGCATATAACACGTCCATCTGTCCACCTGCATCTATCACTTCAGATAATAACTGTGTTATGTAGGTTAGGTTAGGTTATGTATAATAAGTTAAGAATTATTAACGGGTCATACCCCGGTAAAAGATCACCTGCATAAAATAGGGTTATATAACGGGGACCTCAGCTGCATACTTTGTGGCATGGAGACCGAGACCGTAACCCATATCTTATCTGACTGTGAGGCACTGGACTCGTGGAGACAAACAATCTTTGGAGAAGCCAATGTGCTACCTGAAGGAACGGGGATAACTGGATGGGTGGACTAGATGTGGGAGTAGAGTACAATAAGCCAATAGGCTGCAGTGCTCCCGGCATCACAACGGCACACACAAAAAAAACCTCTGTCACAAAAATTTTGGAAAACTATCTTGTCCACATAAATCTGTCAACAATTTTTTTTAAATGTTATTATCCTGGAATGGAAAAAAGGACGACTTGCCAATAAAAAATATTTATGTCTCAATTTATATAAAAAAAACAACAACCAGGTAATAAATATTGAGTGATAACGTTTTTTTTTGTTCCGAAGCCCAGTTAGAGAAAAAGTTATAGTATCTCGAGTAGTACGTATATTATTTCAGTCACATTTTTCAAAACTAACATTAACATCTCTAAGGTATCTCATCAATATTCTTTTCGAATTCTCCAAAATTGTTTATGAGTACCTTCCGAGAATGAAAATCTCAGATTTTTCGATGCACCACCACACGAGCGTATCATATTTCTATCAAGAATAAAAAGAGGAGTTAGGTACCATTTTTTTTTGTTTTATCCAAATGTTGTGTTAGTTGGAAAAATATTTTTAAAAAGGAATTATTTTATGTTTTAAAGTCAGTTTCTTTTACGTAGAAATTTCCAAATCACTGCATTGACATAAATCCAAAGCTTTTAATGTTTTGATAATCTTCTGCTTTTTTACGTCGGTCCCAAGAGTGGCTTCTACTTCCTTTTAAAATTCATTAAAAAAAAGTGACAAATGCTGCAAATAGGACTTAAGGAACGTTTGTTCCAAGGAAATTATTTATTTACTAAAACCAGTCTACCATTTTCTTTATTCTATAAAATTACAAATGACTGAAAAATCAATGGTGAATATTATAAAAATTGTAAAAAGGTATTTTGTTACGTCTCTGGTTAGCGTTCTTAACTATACCAGTAAATATTGTTTCTAATTTATAAATTATATTAATACAGGTGTTTTGATAAGAAAATACCTTCTGATTACAACTGTCGATAAGGTAGGAAGTATTTATTTGACATTTTTACCCGAAATATCTCGACCTCTGCTATTGATTTATAGAGAATTTATGTGGGATCGAAAGTTCCATAGAATTTAAGTTAAATAGACAAAATGACTAATGTCACTAGTAACGGAATATTAATTTTAGGCAGATTTTCAATAGGGACACAGTTCTTATCTATTATAAATAATTATGACATTGTCTGTATGATATACAGAGTGGAGAATTTAAATTTGGAATCAAACATTTGACTCTTGAGCTATCGCGTTAGAAAAGAAAAGAAATGTTAAGGATCGAACAAAGCATTTCTTTGGTAAGAAAAAAGGGAAAAACCTTTTCAAATATTCAGTTTTAACAAGTGTATTAAACTTTTAAATGGGATCCAAAATTTATTATCCAATACCGAGCCGTGGCGGCACTTTTCCTACCCCTTTTTTTTAATTTAAGACGACCCCTTGTGTTTTATATAACTCACCCCTTATCTACCTAAAAAAACCACTTAATTTGTGATTTATACGTTTTTTCTTACAAGTTTCCTTTGTAACCCTTTTATTTAAAGTTGAAATTGCGGCCATAACTCAATTTGTATTCGATATTATTTTTTTTAATTACGCATCTCAACACTTTTAAGGTTCTTTAAAGGGTTGGAATTTCTGATAATTTGATTTGCAACAATGCCTTTGAAGGGAGCATTATCTAATTGAGCAGAGCTGAAATTCAACAACGGTTTCCACAGATTAATAAGGAAATAAAAAAAATGTTATATCTAACTATCTCTTGAATTTTCAATTCAAATTTCTACAATATTTTTCGCACTATGAAAATACCTACATCGAAAACAATGCCTATAAATCAGTTACTTTTTTTTCCCTATATATCGGCCATGTGTCTATATCAAACGTCCCAGCACAATCGGTGGTTGTCAGATAACAGATCCTCGATTAGAGTAAGCACCGCATGGGTCCACTGCAGGGAACAGCTGACGTTCGGTCATGACCCACTCATTCAGTTATTGGTGTGTGTGTGTGTGTGTGTGGAAAAATTTACCCCGCACATATCGACCATACGTCTTTGTCTGAAATAAACTAATTTATTGAAAAAAAAGAAACTTCTCACTTTATCCCAGAAAATAACTTTATTTGCATTTTTAAAACTGTGAGATTCCTTATCAATATAAATAAAAGACACCTGATGTGATTCCGCTTTAAATTTTGTATTATTTGAACAAGAAAGTCAATATTTCAGATTTAGGGAAAAACAAGCAGGTGCATTTCTGATTTTACTAGCTTGATTCTTGTTTAACTTGGGGTGATAAATGAAATAGTCCACAACTGACTCAATTTATAAGATTTTAGCCCCCAAAGCATTCGCAGAAAATCACATTGTAAAAATTTATGGAAGAAATCAACTAAAAATCCACAAAGGCATTAAGATTCAATATGTCCATTAAATTGTTTATGTTATTTATTTATCATGTATTTTTCAAGTGTAGGTAAACTTTCTATTGAATCAGTCTAGTATAAAAACTTCAATTTCAGCGTATAATGCAACAAATTGAAAGCAAATACCGCATCTAATAGCACGTTTCGGTATCGATTGACCCGATATTATATCGATATTAGTCGATTATTACGTGTGTCCAGCACTAATTGATAATACGAGAGGCATAGCGGAAAGTTTTGCGTGAAATTGAACCTTCGGGCCGGATGGATTGAAAGTGGAATTCGATTAAAGGGGTTTCCGAAACAACGTAGGTGGTATAATTATTGGATAAAAATTGATTTCGGTGTGTAATAGTTGTTTGTTTACATGGGTGGCTTATACTTAAATATAGATAGATATTAATGATATACAGTGTGTACAAAAAAATGTAGAACGTGTCGCGGGACACACGGTAGGAACTTTAGTTCCTTTTAAGCAAAAATTTTTTGAATCAATAAATAAATACACATATTAATATAAGAATGTATTCTACTCTAGATGAAACTAGAAAAAATATACAGTAGTATTAATTATAAATAAAAATAAAAATCCTATCATTAAGTTGGCACAATAGTTAATTTTCATACAAGTGCGTGAAGTTATACTTTTGCGCACGAGTTGCGAAAATGCCAAAATATTTTATGAAATAATCCGTACAAATTAACAACAAATACTTAAAACAGAATGAAATGGGTATTTAAGGGGACCTCAGATTTTATAAAATTATGTAATACATCTGACGTTATAGATAAACAATTTGCATATTCCTCGGTGGTCGAGTAGTAAGCAAACCATACTCTCACGCGGTAGACCCGGGTTCGATTCCCCGTGAGTTTTTTTTTGTTAATTTTATTTTTAAATAATTATTCTGCTTGATATTAATAACGACAACAGGTAGACGTTTGAAATATTTAGCAGAATATTCATTATTATAGATAATGGTATGGTACCCTTCATGAGGGAGTCCGACTGGCAACATCTACTTATAACAGCATCGTATATTTAAAAAGGGAAACCGTAGCATTATACAAATTGGACATTCAATAACTGTACGTTTACCACAAAAAAATTAGTGGAAACATAAAATTGAATTGTTAAATTTTAAATTTGAAGTTATATTACAGTTTATAGAAATTTTTATTTTCTACATTTTTTCTTAAGTGGGTAGTAGAAAAAATATGCTGTTCGACTCGTGTGGATTGTCCATATCGCACTTGAACGATTGAGCACTCCGCCTACGGCGTTATGCTCAAACTTCGTCCTCGTGCGATATGGCCATCATATCCATACTAGTTGCACAAACTACTATGTCTATCAAAATATGCCCTTTTACATTTAAAAACAACCTGCCAAATGTCAAATCAATTTATCCATCCATTTTAAAGTTATCGAATTAAAACATTCAAGTTTTCAAAATTTCAACACCCTGTATTTCGAAAAGTAAATGTGCTAGACCCCTTAATCCTCATATCATTTTGTCCAATTTTACGAGAGGAATCTACATGCAAACGTTGTAATTACCCTTAACGTTCGAGATGCTTATACCATTTTTTGCGCGATCGTATTGAAATAAATTCCTAATAAAATAATTTAAATTTGTTCGAAATGAACGAAATGTCAAAAGTGACATTTATACTTCTCGATCAGTTTAAAATGTAATTAGCATTTTGTTGAAATTGTTTTTATGCTATTTATTACTTTTCGACGTCTGAACGGTAAGTAAATCACTTACCGACGCGTTAAACTTAGAAACCAGTAAGCACAACCTACCGTCCTGACAACCGATGCTGTGAATAAACAAAAAAGATCAATCGCACAAAAAAAATTATGGAAATAATAACAAAAATTTATCCGAACAAATTCAAGTATATTACCAGCACTGCGAATACCAGCTTTGCATAGAATTTAAATGTAGCATCAGTGGTTCAGTGGTAGAATGCTCGCCTTCCACGCGGGCGGCCCAGGTTCGATTCCCGGCCGAAGCATATGAATCGCTGCTTCGTAAACGATAGAGAGACTCAGGAGAGAGCACACGCACGCAAGCAAGGCACATAACGAAGCAACGTAACTGTCAGATCTTTTGCGTCACGACCCCTAGTCGCTCAAACCTAACCTGACGTTCCAATAACTTTTATTTTCAACGATTTGAAAGCGAGTCCAATTTTTATTGTTTTGGCGTTCTAGTGCCGTCCTAGTTCAGTTTGGTGACGCCTCGACGCCTGGCCTATGATTAAAGAAAGAAAACCTTAGATTTTTTTTTCAGCAATACTGCAAAATATACTGAACTCTAGAAGATCCTTCCAGACGCTTTACGTCGGTCCAGGGACACTCAATGTGTCAAGAAAACTGTATTTTTAGTTAGAACAAGTATTAGTTCCGTGAGACAACTTGTACAATAACAACTTCCGTTGGCACATATTTTGAGGTGGGATAGAAGAATTGTAAGACGATATATTTAAATTAACACCTACTATCGATAACCTTTTACTATTAATACCCGTGTATCGTTACGTGTAGATTGAGTTTCTTTCTTAGTTGCTTAACCGATATTTCCTTTCCCACCTATAGGTACTTTGAAAACAAAATAAAATAGATTCCAAATGAAGGTAATTAAATATCAAGTAGTACAGAAGTCTAGAGAAAAATAAAAAGTACCAAAAATAATGAGAAAAAGTAAGCAAATGTCTGTGGAAAAATAAAAGGTTCTGCCATGTTGCATGCAAGAAAGAAAATGACAATATTCGCAATTATAGGCGTGTCTTAAAGCTCGCTTTAGACTGCAGCACATCAAAGATCAAAGGTACCGACATATTTATCATAGATAGGGATAAATTACTCGATCAATATTTTAAATTATGTACATTTTTCATTTATTATGTTTGAATCATTAGCGTGAATTAAATGTTTTTAACAACACATATACGGTCATTTACAGTGGTGGCACATTAAAATTGTTCCTTTTTGGGAGGAAAACGTTTCGAGATTTAAATATCGCCCCCCCACAGCACTGGACTAATAAATCTCAATCCTTTCATTGGCTTTCAACTTGGAACCTGCGCTTTTAACAGCTGCGGCTGATAAATTTTAATATTTAATTTCGAAAAAAAAAAACGTTTTATTTTTCTCTTGGATATCGATAGTGTAAATCAAGTTAAGGCAATGCGTTACGGTCCCTGTCCACTAAACAATTACACTCACACACATTCTGCCAAGGACGTACTTGAAAGTTGAAAAGGTACCGCATTATCTACAAAAAATATTCAGTGTGGTATATAAAACGAAAAACGATCTAAGCCCCTTTTGTAAAAAATCCTTGTGTACTACATTGCTTTTGAGTTGATTATAATATATGGGACATCATTTGAAAGGTTCCAACAGATGTATTTTGATTAGTGAACACAAAAGATGAAAATTACGAAGGTGGTCAGGTTTTGTATCTTTTTTTTTTAATTTTTTGGTCATTGCCACAATGTGACAAGAGGGTGTGTGTATGTATATCTGTTTTGTATAGGGTTAATGTTATTACTTTTGTAACTACGTTTTCGTTTGTGTGTTAATAATTCTATTGTTATCTGTGCTAAACAATATTATGCTGGTTCAAATGTATCGTAAATACACAGGTCATACAAAAAGTTCAAAAAAAGAAGCGATATAACTAAGTTGAAGAAAGAGGATAAATTTATGGTATAATATTTTCAGTGATATCAAAAAAGAGATCGAAACTTTATGGGATTTTTAAATAAAGCCATGAAAAGCGGTAACTATATATAGAATATGAAATAGCTACATACCAACCTATTTCCTGTAAAGTATAAAATTTCTAATAAAACACTTGTAAATGTAGGTATACCTACCGACGGTGTCGGCACGCAACGACTTAAAGTTCAAACTTAAAAACAAAAGAAATAATCATAACTATAACATAAGACAGTCACCAAAGCGATAAACAAGACAAAATCATACCTCGGCATCTAAATAAAATAACTACACGTAAAGCGAACCGAGATACTCAGTATTTATTTTACAAATTTATGACTAAAGATCACATCTTTCTTAGTGCAATTATAGGTCTGATGTATAGCCAAGTTTTTGAGAGAGAAGCTCTTCACAAACGGCTTATGCTACCTGAATATGTTATTACCTGTTTTTGAGGCTAGATTTAAACCTGCAACGTTCGCGGACTGCAGACGGACTTGCTCCATTTGACACACACGTCATAAAAATAATTATCAATTATATTATTATTACTTACTTACTTTTAAAATTACGAGGAAGAAAAAAATTTAAAAATATGAATACAAAGATGGTCTCCAATTTATTGGAACTTTAGTTCTTTACGTCAGGTTATATTTGAGCGACCGAGGGTCGCGACACAAAAGATCTGATCGTCACGTTACGTTATGTTACGTTGCTTCGTTATGTGCCTTGCTTGCGTGCGTGTGCTCTCTCCGAGTCTCTCTCTCGTTTACGAAGCAGCGATTCATATGCATCGGCCGGGAATCGAACCCGGGACCGCCCGCGTGGCAGGCGAGCATTCTACCACTGAACCACCAATGCTATATACATTAAAATTCTATGCAAAGCTGGTATTCGCAGTGCTGGTGATCTACTTGAATTTGTTCGGATAAATTTTTACTATTATTTCCAAAATTTTTTTTGCGCGATTGATCTTTTTTGTTTATTTACAGCATCGGTTGTCAGGACGGTAGGTTGTGTTTACTGGTTTCTAAGTTTAACACGTCGGTAAGTGATTTACTTACCGTTCAGACGTCGAAAAGTAATAAATAGCATAAAAACAATTTCACCAAAATGCAAAATATATTTTAAACTGATCGAGAAGTATGAATGTCACTCTTGACATTTCGTTCATTTCGAAGAAATTTAAATTAATTTATTCGGAATTTATTTCAATACGATCGCGCAAAAAATGGTAAGCATCTCGTACGTTAAGGGTAAATTACAACGTTTGCATGTAGATTCCTCTCGTAAAATTGGACAAAATGATATGAGGATTAAGGGGTCTGGCACATTTACTTTTCGAAATACAGGGTGTTGAAATTTTGAAAACTTGAATGTTTTAATTCGATAACTTTAAAATGGATGGATACATTGATTTGACATTTGGCAGGTTGTTTTTAAATGTAAAAGGGCATATTTTGATAGAAATAGTACTTTGTGCAACTAGTGTGGATATGATGGCCATATCGCACGAGGACGAAGTTCAAGTGCGATATGGACAACCACACGAGTCGAACGGCATATTTTTTCTACGGCCCACTTAAGAAAAAATCTAGAAGATGAACATTTCTATAAACTGTAATATAACTTCAATTTGAAAATTTAACAATTCAATTTTATGTACCCACTAATTTTTTTGTGGTAAACGTACAGTTCTTGAATGTCCAATTTGTATACTGCTACGGTTTCCCTTTTTAAATATACGATGCTGTTATAAGTAGATGTTGCCAGTCGGACTCCCTCATGAAGGGTACCGTACCATTATCTATAATAATGAATATTCTGCTAAATATTTCAAACGTCTACCTGTTGTCGTTATCAATACCAAACAGAATAATTATTTAAAAATAAAATTAACAATAAAAAAAACTTCTTCACGTGGAATCGAACCCGGGTCTACCGCGTGAGAGTCTGGTTTGCTTACTACTCGACCACCGAGGAATATGCAAATTGTTCATCTATAACGTCAGATGTATTACATAATTTTTGCTTAAAAGGAACTAAAGTTCCTACCGTGTGTCCTGCGACACGTTCTACCTTTTTTTTACTTATTTTCAAGCAAAAGTATTAACTTTTCGTAATCTATTTTTTTTTAATATTTGATTAACCTTAAAATACAAAAAAAGAAGGTGGATTTATTCCAAAGCTGAGTGAAGAGACTCCTTGAAACAAAAAGTGTAGAAATTTAATACAGATGAAAGAACATGACACTGTTAAAAAATATTCTACTTTTAACATTTAAGTAATCTAAAATAAGACAATAAATGTTTGTTTATAAAATAATTATTAAAAGGTCCAGGAAAATCCAGCCCGGTTCTGGCTGTTCGCATGGCTTGCCTTGATCAAGACGTCCAAGATGTTTATTAATAGGTGGTTGTTCGGGTTATTCTTCTTTTTTATTTTTTTTCCGTGGTTAGATTTTTTGAGATAAAGTGATGCATGGTAGTTGGATTTATTGTTATGGTATGTGTTATATGGGTGTTGGGGTTTTGTCAGTTGTCATCGACGATTGCCCTTAAGAGCGATGGCAGTAGCTGTTTCAAAAACGTTAGGAACTTTCTTAGAAACACCATTTTTATTTTTATTAATCATTTATCTTTAAGATAAAACGTTATTTTATTCCTCAAAGAAAAATAACGATTTTTAAATGTTAATTTTAAAAGTTATTTTATTTAAGAAAAAAATTGGCATATGGTCATTAAAAGCTCGGTCATAATTAGCGAAGATTTATTAACAATAAAATTCATTAAATCGTGATTGACTTTTACTAACAT
Organism: Galerucella pusilla; assembly: GCA_910591695.1. Classification (NCBI taxonomy): domain Eukaryota; kingdom Metazoa; phylum Arthropoda; class Insecta; order Coleoptera; family Chrysomelidae; genus Galerucella; species Galerucella pusilla. The sequence continues at coordinate 301,416 of CAJUYI010000021.1, read as the reverse complement.
CAAACTACCTCATCATAAAAGGATCTTTTACGATTTGGAGGCGTAAAACAGGCGCCAATATTTATTGGTCCTCATTTGACGTTGTAAAATTTAAAAGCTTTAAACTTTTACCAAACATTGTTCCAGCAAGCATCATATGGTTTCACTTGACTTGATTAATAATAGATATTAGTGACGGGCTTGTTTATATACATATAATCCCGATTTCTATGACATCGGCATCAAGAAAATGACAGTGAAGATACAATCCTTAGGATTAAAACGGATAGACAAGGATTCAACCGGAGAATATTCTTGTTTCTCAGCCTGACATTTCTCAATTTCAACTGGAAAAAGAAACAAATTCCCCACAACGATCAAAGCTATGTATTTCTCCTTTACTCATGTAAAGAGAGCACCCAAAAAACGTGTGTTATCTTTCTGGTATAAATATTCACTTTTTAACGTTTTAAATTTCCGTTTCGTACAGTTAATTTTTTACGTGTTAAATTTTCCTTTCTCTCATTCGATGAGAAAGTAAAAACAACGCTTACAGTGGATAAATAAATATGTTTACAACAAGAAAAATATTTTTCACCCTCTTAAGATGGTATAAATAATAAATGAACAAAATCGATGGTCTGGTAATACTTCTGTGCTACACGGATTGTCGGCAGATTAAATTACAGACCGCCGGGTTTATAGATACACTGTTGCATTTATTTCCTCATGTGTATTGATGGTCAGTAATGATAAAAAAAAATAATCGCTACTATACAAAGATATGCTCGAGGATATTGCAACGGTGATTTGCCTTTTGTTTGATGTGTAATCAAAAAGCGAGATTTATGTGAATGCACCAAAGAAATTAATAAGCTCGCACGACGAACCACTCTCGATTTATTGCAAGATTGCAAGTATAAGCAAAATCACCACCAAGTTGTCGAAGAAAATTATCGGAAATAATTCAATAGAGAAACAATTACCGTGTTCCTGTATCGGACTAAGTGGTTCAAACAGAACTAACAGGTACCTATCTCAATTGCAACAAAAGAACTAACCAGAAAAGGAATTTCTGGCAAAAACATAGCAATCTTCAAAGATTACAGAATAAAAATATAAGATGTTTCACTCTTTCGAATTTATCGCGTAAAGCACCGATGCCGCTGGTGACTGTCTGGTGACTTGGATGGTACAGTACGTCGCTACGTCCTTACTTGCATTCAATTTGGCATATTATACGGGCCGTCGCCCGTCGAGCGCTGTTATTTTAGAACGGTGTTTATTGGTTGTTCGTGTTTTTTATTTATGTTGTATAGATTTTTTAAATTTATTAATTAATTGTTGAAATGAGCAAAAAGTCATATTAATATTTTTCTCTTTAATAGCAAAGCTTAAGCACTAAATATTTTGTAATCAGGATTGCCTCGAAAACTTTTTTGGCCAAATACGAAGTTACTGTGGTAATGCCAAAAATCCAACCCCCGTACAATTTTGTATCGCGTTTAAAAAGCTATTTTCTCTAAAAAAATTTTATCCTTTTGAAGGCACAAACTGTATGGATGACGTAAACGAAGTTCAACTATTGGCTCTGAACTAACAAAAGAATGCCTAGAACAGTTCACTTTTCCTACAGAAACTAAAAATGTGCCTTTAAAAGTGTTTACAACAGATTACCAAAATCTATCAAGGCTAGAGGGAAATGTTTTGGGTTTTAGTGTATGTTAAAAAAATGTCTAATACAACATTCATGTGAAACATGCTTAAAGTTTGCCCATTCGGCTGATAATTTAATAAACAGAGAAACTTTTTTCTGTAAACTAAAAGCTTATACGACAAAGGAGGATGAATTTAGTGGCTTATGTGTACTATCAAGGAACATTGTTGAGAACGTTATTGCGATGGAAAATATATTTATCGAAAAATTCAATTCTATAGCTTAAACAAAGGGGAATTAGTCAGTTCCTTTTGAAATAATTTACTAAATTTTCTTTTCATCATCCATGTAATCAATTTCCTTTCAAATATTATGCCAGTCTCTATACAAGAGTCCGTATATATTTTACTCTCAAATGTATATTGAAAGATTTGAAAAACAATAGATTAAATTTAACACATAAACCAAACTCCAAACTTAGTATTTTACATTTATAAAATTTAATAAAGGTATCCTGCAGCTGCTTCTCTTTTTACTGTTTTAACTTTGTAAATCCAAAAAATATGCGTTATTTAGAGATCAAAATTCAAGATTTAGTGGCCCTATTATTCTGGTGGCTAATGAGTATATTTAAGTAAATTTGTGATAAATATCTGCTAGATTATCAATAGGTAAGTATCACAAAATTACTAAGATGCTGGATAAAAACTGTGAAATGATTCATTTTAAAAATTCAAGTTTATTTTTTTCTTACCTTTTCAAATCCATATCCCGAACATTTTTCGAAATAATTAACATTTAAAAATAAACCTTTGTGATAAAGAATCCTATTAATTTAAATATATATTTCTCTAATTACCCCTGTATAGCTTAAAATAAAATAAGTTTTTCGAACTTATCTGGTATCTACCAGTCTCGTTATTGACAACAAAAGCGATACGTAAACATAATTTATGAGAGCGGCGTCCGTTTGGACAGCAACTTGAATCAAACCGCCCTGGAGTGAAACATCTTATATTTTTATTCTGTAATCTTTGCTATTAGCCTTGAACAGACAACGTGTTATATCGGGGCTAGTACTAGAGTGTCACAGATAACAATATTATCCTAATGTGGGTTAAAGGGCATGACAGGAGTAAAGGTAATCGCATTGCCGATTCTTTAGCAAGGGAAGCGGCTGGACTAAAATTTTTAGGACCCAGTGACACCTACGGCCTAACGACTTCGACAATTGCGTTACTAGCCAAACGTTACACCCGGACTTATCGTCAATAAGAGAGTGTGTGTTCGGTGAGTCTTGGCCTACACCTGCCGATATAAAGGAGATGTCTTCTAGTGACTTGTCCACCTTCCTGGGAAGGACAGGATGGTCGATGACCTAGGTGGACAACTCCTCGGGAGGATGTACAATGGTGAGTGCTGTGAGCCTACACTAACCTCCCCCTACTCTACAGATACAGATACCGTGTCCTTTCTACAATAAAACTTGTCGTGTACATACACTTATTTCAATAATATATTAACATAATATACCAAACGGTCAGTAAAAACGACCGTTATATAGATAATCCGATCACCTGCACAGTTATTTGCCATTACCCTTTTTAATATTCAATTTCGAACTGGACCTATAATGAAATAAAGACCGCAAGAATGAACGATCCGTCTCGTACAAATTCACACGCACCTTTATAGGGTTCAGAAGCAACCTTTTATTGATAAAGGGTGGTAAATGTTGAATATATACAACCGATGGAGAATAAAAAAAAATCTGGTTTTTGATCGATAACAAAGATATATAATTTTTTTTCGAGCTAAACAAAAGATTATCCTTGAATTAATATTTTCTCAAAAAGGAAAATCTCCTTTTGGTCCTGCCAGTGTTTTGCCAACGATAACCAAACATCATACATCAGCTTCTAATATATATAACGCTATATGTTAAATTTCAGATGATTAATTAATAAATGAGGCAAAGGGGTAGGGACAGAGTCCTGAGTCCTTGCTAAAGGATAACTAATGATTTGTAAAGACGTTGTTTAAGCTTGAAAGGGAAACGCTAAGGGACGTTCGTCCTTTCGTTACGCTTCTTTATTATTGTGTTTATTAATAGTCCTGTGTGTCGAGGAATGAAGGACTATCATTTTCTCGTCCTTTCGTATTCCTGACGTGTTTGCAAAGATTGGAAAATTGGCTCATGGTGTGAGAATACAAATTAGGGGCTTCGATTGATGTTTCCCCTTTCGTTGGCGGTTTTGATAATAGAGATTCAGAAGGTTTCCAGTTGTACGAGATGTTGATGGATTGTTTCTCAGATATCGATCTAATTTTATAACTTTCTTTATTCAACAACACAAAAGAATTAAAAAAAAATCTATTTTCATTACAATCGCATGACACAATTCTTTATTTATAGGGAAAAATTCAAATCTCCAGGATATAAATAAGTTGCATAAAATACACGGTCGTAAAGTTGTGTTATCAGAAAGTGGGGACAAATATAGTTCCTACAAGTTGTTAAAATAACGCCGCGTATTAATAAATATTAAAGTTAATTTATGGTAGCAAATAATGCAAGCGCGCAAGGTTATATTTACACGAAAGAGGGATGATAATATGGAGGGTAGATGGTAGAGAAAATGTGAAGTCAATTTTCGAGTTATATATCACTTCCAAGGTGTTATATATCGAAATTTACAATATATGTAGGCGAATATAATATATAATGTACCTTCTACTAAATTATGTGTGTATATTGTAGGGGATTGTATACCTAACTTTCATCCTCTTTAACGGATAATATATTATGGGGTCTTATTTAGTATTCATTTGAGGTTAGTGTTAGAAGGTGGGTGTTTCTCGAGGTTTTCTTATTATTTTGCCAATAAATTTCGTCTGTAACAACACATTTTTTAAAAGATTTTTCTATTTTAAAATAGTATACAAATGAAGAGCAAACTTTCTTTAAGTATTTTGTTGTGTGTGAAGCACTGTCTCATAGTAGATATAATTATGTTACCGTGACAGACCGAAATCTGGTGAATGTCAACATTCTCAACGTTGCTTGACATATGTCCGAAATATTGATGAAATTTCATTATTTCTAACTTGCACCGGCAATTGTCGACATTCAGGATGCACTCATGATGTTAAAAAGAATATTTTCCGCAAACGTCAAAAAAAGTAAACATATTAACGTCAATTCATGATGTTGAAGTATGATTTCACAGACGCCAGAGAAAATAATTATTAGTTGAACTTTTAAACTTTATTAACGATAATAATTATTAATAGTAAAATTACAGTTATTTAAGGTTGCACCGCACATATTTAATGCACTACCTGATTTATTCACTTCCAATTCAAGCGAATTTTGTTCAGAGTTGAAAGAGTTCATCGACAAAATTTCCCGTGACTCCTTACTTGTTGTTGCTTCTGTTACATCAACGTCGACATAATTTCGCTCATGATAAGCTGCATTCAGGTACAGTGAAGAAGAATTCTCATCAAGATTTTTTCTGCAGTCTGTTTTTTATTAGACAAAGAGTCTTCAATGTATCCTTCAGCGACAGTGCTCGACCTCCAACCTCCATGCCATTTCAAACAAGTAATATCAGCTCCTCCATCCACAAGCAAAGTAGCTGAAGTTCTTCTTAACGCATGGCCGGTGTAATCTTTTGAATTCGGTAGTTTTAAATAAGTTGCTACTGTTTTGGGTACGTTACTAATTGTATGAATTCCCATGATCATGCGATAACATTTTCCCTTTTGAAATTTCAAAAAAAAGCGTCGGCTTTCCATAGCTTGTGGACGTAAAGAAGTATATTTTCTGTAAAGATTTATATATTTTTCTCCAATAATTGTGAACGATCGTGGCTTTTTAGATTTACTATCAGGAATCTTTATATGAATAACATATCCTAAATCTTTTATATCGTCTATCATGTTCACCATTTCATCGCATCTACATGCTCCAGATACGCCCATTATTAGAACAACCTAAAAGTAGTATGTATTTAAAAACTTGATTGTATTTATGCAGGCTAGAACATTATAACTAACCTTAATTCCTAGATATTGCTCATTAGACGCATTATTTAAAAAATGTTCAAACTGGTCTTTTGTGAATACCTTTGACTTTTTGGGAGTATACCCTTCATTCTACTTCTTCAGATAAGCACGTAGTTTCATATATTTGCTAATATCTAATCCATGTTTAATATTCAGTAATGATTTTATCATGGAATACTGAGACCACATTGTTGAACTCTTCATTTTTAATTTAGTTGTCATTTCAAAAAAATAATCTAGTAGCACATTTTCCGAATAGTTTGAAATGTTTTTATCATTGCACCATGTGAGAAATCTTTCGTAAGCATGATTATAAACTCTACTTGACTTAGTTGGAATTAAATCATTCGTAGCTGCCTTAGCAATGTCAACAACGACAAAACAACAACAACAAACGAAATTTTGATGCTCAAGTACTTACCAAAAATGCACAGTCCAATTGTTGCTTTAAATCACTTACAATATTTCTGACATTATAAAATATTATTGAACTGTCAAAATTGTTTTTGACTTGGCAATCACAAAACCAGTAACCACGGAAATGTAGTGGGCAGTTTTATAATTATTATTCTCTGAATTTATCAACTTCGTTGCAATCGTTTTGAATTTTTATTTAAATATTAATCAGTTCTATAGTCTGGATGCCGTTTGCGGAAAAAATAGCATGAGGTGATATGCTACTTCTTCCGTTCTCTTGCTTTTTAAAGGTCGTAACTGGACAAATTTGGTTAGATGATTTTGATATACCATTATAAACTTGTAATCGCCATCCCTGTGTGATTGCAAGTCTAAAAACTTGTCGCGACCTGCAGTGCCCGAGATTCACCGGACCTCAATTGTGTTTGTCGACATATACCGGTGAAAGTCCGAATGTATAATAGAATTAAGAAATGTTCGGACTTTCACCAAGGCATTTGACATTTGTCGACATCCATCGGCGAATGTTGGCATTCACTACTTTCGGTCTTTCACGGTAACATCTATACCTACTAGAGCGACCAAGGAAGAAGTAAAAAGCCTGTAGAACCAATTTCGAATAAATCATGGCCATTAGCAATACCCTAACTATTTGTTCTTCAAATTTTCTGCCGAATTTTTTATCTCAAAATATTTTTAAAACATTTTCCCGTTACAAATTCAAGTAAAATATATATAGCGATTTCTGTCAATGTTTTTTATCGCTAGTTTCCCCTAAAAACAGACGCAAGCCCCATTAATTTTTAAGATGAGGAATAATTTAGCGGGTTTGATAAAACGCTGTAATTTTTTTTAAAGAACATTCCTGGATTTTATGGTATTCAACGTTGTATTTAATTTATAAGGGTTTTCTGACAATGCAGAAATATACACATCATTTTAATAAATATCAACGTGAAAATGTAAGAAATTACCCCGTATTTAAGGAAACGATTTGTTATTATAAAAATAAAAATATGGTCTTTCTAAGAGCTATATTTAAGTGACATTAATATGCGTAATCGTGCCTAGGCATAAAAATCCATTAAGCTTTTATGGCCCTTTGAACATGCTATTTTTCATTTTTCTAACCTAATCAACAACACTAATTTTAATTATTACCTACTTGCCACACTATTATTTATATTATAAACATTATGTTTACACAATATTTACTATTTATAAAATAATTTACAAATCACGTGTTGCTCTGAACTCACGAAAACAAAATCTTTGATATCTACATTTTTATTAACCCCTTCAGTTTTAACTATTTTTATGTTAATTTTCTCTACCAGAAGAAAGATTCTAAATATCATTAGTAGTAGGAATCGAAGTAACATCCACCAGGCTACTATTAATCAATTTTTTTCTTAAGATCCATCAAATATCAAAGAATGAAGCGATGGTTTGGTAGCATCGAAGGTGTCAGTCAAAGAAGAAGAATTTAACAAATGGATGTTGTTCACTCTGTCGGACAGTGAATTGTCTTGACTTACTTATAGCTACTGTTGATTTTTTTAAACAGAGATGATATACGATGGTTTGTACCAGAAGAAGACAAATGAATATCAATGATGACCAAAATCTTTAATGATGTTTGGCGGTCTTTCAACTCTCGTTTTCACTTTCTATACTCTGTTTGAAATTGAAATGGAATCGTTGAAAATATTTAGGCTAGACGATAGGGGTAACAACTACAAGTAATTAGAAATACGGCTGATTTTTTTTTCATAAGTACCTTGATGTATGTAGATTAATATAAAAAAAAGTTTTGCAACAAAAAAGGTTTTTTGCGTTTCTTTCGTCCGAACAATGGTTTGTCCGTGAAAAATTAGGTAAACTAAGTATGTGTTCCGCATCCGCGCGACTCTATTTTCCGAAGCGCGGCGGAGTACATTATAAACTATTGTACAGTTATAATGTAGATATAAATAATTATAAAACGGGGTTTTGAAGAGGAATGTGTCAGCTTTAAAATCGCATTTTTTTTTGTCAAAGCACATAATCATTTATAGCAAATTACTCATATATAATAAAAATATTATATTCTAATAAAAAACCAAGTATCTCAATAAAAAATATAATATATAATAAGGTGGCATTGAAACAATTTTTCGAAGGATGGAAACTGTTATTTAGGAGGTCTGTTCCATAGATAAAATTTACGGATAATTAATTTTTCCTAATTACGAAATACGGCACTTTTCATTATTTTGTAAATTTTAGGAATCTTGAATTTACAAGAAAGTATATATAGGTTAGGTTAGGTTAGGTTACGTAGATTTACGTAGATTTACAATTTGGCCCATTACTTATGAATCACCCTGTATATATTAAGTACTGTAACTTTGATAAAACTGAAGTAATTTTAATGGGGTTTGCGTAGAAATGTTGGGGAAACTTCTAAGATCAAAAATATATAATTACAACATTAATTAATTTACATACATTTTTGTATTCAATGATTTTTTGTATTATAAGCAAAAATAGCAATTTTTATAGATTCTGGTAGGAATCTTCTTTATTTTTTCAAAATAAAATTTGATATTCCTGTAATATACACATTAATATTCAACGAACAAAATGTATATATAGTGAAAATGTATAAAAGATGATTAATATATAATTTTAAGATATAATTTCTTTCATACCTTTTTCCAAAATATGTAAAAATCAATTTAGATAGATAGATAGTTTTATTGTGTCTAAGATAAATCTTTTCACAAGGGTTCGGTACAAAATATCAAGTGAGGAATTAACATAATTAGAGATACATTACGACATAGGCATAGTTAATACAAAAATAAAAGTATAAAATATCTGTGTACTTGATGGTAATGTCAATCATTCACCATGTGCAAATGCTCGCAGCTTTATGATACTAATAATGCTATGAGCTAATTCAGTAAGTTCAAAAAATCCATTTTGTGTATTATTAGTATTATGATAGTGTACTAGGTCATCAATATTATGAACATTGCGAAAAAAACTATTTTTTCTTAGAGGGCTGTAAATGGGACATTTAAACAGCATATATGATGTAATTAATGACTCCAGGGAATCCATATTACAGACAGTGCAATTATCAGTGCTGTTGATTATATAAAAATTTCCTTTAAAAGACAATTTTAAAAATGTTTTACTACACGTTCTAAGTTGCGCTATTATTCTGGTTATATAGATGTGAGCGGTTATTTGCAAATAACTGTTATTTTCAGCAACTAGTAAGTGTGAGTATAGTCTAGTAAAAATCAATTTATTAACTTTAATTTATTATTTACAACCTTAACTCTCACCAAATATTGAAAAAAGTTCTGATTGAATATTTATATCTTTTTCCGCCGTGCAGCAGAGTAGCGCGGATGCGGAACACATACTTGGTTTACAGAATTTTTTACGGACAAACCATTGATTGGACAAAAAAAACGCAAGAGACTTTTTTTATTGAAAAACACTTCCCCTACATGTTGGTGTTTTTTATTCTCCTCCACCTTCCTCCCAGCGTGAAATATTGAAGAATTTCAAAAAAAAAGTTTTTTATCTTTTTTTCTAATTTAGGAAATCGACAGACTGATAAACTTTTTTTTTATATTAATCTACATACTTCAAGGTACTTACAAAATAAAATAAGCCGTATTGCTAATTACTTGTTCTTTTGGTCTAAAATGGTCTAATTAGTGTTACTATAGATGTCGTTTTTAGTTGACAATAATTATGTCTGGAGTATTTGACACAATTTCCACTGCGGAGTTAATTTATAGTTGTATTCCCGTTATAAACCTTAATAACAAAATGAACGCTTAATATTATTGCAAATAGGGTTTAAGGGGTTAACAAGATTAGAGATTGAGAGCTGGAATGCAAGTATATACGACATGTAGACAACAATAACAGCAGTCGCAAATAGTATATGGGGTTTGTAAATTAAACAATACCGGTGGAGTGTTCGGAGCAGCTTCAGAATAAATAGAGAATTTAAATTTAATTAAACACGGAACATTTGCTGAAATTACGGAAAATTAATGTCTTTATACTCTAACTTGAGGTTTCGATCATGATCGGATCCATAATATAAGTGGGTGGAAAAAGCTGGTAATTTGGTCCCCAAATATGACCTCACAGATATTTAGGAGGTAATTTGGTCCCCGTGGCCGGCAGGTATAATATTCTGTATAAGTAATCTGGTCCCTATAGAATAAACATATACCTATATAGTTTCTCTAAGTTGTGTAAGTACGCTAAGTACTTAAGGGGTACTTTGACAAGTATAACGCAGACTAGTGTCTAAATAATGGAGAGAAATAAAACAAAATTTGTATTCAGTTTTTATTTACTACTATTTAATTAATGTTAATAAACGATGCAAATGTCAAAATTTGATACATTTGAATGATACACATTCTAGAAAATAAAGTCTGTCTATCTCACCGCTTTTATTTTCAATAAATTTCTGGCAATTTCTAACACTAACGTCTCTAACTTTAGGTTTTAAATGTAAACTTTGCAATTTAACGTAAGTTTCAATTTGAAATTCATACAATTTTTCAAGAAATGTTATTAAATTAGGATGTGCTTTGTAGAAAGAGTCATTGAAAGTTCGATGAAAAGCTTCGCACGCATTTGTTATACGAGTTAGATCTGCTGAATTTTTGGCCCACATTGTCGGCGGAAAATAAGATTGGTCATCATTATAGTTTTCGATCCAATAATCTGAATACTTTTCCAACCTTGTATCGTCCGGTCTGTTTTCATTTAATTCGAAGGCAATGCAATCACCGACTTCATCAGGATCCAAATAAGTTAGACCAAAAGTTGAACGTAACCAACGGCCTATATCACTGTTCGCGTCATTGTATTCCGAAAGTAGGCCAATTGATTAAATTTTTCGAAACCATGCCTGGGCAAGATGGAACCGGCAACCAATTATTTCGGCGAAAGGCCACGCTTCCCGAACCGCTTTATGAATACCCATCTCAAAATCACACACAACTTGATTGATTGCTAAAACAATATTGATCTCGGAACACTTATCCAGAATCATTAGGAATAGTTTTTTGTACGTCTCTGATGTCTTGTTTGGTAAAAAACAAACCAACAGTGGTATGTAATGTCTGCTTAAAAAACCATGAATAGTGAACATTTGACAAAAATATTTGGTACAGAAATCAAATGTACCGTCAACGTAGATGCGTTCTGATTTTTCCAGAGCTTCGAGATTTGTTGTGCAATAATATTGCTTGGCAAGCAATTGATAAAAAGATTTGTTCGACTTGAGAAATTCTTACGTTGATCGAATTCAATACTTGATTTACGTCGTTCTTATGGACTCGACATCTTGAGTTGTCAAAGTTGCTGGTGGATTTTCTTTCAATGCTGAGCGAATAATTTTTGATGGTTTTTCGGAAACATCTTTAACAGCTTTTCTTTTGCAGGTAGAAATATCTGCAGGATGGCAGTGTTCCGACGAAGATTTGGTTACACAAATTGCCCTACATTTACCGAGTGTATAAACACATGCTTTGCACTTTCTGTTGGTGCATTTCCAACAAGTTTCGTCTGTAGTTTAATTTTTTGCCACGAATACTTTCAATAATATCCACTTTCATAATGCTATTTTTCAACACTTTCAGCTCAAATTCACTTCGATAAATGATTACAAATCTGATAATTCAAGGGGTTGTTATTTTTATCAAGTACTTGCCTTACCTCAATTCTAAAAACTACATTCAATTGTATTTTCATTACGGAGGCGAAATTACTGGTCGGATTAATTTAGGGCCAGAGTACCAGAGTGCGTAGGTAGCGGGAACCAGATTACCTGACCCCTTAGCGATCAATAAATGACAAATTGCACAATAGTTATTTATGTAACTAGTGTGTAAAGTAGCCTTTTTTCTACTAGAGAATATTTAATTAAAATACAAAAGTTTAATAGTAATTTTCTTTACGCACTAGTGGTGTATTTGCCAAGTAATCTGAGAGATCGTCAGAGGAATCCATCTTTATTTTTATAATCATTAAAATAACATCATAGTTTTCTAAAAATATTCAATTCTTAAATATAAAATATAATTGCTTACCCTAGGTATAGTCGGAAGATCTCAATTTAAATTTTAAATGTCAGATTCAATTCACAAAGAAATGTCAGTCACTCACCGCCAACTTATGCCTATTTACCGTATTATTTCCAGTACTCAATAATTATTTAACAATAATTATTAGGTTACTTTACCGAATTCTATAGGTTTCTATCTCCAATTTATAAAAACTTAGTTTTAATATCCGTTTATTATACCTATATTTTTATAAGACTAGATAAATATCTATAACTACATACATATTGGAATTTTTTCTTTACGCACTAGTGCGTAAAATAAACTTTTACGCACTCGAAAATGTGTCTAAAGTACGTACTTTACACACGGTAGTAGAAAAAAATATTTATAACTTATTTATTATCTGAAATTCCAGGCGTGAATAGTAGCCCGGCACTTGCAAAGATGAATACGTGCCGGTTTGTGTAGCCTGTAATCTTTTTTCAGTTCTAATGGCATTATTACACCACCTGTCCACGTTGGTGGGCTTCACTCATATCTTCCATTTGCCAATACCACGTGAACCTCAAATAAAAGGAGTAAAAATAATGGGAATTATCTATTTATTTCTGTTATTGAATAGATTAAAAATTATTTAAAAAGAAACTTCTTATTGCTCCTTGTAAAAGCATCGATAAATGCCGTCTCGAACTAATGAATAATGACAAATATTATTCGATAAGATTCCTCCATGACAGACGAAATTAATACAATGGATGACAAATTGCATTTTCTCAGTCAGTGTTTATCCGAGCAAGACTACAAACCTTAGGAGTTTGAAAAGCTAAATAACGATATAGCTTTAGAAGGGTTATTAAAATATTGAAAAAAAAAATTTCAAATTCGTAAATAATTATACTTTTCAAACATCTATTAATATCTGATAGAAAATCCTTCTAATCCACATAATCACGTCAAGTTCAAGCTTCAACTTTCCTAAACAACGACAGAACAAAATCACGAATTAATAAACCGTTGATTGATTGCAATTACTATAAGATGTTTGTTTTTGATACACGTCTCAAAATCTACATGTTTTGTGCTTATCCTTTAGCAATTACCGATTCCTTCTCTTTCTTACTTATAGACGATTCCTAGTTTTCGACAAGGACGCGAAGAGCGGTTGTTGAGATAAGAGTTTATGTATCGCTGGGATACGACAAAGGCTATCCTAGCGTTGATTCTATTTTGGTTTTTAGATTTATTGAATTTTGACAAAAATTTATATAATTTAACAAGTATTATAAGGGTGATATTCATAGTCGACACTTGAGGGTCACTCATACTTCACTCATACTTATTGTATGCAGAGACACTTAACAGGCGAAAAGTGACGTTGAGTTTGAATGTCACTTGAGTGAAATATGAGTTCAGATTTCAGCTCCCTTGAGTGAATATTTCTAACCTATAAACCACGTTTGTACCTTACACTGTCATTTTACAATATCATCAAAATTTTGTTTGGTTGTTATCTGTCTGTTATAATTTCAAATTTTTCAAGGAAATTAGTATGATGAATGATTTTATTGATTTTGTAAACTATATAGATGATAATAATGCTTACGTTTAAGCTAGCACAATCAGTTTTTCATTTTCTATGAAAGAATATTCACGAACCAGTTGGCTTAAGGCTAGTTTTTCGCTAGACCAAAAGAGTTTTCTTCTGTTTCCTATTTTCCTAAGAAATAATGAACTTTAATGAAATAATATCCACTATAAAAATTGAAAATAAGAATCTAAAATTATCCATTAAATAACTAGCTTGAAAAATAAACTTACGCAGCAAATAAGAAATAATATATAAGTATGAACAGTAAAGAACTAAGCTGAGAATAAAATACTTGCAGAATGCTTATACAATGCAACAGATGTCAGATGAACATTAAAGGACGATCATAAATCACAATTATTAACCAAACGTAACCAAAAGTTCCTAATAATAGAGGAAAGTCACCAAATATGGAATACCATTTTGTTTTTGGGATATAAAAAAAAACTTCATATAAATTAAATCATTTTTTACGACAAAGGCGCGCAAGGTATAAAATATTGATGACCAAAATGATGTATTGTCACTAATGTACGCTGACGACCTTGTCATTTTGGCACACTCTGAGATTGATGTTGTGAAAAAGTTGAAAATTTTGGAAAAATATACCAGTGCTAATAAATTAACTGTCAATTTACAGAAGACAAAAATTATGCAATTTTCTAGAGGAGGTTTCCG
>CAJUYI010000021.1:173181-271928 GCA_910591695.1 Galerucella pusilla | reverse complement strand
CCCTTGTTGCTTGGCATCTGTCGAAAACTCGTCTCTGCGCATGTAAACAAGCTTTCCGTTCTCTAATGAAACGGACTCTACTAGTATTCTTACAATCCAACAAAAACAAAAATTTTGGCATCATTTTCATCTTGAAATCAATAATCTATTAGTGGTTATATAACTAGTCGAGAACTATAAAAGATTGCCCGTCCAAAACTACTCTAAAACTATCTCAAACTCCCCGAGAAACTGGAGTATCGTTCGATAGGAAGACACAAGAACATCTTAACGTCACCCATAACTTACTTCGCACCACCAGAAACCGCTATATATGTTTTGGTTAGTGTTCCTATTTAAAAAAACACCAGAGATATATTGTTACAGCTGGAAATCGCACTTTCCGTCTTTGTCGCTCCTCTCCTAGTCGAAGTTGCTTTTCTTACTTCCACATCCACCACCTAGTCAATGATTTAGAATACAGTGGAAGTTCCTCAACAGGGAAGGACTCGTTTCATATAAATAGTCGTTATTTTTACCACAAGTTTGTTTTGAAAAAAATTGACAAGTACAACTGTTATAATGTCATGTTTTAATGGGGGTTGGTTCATGGGTGTACGTCAAGAATTTTTGTTTGACTTTTAAGGAACGTAATTTTTGACTTGGAAGATGATTTTACCTCGACAATTTCAAAATTTCAGTTCAATATCCATACAGTCGACAGAAAAAAACCAGAGTCCTGGAAATTATGCGAACTAAAGATCCTGGATGTGTAAACAGATTCGACTACAGTTACATTATGGTTTTGATAATCGATTTTTCATTCAAAATATCGATAGTTACTGCAAAAATACGACTACAGTATCATGGACAATACAGGGTGTTCCAGTGTTTAGTAAAATCATGAAAACGTAAAGTTCTAGTATACTTTTGTCTGAAAACTTTTTTCTAAAAATGCATACTTTTTGAGTTATTGATTTTTTTGTAAAAAATTTGACAGTTGGAGTCCCTTACAAATTATTTTTTGAAGAGGATACCCTTTAAGATATTAAAATGGTTTCTGTTCGGTTGCTTTTAGCAAGGTCAGACCTATTTGAATCTATGTTCAAAAATTTTTCATTTTATACAGGGTGTGTATAGAAAGTGTTTAAAGTTTAACTTCATAAATATCAAATTTCTTCATTTTTTTAAATAGAACCACCAGATTTTTCTATTTTAATGCATTCAGGGTTGAAAAATAAGGCAAATTTATGTATACTTTCCTATACCTAAACCTTACCGTTATCCAGATATTAAATGTTTTCTGTAAATTTTTAGAGATGCAGGATATCTTACTGCAAATAAAGCACATGTTCTTGTAACAACTTTGCCATATTTACCATATATTAAAAACAAATTTACATAATCTTTTTTATTTCTTAGTGCTTGTATCAACGGGTCAAAATAAAATTTAGACCACACCTGCATCTCTAAAAGTTTACAGAAAACATTCAATATCTGGATAACGGTAAGGTTTAGGTATAGGAAAGTATACATGAATTTGCTTTATTTTTCACCCTGAATGCATTAAAATGGAAAAAACCTGGTGGTCCTATTTAAGAAAATAAAGAAATTTGATATTTATGAAGTTAAACTTTGAACACTTTTTTTGCACAACCTGTATAAAATGGAAAAGTTTTCAACATAGATTTAAATACGTCTGACCTTCCTGAAAGCAACCGAACAGAAACCATTTTCATATCTATAAGGGTATCCTCGTAAAAAAATAATTTACAAGGGTCTGCTACGGTCCAATTTTTTACAAAAAAATCAATAACTCAAAAAGTATGCATTTTTCGAAAAAAGTTTTCAGACAAAAGTATACTAAAATTTTACGTAGATTTCAAAAATGTATTAATATACATGTTCTATTCAAAATAACAAAGTTGCAGTCGACTTCCGGTAGAGCCGAAAGTCTGCCATCTTTGAAAATATTTTAGTCAAAAAGATCGTATTCGAAAACCCAAACGTAGAAATTTTCATGAATTTACCATAAGTATTTTGCCATATACAGATAGTTTTAACTCATCGTGAGACACCCTGTATAAACACGACCACCTAGGGCTCTTGTTTGCTTCTGCCATCTGTATTTTTGTGGTATTTAAGACTTATTACAGATTGAAAATGATTTTTTTCGAAAAATTTCATATTTTATTTCCCTTGCAGCGGGAAAATTATGGTTTAATACCCAATACGACTCTGTCTTGATGAGAGACTTTCAAAGATGGATTTGACTCGCGAATGTACCGATTGTAACCCTGTGTGGTCTTGGCAAATCCACGAGAAAAGCTTCTTAAAAAAATTCCGTCCTTGTCTTACACATAGGGAAACATCGGTGAAATTTTCATTGGGATCGTCTGTTTTATTTAGAAGTTGAAATAGGAGGTGTGAATTGCAAGTTACCTACCGTTGATTTAGAAGTTTGTATTTTATGGTATCGCGGATTAAATTTAGATGAAAAACAGAGGGGAAGATGAAAAATAATTAAAATACATAAAGTTATTGAAATCGTCTTGAAAAATGTATCTCGTTCTTTGTGTTAAAATTCTAATTGTATAAGATACGATCTAAACTGAATCATATCTTTCTTCCGTAGTCTGGAAACCCGTAGTAAAATGACTAAGCACAAAAAGTGAGTGATAATCCAAATTTTGGTGGAGGAGCTACTGTATTTCACAGTCTAACATAACTTATTCTATACAGAAGTTTGAAAATATTAATATAACTGTGAACTGTGCTACTATAAAATTTTTACTGTGACATTCAACGAAAAATTACTTTAATGTACGAATTACTATTAATCTTCCAATTTCGAATTATTCTAATTGAAACAAGTGTGAGTCACATGGTGATACTGCCATTAAACCATTTATCGTCCTGTATTTTGCGGCGCTCGAATTTCTATCCTAAATTAATAGAATTGGAAGAATTACCAGTTTCCGCTGAATAATAATTACTAATTATTATCATCATATCATATCATAGAAGGTCGAAACGGCCAGCGCAAAGTAAAATGAGTAAACATCCCTAAAAAGCTCTTTTTTCTGCATCCCTCTGTTTACAATAAGTTGTGGTCGGTAGTGTCGGTAACTAAAGAAAAATAAAAATAGTTTGACAGCTGACATATGTGGTACTTTATGAAAAAAACAATAGCTTGGTTGAGAAATTTTGTATAAAAATAAGGTAGGAATGATAATGTATCTTTGTAAATATTTTTTTCCGGTGCACGCGAATTTCCGTCAGGTTCCTTAATGACCAATATAATACACTTGAGCTCCCGTCCGACTTTTGCAGGTATCTTAATCCCGTACTCGAATTGCCGTCCAGTTTATTTAATCTGGTCTGTTATCGGGACTGCCCTTATAGTTTACCCTGGCGAGGTTAAATTAGGTGTCTTATTATTCCTGAAATAAAGGTACAAATACCTTTATCATTCTTTCTTTCATCTCCTTAATTGTGTGTTTATCTTGTTGCGCGCAATTGGGCTCCTAATTTTGGTGTTCTTACTCGTATTCAGGTAGAAAATGACCGCTGCGCGCAACTGATCCCTGCCCAAATAAACACCTTTTAAACAGGTCAGTTTTCACCCTGACGGGAACTCGAGTGACACCATAACGTACCCTAATTATGATACAGGTAGAGTGGTTATCCTGACGGAAATTCGTGTGCGTCCTTTTTTTCAATGTAGAACACTATAAATAGGTACTTTCCATGCGCCCAAAGACCTAGCTTAGATTTTTAGGAATAGATTATTAGGTACATATATTTTTATTTTTTTAAAACGAGATCATACATCATTATATATATGTATATACATAATACTAGTTATTACATAAATCCTTAGCTTGTAATTTTTATTAATGTTGTAATAAAAATGTTAATAAAAAGTTACTACCAGAGAAAACCTACGACCAGCAATAAATTTTTCACTTAATTTACTGAACTTAAACTTGGAAAAATGTCATCATAGATTGTCTAATAATACCTTGAGATGCCTAAACAGTGTTGAGCACAGAATATAGATTTCAATTAAATATAACATTTGTTGTGGCCAAAAAATACCATTTGTTTTAAAATTTAACATTTATTACACATAATACAGTAAAAAATTAATTTTTAATTTCTGTAATGTAAGTGTTCAAAATGTTCACCATTTCGACGCAAACAAGCCTCATATCGATCAATAAACATATTTATACAATAAACATATTTATAAAAAGTGGTTGATGTAACTGCCGAAAAATATTTTGTATTCTTTCCCGTAGTTCGGCAATATTCGCCGGCGGATTTTCCGAGTGAAATATTTTGTCCTTCATTATGCCCCAAATGTATGCGTCAGGTGGCGTCAGATCAGGTGAGTGAGAAGGATATTCGAAGTCTGTTCCCCGAGAAATTATTCTATTATCGAAATGGTGACGGAGTAAGTCTAAGGTGCGCACAGCTGTATGGCTCGTTGCACCATCTTGTTGGAACCATTGTGTGCGAAACTGTAGATTTCGTGCACGGCAAAAGTTATTTAGATCTCTCACAAAAGGTATAATAATTTTCTCTCAATAACGCTCTAGGTTGACAGTAAGTGGATTCTGATTATCATCTTCAACGAAATAAGGACCAATCATTCCATGACCAGCTACCTCGCACCAAACAGTAACTCGAGGACTGTGGAGTGGTTTCTCTACAATGACATCAAGGAATCTGGTTGTTTGTCGATTAATATAGCCGCTAAGATGAACGTGACTCTCGTCTGAAAACCATATGTTTTTCAAAAATTCGAGATCTTCGTAAATTAAACTCAACATGCGACCACAGTAAATTTCTCTTGCACGTTTGTCCGCAGCATTTAGTCGTTGTCCAACTTGAATACGGTATGGATAACCACCAATTGATTTGAGCATGCGACGTAAAGACGTTTCACTAATGTTGAGTTTACATGCAGTTCTTACAAGACTTCTTTGAGGTGATTGCACAACTTGGTTAAAAACACGTCCTTCATTTTCGTTAGTGCATACTGTTTTTCGACAACCTGAAGAACCTTTACGTGGACACAATACACTACCAGTGCGACGAAATTTTTCAACAACAGTTAACATCACACTTTTACTAGCAGCTGCTTTATTAAATTTTTTTGATATTTTATTGACACCTGTTCTAAGCTTGGACCATCATTACGACCTTTTCCGTATGAACGAAAATAATGCTCTACCAAAAAATCTTTTTCTTCCGCTGTTAGAACCATTTTGAAATCAAATTTAACTGCAGCGTACTATTAATATATCAACTAATGACAATTAAGTCAAATATGACAAATCCATATTACATAAACAACTCCACAGCACTCATTTTGGTAAAAGTGGAAGAATTAAACATGTTTCGCACACTTTGGCTATCACTATCGCACAAATTCCAATCAGATATATTGAAGGGTATTAGAGAATTTCAACAATTAAAACTTGTTTTTGCCTTATTGTTGCATTGAATTCAAATTAAAGTTGATAATGACATAGAATAAAATGACGTATCTGAGACGACATTGTATGTCAAGGGGGAAAATACCTAAAAGTTCAATCCTGGGCTTTGTTGAAGAGTGACTGCTTTGCTTGATGAGTAAAGAGTAAAGAAGCATATGTGAGAAAGATATGGGGAAAAGTATTAGAAGATATAATGGATAAAAGAGCTGGAAATAAGCAGCGAAAACGAAAAAAACTAGGAGACTAGGTATAATTAATTGACAATATATATGTATCACAACAAACTATCTTTTGGCACATATTCTAAATCTTTTTGAAGCATAAATTATGTCCTTTTGGTATAAAGTGTTTTCGAGAAAAAAGATTCGGAGATAATGTTTAGTACAAAAGCCTCACACTATTTAAATTTCTAATAAAACTACTGAAAAAAAAATCATCATAGATCTCATAGCGGGTTATAAATTAAATTAAAAATAACCAGAAGCTGGTAAGTAGGTACCAAACTATGACACGAAAATGATAAAATTTAACGGTCCCGAGAACAAGTTTTTTTCTCCTTTTCTTATCTGAAACAAACATCTTAATTTGGACGCTAACTTTAGATTCGAAGAATCGGAATATTATCAAGTTCTGATAAATATTAAGGACCAGCTGTGTGTTTTTTTTTTAAATTGTTGAAATTATTTAATTTAGTTATGTTTTAGTCGACGTATAAAGGTAAACGAAATGACACGTAGAAACCATCAAGAGGTCAAACAAGACTTGTCTTCACATGGAAAATATCGTGAGAACGTTCTTATCTACAGGGTGATTCATTAAGAATGTCCAATCTCTGAACTGTAGATTCTAGACCTCATAATATGATGATTCTGCTCAACATGCCTCATGCAAACATTGCTAGTTTCCGAGATACGGGGTGTTCAAAGTTTTCACAATTTCTCTTTGAAAATTGGCAGAGAGAGAGATTGGTCGTGGAAGTGAGTTTGCTTGGCCACCAAGAGGCCCTGATTTCAATCTTTTGGATTTTTCGATTTGGTCGCAAATGAAGGCATTAGTTTACAAAGAAAAAATTGCTTCTCTTCCACAACTGCGACGGAAAAAAAAGCCGCGGATGTAATTAAAAATAATAGACAAGGATTATTTGATATCAAGAGATCTTTTTACGAAAGCGGATCATAAAGTGTATTGAAGTAAATGGTGGGCATTTTGAGCATTTGCTTTGAAGTTTTTTATTTTTGTTCACAAATTTGTTATTGTTAAAGGAATAATAAAATTTTTTATGAAAAAATTTAAATTTATTGAACTTTTTAGAAACAAATAACTCGATAACCGATTGAGTTACACGAATCAAAGAAGAGTAATTTTTTTTTGTAGAATTTAACGCCTTTTAATTTTTTTTTATTATTTTAGTTGTAAGTTTACCTAGCCCAAAAAAAGTTTACTTTGATTTAATTAACACAAACAAGTGTAACTAGCGCCCTCTATTAGCAACGTTAAATTAGAGTGCAAATTATAATTCCTTATGCCAAAAAACATAAAATTGACAATTTTCAAAGAGAAATTGTGAAAACTTTGAACACCCCGTATCTCGGAAACTAGCAATATTTGCATAAGGCATGTTGAGCATAATCATCATATTTTGAGGTCTAGTATCCACAGTTCAGTGATTGGACATTCTTAATGAATCACCCTGTAAAATAATTTAATTTTGTCAGTTTTTTTTGTATTCAAAAACTTCCCAAATAATTTATTTGTTTAACGGTATCTATTTTCACCCCTATCCTAAGATCGATGAACTTTATGATGCACATGAAAAAAAACACTCGACACACATATTCCGTGCACCCCGCCGTAGTCGGCATTAGCCATCGAGAGTGGAGCAACAGCAGGTCTGTGACCCACATTTTTCTCCATCACGAACCCCTATTCTAGGTCAAGTGTAAGGCTCCCCTTCGCATACCTCCCCTTACTTGCAGTTTAATTGAAGTGCGGCTGACGTGATATTCCACAACACACACACACGTTGCTAAAATAAAATACAACCACTAGTGCTACCAACAGTTTTTGATTTAAAAAGAAAACTTCATATTATTTATGGTGCTAAAAATAGACCAATCACAAGATAACCTGTTATGATTGGTATTTTTTTTGAGAAAAAAGAATCTATGATTTTTCCAGCCTCTTGTGGTTTACTAAAGAGCGGTCATGAATGGAACGATTATATCTCGTGTGTTGGTTAATCATAGAACAGAAAATGACGATATTATTCAGACTTCCTCGACTTCGGTTTTGTCACAGAAGACGAAACAAAAACGTGATGATAAAGTTTTAATCGTCCAAACGATAAATATGAAGAAAAAATAACATACCTGAACGTTCATTTTCTTTACGCAACGATAATTTTAATTTAGATGATGTTTGCTTAAGATTTATACCATTGGCGTTGTATAAAAAGAGGGACGAACTCTCTAGAGAAAATTTTCGACAGAAACAGAAAGAATTTTACATACTATATACCTACTCTCTAACTAGATATATAGAAGGATATTAGAAAATTATCTAGTAATAGGCCAGACAATAGGGGTAACAACAAGATAATCTCGAGGTCGCGAAAACATTTCGCGGCCATAGTATACACAATATTTTTCGTGCAACCGTGAAAATTACATAATTTCAATAAACATTATGTCTCTTTAGAAAAGACAGTTAGTTTTTGGTTCGAAATACATTGTTATTGTCATATTTCAGAAATGTCAAATGCTGTAGTGGCGTTCAGTTTGCCGGCAGTCACTATGGGAACGGCCGTAATAGTTATTTTCCTAACTAGTGCGGAAAGTGATACTTTCCCGCACGCGACTGCAGTTGACCCGAACGACGCGAAGCGGAGTTCGGGCAAGCGGTCAAGGGCGGGAAAGACACTTTACGCATGAGTTAGGAACATTATTTTTTCTACGACCGTATATACAAAAAAATATATCAACTCATTTTTCAAAATTTATTTTATTTTAACATACATATAAAAAACTTAGACCAAAAACAATTATTATTATAAATATTAATATTAGAAACACAATTTGTTGCATTCTGTGAATTACTTAAAATTGCCGGTCCAGTGGAGTTATTTGGTATTAACTGGTGAGTGAATGACGTTGATGAGGATGGCATCGTTTGCAGGTCACATAAAGATGACGATGAAGGTGACGGCAACAATTTTAAGTCATTTGTAGATGAAATAATTTCATTTGATTTATTTTTCTTATATCAAACCCGGGTGGTTTGATAGTTGTTTTGTGACACTACTTTAAAGAATTTACAAGGTTATAATCAAAATATTTTCATTATTTTATATTTTCAGAAAATTAAAAATGCAACAAAAAGCTAGAAAACAATATGTTGATTTTATTTGATGGACTATTTATTCACCTGGTGTAAGAGTAGTTATAACTTCCGAAGTAAAAAACTATCTAATAAGGTCAAAATTTGCATAATTTTACTTTCCCGCACTAGTGCGGGAAAGTGACACTTTCAAAGCTAAAATGCGTGCGGGAAAGTGGGTTAAAGCGCACGGTAGTAGAAAAAAATTTTTGTCGGCCGTCACTCTGGGTAACGGCCGTAAAATATCATTCTCTGGGTAACGGCCGCAAAATATCATTTTGTGGCCTCTGTTGCGGCTGCAAAATGCTTGTTTTGTGTCCGGTTGCACGAAAAAACTCTTGTCGTACTCGTTCGAATGTGTCAGCTGAAATTGCATTGCATTCTTCAATAATTCTTTCTTTCATAACGCCAATGCTATCTGGTGCCGTAGTATAAACCTTGGATTTCAAGTACCCCCATAGAAAAAATCTAATGGTATCAGATCTGGTGACCGAGGTGGCCATTCTATAGGACCTCGCCGGCCGATCTATCTACCTCGATATTCTTCATCCAGATAACGTCTTACTGCACCATAATAATTTGCAGGAGCACCATCTTGTTGAAATGTTATTTCCAGATGGCCGAATTCATCTGGATCATCTTCCAGAATTTCAAGAATTAACGGCTCAATTGCATTTTGTAACATCTCCAGATACACTTCACCGCTTAAATTTGAATTTAGGAAAACAGGACCAACTTTGTGGTTTCATAAAATACCTGCCCAAACATTGACTTTTTCTGGAAATTGGGTATGTTGTTCACGAAAGGTGTGAGGATTTGTGTCACTCCAATACCTTACATTTAGTGTATTCACATTTCCATTGAGGCAAAAAGTACTTTTGTCACTAAAACAAATTGTTTTTGTGTAATGTGGGTTTTGACTAATTTTATTTGTCATACATTCACAGAATTCGAGTCTTCTGTCGGGGTCGTCATCCGAAAGGTGGTGCACCATTTTTAACTTGTATGGATGAAATTTATTTTTAGCCAACACTCTCTGTACTGTACTTTTACTTGCTTCACAGATAGACGCAACTTTAGTTGAAGAGGAAGTAGGGTTTACTACCATTTCAGCAACTATATAAATTTTTTTATCATCACTAAATGTTGGTCGACCAGATCGTTAGGCATCTTGAACACTACCTGTTGCTTCAAACTTGTGAAGAAGCTCCCTCAAATATGTTCTCGAGATAGGGCGATCTGGGTATTTCTCATTGAATAAACGTTACGCTTCATGGAGATTCTTTCTAGATTCACCAATTATTAAGATAGCTGCTACTTTGTCGGCTTGAGTCTTGAGTACGTACCGTTAAACGTCTCGTTAAACAATAATAAAATTAAATATTTAAGCTATATAGAAAAACTTCGCAAAGCAACAAATACTATTAAATTAAAAACGTCAATTTTTTTGACAACTAACCAGAGACGGACTGAAAAATCTTCAATATTAAAATGTGAAATAATAATTTTGGTATTTATTTAATTTATCCGTCAAAATTAGTTTATACCCAAACAAAATTAATATGGCTATGTCAATGCCTTTCAAACGAGATATCACTTGCCATAAGGTTCTATTCAAAATTATTGGCCAGAGTGGCACTGTGACGTCATCTATTACTATTACGTCACCTGTTACCATTCGTAGAGAAGTTTTCAACACTTTATTTTCACCCTCCAAATTTTATTAATGTAAGTGTAGCCATTCAAAATATACGAGGGGGGAGGGGGACTTTTGAATAGCACTGTATACTCTTTAACTAACATATAGAAGGATATGAACCAATGAATATTTCAATAAGACTGTCTGTACGTACGCCTATGCTTTAATATTAAATAAGATAAAGGAGAAAGTCATGGTCTAGTGTAGACAGATAACTGTAAAAATAATGATAATTATATTTGAATGGATTTTATATGATGTTTTTGTTTAATAAATGTTAATGTTCTATATCACGCTACGCATGATGACATCAAATTTATCTCCAGTATGTTTGTTCTCTTTTACTTTATATAATTTTATTTTCGTTTGTATTGTCAAGAATTTGCCAAAAGGCTAAAGGTAAAAAGAAATTATATATATCTGGCTAACACCTTAGAGTCGAAAAACCCTGAATGTTAAATACCGTGAATTTTTGTTGGGACATAAATGTTGGAAACATTTTTGAATAGAGGTAGGTATACTTGAGATTGCTTTGTTAGCAAATACTTATGCCAATTATTCAGAAAATTTCATTTGTCTTTTTCAAAGGTAGTATGAGTGGAAACCAAAAGGCATATTCTTTAAAAAATATTAGTATAAAAATACATATGTATAAACATAAAGGTTGCTATATAAGATAAAGGGAAATGTTGCTTAAATATTTAAAATGCCTATTAAAAAATGTAATTTAAATACCAAAATACTAGTTACTCGAAAGAAAATGGAATCAAGTGGAAAATTTATTTTTGGTTAGGTTAGGTCTAAATACAAACCATATTCACACGGTTTCTGAAGCTGCTTGGTTAGTAATATTGGTGTGTACTTCAAGGGGCGGCCTCAAATTGGACGCTGCCGGAAATATTATGTCCTTTAACGATTAAGCTTATATTTGATCAACCGAGTTTGAGCCTCGGTTTTCTTGTCTTTTTTTAGTTTTCTATTTCTTATTTTCTGATATTTTTATACAGTTACATTTTGATCAACCGGGTTTGGGCCTGGGTTTTCTTGTTTTTTTTTAGTTTTCTACTTTTTTTTCTGATATTTTTATACAAAATAATACAGGTAGAAGGATTCGTAGAGGTACCTAGCGTCGAATTTAAGGGTCTACAAGCAGGTACATAGTACTACATAGTACATACAAAGTGAGAAAAAGATTAAGTGAAATTTTAGCGTCGAATTTATGTACGCCCACTTCAAGATGCCTCCAAGTATTTTCTTACTTTCAAATTGTTTTTTTTTATTCTCCTTCTTATTAGATAGGACCTAGTACAATATTTGCAGCTGGATGATGTAGCACAATATTTTTAGAACTTCATTCGAACTTTAGTACTTTATGTTAGGTTGGTCTGACCGTTACGTTACGTTGTTACGTTATGTGACTTGAGCGCGTGGGTTCTCGCGCTCTCTCTTGTTGATTGTCAGCATACATTGTATTATTAATTACAGTTAATAGATTACTTAATATGTACTTTGTGCCAATCAACTTAATGATAAGATTTTTATAATTAATATTAGGTACTGTATATTTTTGTTAAATGAAGTTTCATCCAGAGTAAAATAAATACATATATTAATATGTGTATTTATTTACTGATTCAAAAAATTTGATTATTGCTTAAAAGGAAGTTCTTACCGTGTGTCCCGTGACACGTTCTTCAATTTTTAGTCTTACAAGAATTTCCAATATTATACAAAAATCTCGACACAACTAATCAAATACAATAAAATAAAGGAATGAGAAAAGAAAGTAGGCCACACACGTCTCAAACTTCAATCTCTCTCAATCCGGGGGGTGACGTTCGCGAGATCGGGGGCTCGTTACCCCCGTCCTCCCTCCATTTTTGGATGAGGACGTCGACCGCTTGTGGTGTGTGTGTTGTTTAGGTTTTCTCCGCTTTTATTGATCGAAGAGAGCTACAACAACTAGTGTTTGATCAGTCCGGGCCGTTCGTCGTCTGTGCTGTCCATCGTTTGCCGCGATCCGCTGATGGAGGCGGTAGGAGGTGAAACGACAGGAGAGAGAGGTTGAGGAGGAAGGAGACTATGATGGGTGACAAGCTCCGCCGGATCGCATTTACTGTGGAAAAGTGCACGCGCTTCTTATGATTCAAAGTCACAAAAGTATGCAATCGACATTTTACAGTGGGCCTACGAAATGTAGGTACAGAAAAGTGTATCAACAGAAAAATATATTTTTAATCTCATCTCAAAATAAGCATTTATCATATTTTGACGATTTAATATTCCATATTCCAAATTATCCTATATAGAATTCAACAAAGGCAATATAAAGCCGCAAACGACCTGTCATTTGGGTAAAGTGACCTTAGTAACGGCATTGGGGTAAATCGAATTACACCTGTAACGAAGATCTCCGAATCAATAATCGCTTTATAGGGTAATTCTGGCCGTGGAAACGTTTATGTTTACTATTAGCAATTATCTCTTGTGTGAACTTGATTAGACACTAAGGAAGTTACTACTATAAGGTGACCACAAACTTAGTTCGGTTAATGCTTATACGGGAAAGTGTATATTGAGGGGCTTAATAATATCTAACACAAAGGCAAATTTCGTATAGTATACAGGTCTGGTTCAGGTCAAAGCTAAGCTATTTGGTGTTCCTTATGGACATAAATACATTGAGTTAGCTTGTCTGGGAATGTTTTTATTTGAGGTACTGTAAGCGCCAAACGGCAACAAAATTACAGGTCAACTACTAACGATACGCCTATGGGCCTATGTTGTACAGAGCATTTAAAATGAAATGAAAATGAGTTTGTGCGCATGTGGGCGGCCTCGCCATCACGTTTGGCTCCTGCAATATTGAGACGCGGACAATCCAATAGTACTGTGTAGAGCGAATTTAGACTTGGAGTTGCACGTTTTGTCTTGCGATTCAGCACGTTCAAAATCAAAAGGGATGCGCGATTTTCCAAGTGAAATTGCGTGTTACACAATGTCTTTTCGTATTTTTTTTCCAACATTTTTGGCATATAAATGTTGATTCATCCGTAAAATTACGAAGATTGAACATCGCGCTGCAACCTCGTATCGAGAGATTGTTTTCCATTACAGACTCGAAATTATTTCGATATCCGGCTTTTAGGTAACTTGTAAACCGAAAACTATCAAAAGATAACTCGTTATCACTATTGATTGGAGTGGGGACCGACCAATCGGATACCCATTACGTGAAAATCGTCATCCCAGGTATATAAGGCCAGTTATACATGCCCTATATACTTCTCGATTGGTTCGATAGGTAGTCATCTATAGCAATAGAATAGCTATGTATCGATTCTGCGCTTGGCGTCGGCCAATAGCCGTTCGGGGAGTGGGAGGTAGTGATCGGAGATATCGGGTTATAGGCCGCAACCGATGCATCTCGAGCGCTTATTGAGAGATGGGATAGAAGGAGAAAGGACTATATGGGTGTGTGAACGATTGATTTCTCTCTTATATGTGCGGGCCAGATCCTAGGAAAACTACGTCTGGATAAATGAGAACCAGAAAATTTATATTTAGATACTTACAATATGTTATATGTGCGTAATACTATAAAAAAAGTTGTTTAGTATACAGGGGTTGATCAAAATATTTTAGGAAATATGCTAATTTCTCCTGAAATTATATAGTGTGTCGCATTTAAGAATAATTTCGTTGTTTGAAGAATTACAGATTCGGATTTTTGTAGAGTCATACAGGTTGATGGGCCACATTTCTTGAAATAGTCAACTGAAATCTGAACTTTAAGCTCAACAGCTACTACGATTTCTCAAACAGGACCGCTTCTCGATATTTTGCTTAGCGTTAGAGATATCGAAAAATATTATTAAAAAAAGTTGTTCAGAATATTATGTTAACCCCACATAACGAAATTTTATTACAAAATTCGCATTTTTAATCTTTTCATTTTTTGGTCTAAGTATACAAAATTATTATTTATTGATAATTATTGTGCCGTGGAAATTAAAATCTTGACACGGTGTCATGTATTCAAATATTTTAGTAAAGTAAACAGCACTTTTAAAGGAATATTGATCAAATTAAACAATATCTTGTAATAATAAATGTGGTTGGGCAAAAAAATTTCTTTCTTTCTTTCTTTCTTTCTCTTATCCTTATGCCTTCTCAGGCGTCGGATTGGAGTTCTTCCCCTGAACCCATGATTTCCATTCTTTTCTGTCCCTGGCTAGTGCCTTCATCTCTCCCAATGACTTTCCTTTCTTTTTCCAATTTCTTCAATCTGGTCTATCCATTTCCTCCTGGGTCTTCCTCTTTGTCTTTTTCTTGATATTCCCATTTCCATTACATTTCTCGCTATTCTATCTTGCTTCATTCAGTTTTGATATTTGATATTAGATATTAGGTCTTGATTAGTTATGCTTCTGATTTCTTCGTTCCTTACTTTGTCCCATTTCGTTTTTCCTGCTAGTATCATTAAATATTTCATTTTCATTGCATTTATTTTTGTTTCATGCTTTTTCTGCAGTACCCAGTTCTCACTGGCATAAGTTATAGTTGGTACTGTAATTTTGTTGTATATTTCCATCTTTGTATTTATATCAATGTATTTATGGCTTGGTAATGTTCGATTTAAGGAATAATATAATTTTGTTGATTTATTTGCTCTGTTATTAAGTGCTGCGTCTATTTTTCCATCTTATGTTAAAATACTTCCTAGGTAGTTATAGGTTGTTACTCTTTCTAATGTTTTGTGATTACATTTTAATTCCTGGTAATTATTCCCCTGTTTTTCATTTACTATCATTACTTTGTTTTCTCTGTATTTATTGTCATTTTCATCCTTTCTATTTCTCTTGCCAGTAATTTAATTAGTTTCTGTATGTTCCTGTACCCTATTATCGTGTCCAGATGTCCTCCTTGTCTTTTTATTTCCTTCACTATTTTGTCCATAATAATAACAAACAACAGTGGGCTTAAGCTATCACCTTGTTTTATACCTTTTTTCATTGAAAACTCTTCCGATCTTCGACCTCCTATCTGCACTCTTAATTTGACAGTCTCGTATGTGCTTTTAATTATATTAATTAGAACTTTCGGTACTTCTAAGTCTTCCAATACCTCCCAAAATTTTTCTCTTTCTACTGTATCAAAAGCTGTCTTCAAGTCTATAAATATCGAAAAGTGACCCCGTTTGTGAAATCATAGTAGGCTGAGATTAAAGTTCAGATATCAGTTGATTAACTTAAAAGATGTGACCCATCAACATGTATGACTCTGCAAAAATTTAAATCTGTAATCTTTCAAACAGCGAAAATATGGGAGTGTCTTCATCTTAAATGCGACACACTGTATATTCCAATTTATTTTATTCAACTCTTCCTAGCTACCTGAAGAAATTGTTTATTAGCATTCTAGAAATCTATATCTTTTTTTTTAATTTCCAATGTTATGCTTTTGTTGGTGATTATATCTTGGTAAACAAATGTCAAAGAAAACAAAAGAAAACAGCTTGAAAGATGAACTAGCGGCAATTGCCCGACAACCTAAGGAAAAAAAAACTCATCCACAAATAGCGAATACAACAACAAAAGAATATCAAGAAACAAGCGAAAAATACTATACGTATTTCAATTGTTCACACTTGCTTCAAATTCAAAGCACTTGAATCTATTTTCAGTCTAAGGAAAACTACTCGAGTAGGTACGATGCGAGTTTGTTTAGTTTGGCGTTTGTCGTATGTTGACAGGAACGGACTATAGGTATAATTACACAACGAGCTTTTTTTAAAAAAAACATCTACCGGCTTGAGCCACTTACACACCAACAGGCACCAACGTACCAATCGGACTTAACTCTCCCAAGATCCGAGACTTAAAAACAGCATTTTTGTAAAATTTTGAAAATGTTACAAGAACAAGACATGGTGATATCGTCGAGGGCCCTCCGTTGACACGGGGACCATAGCTATAGATCCTCCAAGATGATCCCATTTTAATTTCATCGGTAGGTACTCAATGTTGGGCTACGAAGATACACTAAGAAAACAATGCAATAGGAAATGCGGTGCACGCGAATTCCCTTCAGGTTCCTTAATGACCAATATAATACACTTGAGTTCCCGTCCGACATTTGCAGGTATCTTAATCCCGCACTCGAATTGCCGTCCAGTTTATTTAATCTGTTCTGTTATCGGGACTGCCCTAATAGTTTACCCTGGCGGGGTTAGGTTGGGTAAGGTTAGGTGTCTTATTATTCCTAAAATAAATGTACAAATTTCTTCACCATTTAATTTATTTTATATTTCCTTAATCTCCTTAATTTTGTGTTTATCTTGTTGTGCGCAATTCGGCTCCCAATTTTGGTGTTCTTACTCGTATTCAGGTAGAAAATGACCGCGCTGCGCGCAACTCATCCCTGCCCAAATAAACACCTTTTAAACAGGTCAGTTTTCACCCTGACGGGAACTCGAGTGACAGCTTAACGTACCCTAATTATGACACAGGTAGAGTGGTTATCCTGACGGGAATTCGCGTGCGTCCAGGAAATGTATAGTGACTGATTTTTAACGATACTAAATTATTGTTTTAGTATGTAATTATTATATAGATAGATAGATAGAAAGAGGAAAAAAGACGGGTGAGAATGTAAGAATCAAAGAACAACAAATGTCTTAATAGGCACAGATTATGGAGCACGTCGCTGGCCGCATTGGATGTTATGTTCTTTCGACGATTCCTGATGTGGTGACTGGACAAGGAGGTTTTTAGAGGGTATGCCAGCTTGCTGGAGACTCCCACACAACCCTGACGCTATGGACCACCAAGGGAAGGGTGTACATAAAGTATTTTCCTCCTTCCCAAAAAAAAGTATGTAATTATTAATTGTTACCTGTAAGTAAAAATATGTTTGTAATAAAAAAAGGGTCACGTATTAGATATAGGTATTTATAAATAATAATTGCAAGTCCAACCATGTTTATATCTTTTCTTTTCTTTACCTCTTACCCGACAACGTAATCCTCTTGTCGTTTCTGTCGTAAAGAGCACCTTCGGGACTATATGCTATATAACATTGTGCATTCCGTTTGACATCAGTACTTGTGCAATTAAAAATATCCTCATTAGTTTAGAAATGCTATTGTGTCGAATATAGGCGCAATTGCACGAAATAACGGAGAGAAAATGCTACTATACTTATAAGGATCATACGGAGGTATACTCACAAAAATTGGAAAATCAAAATTTTTTTGGGTCATTTAAAACTAAAAAAGTGTCTCTTCTGGTCTTGTCTTTTCAGGATTTTTAGAGACAAGGCTCAGAATATAAAGAGGAAATTTGTAAATATTTTTGGAAATTATTATTTAGAAACTAAAAAAATGTCTCTTATCTCGTTTTTTCATGATTTTTAGAGACAAGGCCCAGAATATAAAAAGGAAATTTGTAAATATTTTTGTAAATCAACAATTTTGCAAAGTCCCAACATATTTTTCATTCACTTAAATTCATTTGTCAACATTTATTGTGTGTGAGTTTTATAAATTTAGAATTTTTGTCGTGTCCTACGTATTTTCTAAAGCATTGTTCGACTTGGAAATGCAAGTGAATAATGCAGTTGAACTGTTTCGGTCGCGTATTTCGAGATAATTGATATTATTACGAATTAGCACGTCCTCATTAAAGCCTTTTTAGAATCTCAAATGTGTGGAAAATTGCGAATGTGGATTGGTTGCTTCGTCTAGTGGTTTTTTTTATTCATCTTTTGTTCGAAGAATTGTGATATTGCGATATTTTTGCCGGCTGCAGTACTTAAATTACATTTATCTGGATACTGCAGGTTCTTTTCTTTATAAAATTTTTTTCAAATGATTGTTTTATAAATGAATTTTATCAGTGTAGATTCAATAAGTTTTGATTATTAAAATCCTGACCTGAGCCAAAACAACAATTATTGTGCCAAATCATGCAAACGTGCTCTGAACCTATCGTCTCACAGGAAGTGAATCGAACTTCACTCGGGTCGAGAGGATCAGATTGAAATCATTGAGAAAACGGAACGGAAAAGGTACAGAAAGGGTATAAACTCGTATAATATAGAAGAGCCGCATCATTCGTTCCCGTTCTTGGCCTGGATGTCATCTGTAGTTTCGCTTTTTATATTACTTATATATATGTAAGAGAGACCACCGCCGTGACTGGAGACTATCGATTTTATACATCATGTCTGTACTGCGCTTTTCTAGTTTTATTAATCTGCTTCTACAAATTACATCGAACTCTCACTACTCAGAATGAACAGTTGCCGACATGCACAGCATCGGATTTAGCAGAAAATACCTCCAAAAAGAATATTGAGAATATGTATGTAGAGGAAAGTCACCAAATATGGAATGCCATTTTGTTTTTGGGATATAAAAAAAACTTCATATAAATTAAATCAGTTTAATGTTTTTACTAATCATTCATACATTTATATGTAGGTAGTAATTAACAGCCTTTAATCAAATATATTAGTAATCAAATTAAAACCTAACACAAAAAACAAAATCACAAATGAGTAACCAAATATAGAATAGGTATCCATATATGGAATATAAGCATAAATCAACATAACAATAACAAAAATGGACATTAATATCTTTGAGATCAATTAAATAAATATAATATATTGTGATGAATGAAAGAAGGTACATAATTACTTGCAAAAGTCACAGATCCAAGTATCAAACTCTGGACCAGCACAATCATAATGTGCCCAGAGCCCACACATCAAGCATTTAATTCAATATTCCATAATTAGACACCGGCGACTGTCCATATTTGGATTTTTATACTAGTTCAAACTCTTCTAAATATTTTTCAGTCACAATATTTTAATGACAAAAGATAACAAAATGGTGAAATAAACATAATACCGATATACTAAATAATATAACACTTACGTAAACAAACATAACAGCTGGTCGTTTATTACTTATCTTTAAAATTTTCTGGACGGCAACAAAACAAAACACGCCTGCCACACGTGAAGCATTCGCGCAACTGACTCGATGGTATGGGTGCGATAGTTAGTAGACCGAATGAAACAGAAGATGGTCGAGTATTGCGTTTCATACTTATAGTCTTAGATAAATGAAGGCATTTCATATTAGGATACTATTCCACCCCAAGTAATATCGGGCTTCCCGCCATTAGACTTGATGTCAGCGGAGATCTGTATGCTATACAAAATAGGAACGAGGCTTCCTGGTAACAGAAGGATGGCACGAAAAAAAACACTGGGAAGATGGCAGCGACAATGGACACAAAACAGTGGAACGGCGAAGTGGACCCGGAGGCTTATCAAGGATATCCCAAACTGGATAGAGGGTAAACACAAAAGAACAAATTATTATTTTACACAGTACCTAACTGGGCATGGGTCTTTTGGGACTTAAACGAACAGAATTGGCAAAACCACAACTGATTTATGCCATACGTGCGGAATCAGTGATAGTCCGGAACACATGTATGAAGAATGCAGTAGATGGTCAAGTGAGAGAGATGAAGTGACAGCAAGTATGGGTATATTCCCAAAAACGGATGAACTAGTTGAAACTAAGCTTAGTCATCCGGTAAAGTGGAACCTAATGTATGGATTTATCTGCAATGTTATGGAAAGAAAAGGAATTGAAGACAGAGACAGGGCGGAAAATTAAAGATGTTTTTCGTATCTACGGCTACTTCTGAAGTTATGGGCAATGCCTTTTTCCGGGAGTAAGCTGGTAGCACAAGAGGTGGATATTTAGTGGGTGCGAGCCCCACACGGTACTCAGCAGCATTGCACATCCCAGCTGCTGAGGCAGGCTGGTAGAGCTTCACCTTTTCCTCTGGGGAAAAAAAAAGGATACTATTCCATGTTTGGTGACTTTCATCTATGTATGTATTTTGGGGTGACATTCACCGAGACCTTAAAGATCCATTGTGTCCCCTTACTACTACTTAGTTTCTGAGGAACGTCTCAGAAACTAGTAGTTCCTTTAGTCCTATTTCCCGGAGGAATTTTAGGCTTTAACTAAGGTAAATGTTCCTCTTCTATCCAGTAATCTACCAGGTGCTGTGCTCTAGGATTCTGAAGTACTGTGCAGTTGGAAAGTATGTGGATGGAGGTTTCTTCTTCCATTCCACAAAATCTGCATTCTCCTTCCTCCACTATTTTCCCTGTTTAAACTCTTAGCGCAGTTTTACTTTGACTTATGCATTTATTTGATCTCAACAGGTTGTAGTCACCCAGAAGAGTCTTTGATTTTATAAGCCCTAATAGATCTTTCCAATGATCAGATCTTCTCTTTTTCTCGGCTTTACCTATTTCTTCCAATATTACATTGGGACTGACTCTGCAAAAGGGTCGTGGCCCCCAGAAAGGTATTTCAGTTTCCCTCTTTGCTAGTTCATCTGCTATTTCATTTCCTTCTATTCCAGTGTGTCCTGGAATCCATAGTAAGGTGACTATATTGTTTGTCTAGGCATTCCCACACCATTTTGGAACTGATTACACAAGAGCTCAGTGCCTTAATGGCTGCTTGACTATCCGACATTGAAAATAGGTAGGTTAATATATTTTTCATAGTATCTCAATCGTCATGTCTATTCCGTTGCAGATGTGCGGGATATACGATGGAAGAAGATCTATTTCAAATGAAAATCGTGCTCAAGAATAATTACTTGCACTACATGTCGATATACCGGCGTGGAGTGTCAGCAAATATAAAGATTAGGGTTTTGTAATTATAGAATTAAAATTTTTTATACCGTCTGTACAGTTACAGAAATATAATGTAAAAAAGGATGATAGTATAGGGCTAAACATTGATAGATCCTTTTATAAAAGTGTACTTATAGTACTATTTTTATTTATTTATTTAATATAAACAGAGATAAATTATGAAATCAAACAATTTTATTTTGTTAAATCTACATTATATTTAAACTTGAAGTGACGCGTTTCGCTAACACAGTAGCTTTTTCAAACGAATAAAAAATAAAATTGTTTGATTTCATAATTTACTATGGATCTACATCAAGTAAAAGCCTCATCTATTCAATTTTTAAACGGAGATATCCCATCTAATTTTATTCCACTGGAACCATTACTTTAAAAGAGTCTGGCCTCGGTAATTTGGTGATTTTTTTGTTGAGGAATCATGGGTCTATTCACATTTTATCATTAAACACCTTTGCTGACATTTTAAATATGAAGATGTGTTCATTATGCCGCTAACGTATAGTTATAATGTTACCAGTGACGGGATATACCGTCTTATAATGAGGTCTCTTATTTCAACGTTACCGTTAAACTTCGTCAATTTCATAAAATAAATCTTTGTTAATATAATCTCAACTATAACTCGAATTATCTGCGAAAGTTTAATTGACAGATGAATTAAGAATCCGGGACATCGGTAAAGATGGTACCTCTACAGTCTACAGTAAGACATATTATAAAGATCTAATAATAAATAAAATTGAGAAATATGTTCCTTGGGGATATAAACCATATATATTTGCTGACGTGGATATATTTAGAAAAATGAACCAGATTTACTGAAAAAGCCCCTGTCGCTTCTTTGTCTATATATATTTTAACAAATCGTAGACAATGAAAAAGAAAAAACAGACAACGCAATTTATTATTTAGAGTAAAAAGTTAATTTATATAAAAGGTATATAATCGATATAGAGTCGAAAAAAAAATGTTGGAGGAGAAGAGTGCCACTCCTCTTCTCTCCAAACCATCCCAATCACCTCCAACCTATCAATCGTATCTCAAAGCCCGCCCCGATACCCTTTTTCCTCGTAATATTGAAAACCGATCGAACCAATACGGGCTCTATATACATACCTTATGTACCAAATCATCTATATATACATAGTCCCGAAAGCGCGGGCGAAGCGTCGCAGTAAAGCCAGCAGATTCGATATCGAACACCAGCCTCGGATGTTATATATATATATATATAGTTATATACGAGTATCGTAAAAAAGTCCATCGGATCGGTGGACCGATGGCTCCCTCCTCCTCCTACCGACCTCTGACCTCTCGACCTCACTTCTTGCGCATTCTAGTATAGATGTTCGATTTTTGTAGACGCCGACGCCGTGGAACATCCCGACGTGGCCTCGGCGACGACGGAGACGGGAGACGCCCTGAGAAGGCTCTCCAAACGATCCTGTCGATGCTGTCACACTTTGATCGACATCGATGACTTTCCAATCGTCCAAATACAAAGGAAACTACACAAATCCAAATACGATTCAAATCTCGAAGTAAGCATAGATAGACGATATTTTTTTTATACATAAATAACTACACTAAGAAAAATTGACGTATGATTATAGAAGGAAATATAACAAAAACCTTTTTTCCACTACTAGCTGTGAAGTTGACTATTATTGCTTCTTCTAGCCAACTGAGAAGTTGAATTTCTGTATTCAATACCTCCCTTACCAAGTTCAATAAACATGAATCGCCCAACATACTTATAAAGAAAGCATTTTTGGAAATATTAGAAAAAACACCATATGATGCAGTTCTCTACACAGACGCCTCAAAAACTTCTTTCGGTGTTGGCTGCTCCGTCACAACCAACCACGAACTAATAGGTTCCTATCGGTGGCTCTCAACATGTAGCGTTCACACTGGTGAGTTGTATAGCACCTTCCAAGCTTTCAAGCAAATCTCTTCTCATGTCCGCCATTGGTACCGATTCACTTTCCTCAATTAATTCACTCAAAACAATCTTTACTGACCATCTAATAGTTCAAAACATCCATGACATCTATCAAACTCTCTCAGCTCGTGATGAAACAGTCTGTCTTATCTGGCTCCCATCTCACATTGGAATTACTGGCAATGAAAACGCTGACCACCATGCTGAAGAAGCCTCTTTTTCCATCACCACAACAACGTTCCAGCTCCCAGATGACATAAAACTATTATTCAAAAAGTCCGTCAAGGAGTCCTGGCAAAATTTTTGGCACAACAGCAAAACAGCCCTTTACGATGTACAACCATTAATTGGCTGTCTCTCCCTCGATTTCCTAACCAGGAGAGAAGCTGCTGTCATTAGACGATTGCGGATCAACCATACCAGATACACACATGGTTACTTGATGTCTTCTGAAAACCTTCCCGTCTGCCGTCACTGCAATAGTGCTTTAACCGTTAAACATATTCTCACAGACTGCCAGGAGTACATCATTACATACAAGCGCCTAGACCTAAGCCCAAACCTGAGAGAGCTTTTAAACTGCAGTGCTGAAATCCCAAAGACATTGAAATTCCTCAAATCAACTAACCTCTAAGTCTCCCGATCTAACGGCTGTATTATATTTGTATTGATTCCGATCAATTTTATTTTAATAATAACAGAATTTCAAAAGTTAAAAATAACTAATTTTAAACATTTTTCATAAAAAGAAATGTGAGACATTGACTCAGAAGTAAAAACACATTTTCAACTAAAACCGATATATTCCTGTCCGTTATTTACGAGCACTTCTACCTTTAATCTTTTTGATTTTTTTTTATTGAATTCCTTCGACACTCACGACAGATTTTTACGAATCATCAACAACAACTTAAAAGTCAAAAGATAAATGGACAATGATAAATATATCATTTGGATATATTTAGTTTTTCCAGATATGTATTTTGTAAAAAAAGTTCCACGTTAATAAAAATTGAGTTTTACTATTCAATTTCAGATTCGTAAGTCGACAAAACCTTTCTACAAAGTCCTCTAACTCATCACATCATCTTCGATCAAACATCAATTACCAAATTTCTAATGACAGTTGCTAAAATTTTCCAGTGAGGTATACCTTAGTCCGCATCTGGTTCCTTTAGTTTCTCTTTTGAATTCTTATTGGATATGTGTGTATTTTTAGCGGTTCCGTAGTATTTGTTTTGGCTATTTCAATTTCATCGGAATGCGTCAGGTCGTAATTTTCGGGTGCGCCGTTCAGTACAGTTTACGAACTGACAAACTCGGACAAATCTGAATTTTATTTGACGTATATGTGTCATTTGCTTAATAATAAACCCTATTTATGTTCTAATGTTGAATAAATAATCGATGAAAGAATGAAAGATCATATACAGATATATCAATTATTATACAAGCTAAAATATCATTTATAGCTACTTGAATTTTGAAAAAATTGAAGGGTTAATTGGGTTTTTCAGGAAGGGGTTTTCAGGACCTTGGTCTTGGATTTACCATTCCATTTCTTAAAAAAAGTTACTATATCACATGATTTATAATATAGAGCATTTGAGAAGTATGAATAAAGTAAAAAGTTTGTTTGAATGTTATTAATAAATATCTTTCATATATTCCACAAACCTACCTAGCCTTTATATTGTACCCTTTTGATATCTACATAATTCATTTAGTTTTAAATTTCAGCCAACAACAAACCACAATGCTATACGTAAAATGCCGGAGATCACTCGAGGTACAGGTAAGCTTTTTAATTTCCGAACTCAGTAAATCCAATATTCGTTAAATATGCCAAGAAGCTATTAAATTCTTCTTAGATGTCTTTTCTATTCATTAAATTGTTCAAATTGTTAAATTACATGGGTTTAAAATACTATCAGCTATACGTACTTCATATGAAAATCAACAAGCGCATATCTGTGTCAATGACAATATCTACTTTAATTTATATTAAGAACAATATCTTGGTTCCTTTTTTTCAGTAGATCAATCTAGATATCTCTGTATCTGTATCTGTAGAGTAGGGAGAGTGAGCGTAGGCTCACAGCACTTAGGCCACATGTGACCCATAGTACATCCTCCCGAGGAGTTGTCCTCCTAGGTCATCGTCCATCCTCTCCTTCCCAGGAAGGTGGACAGGTCACTAGGAGATATCTCCTTTAAATCGGTAGGTGTAGGCCCAGACTCACCGAACACACACTCTCTTATTGACGATAACTCCGGACACTCGCATAAGACATGCCTGACAGTTTCATCTTCCTGTTCACACATCCTGCATAGAGGTGTGTCCACTAGTCCCATAGTATGGAGGTGTTTCCTCAGTTGAGAGTGGCCAGTCAGAAATTCTACTGTTAAACGTAGGTTTTTCCTGGTCATCGCCAAATATTTCTTCCCAGGGTCGCCCAGGGTGATCCTGGCAAGACTGCATCCTTTGATTCCATCCCTTCTCTTAAGGGATTGAGCATGGCTAATTCCGCAATTGTCGAAGTCGTTAGGCCGTAGGTGTCACTGGGTGCTAAAATTTTCAGTCCAGCCGGTTTCCTAGCTAAAGAATGGGCAATGCGATTACCTTTACTCCTGTCGTGTCCTTTAACCCACCTCAGGATAATAGTGTTATCTGCCGAGGCGTTATCTAAATCTTGGTGGCACTCTAGTATTTGTCTACTATCAGTGCAGATTGTTGTTTTTGCCAGAAATTCCTTTTCTGGTTAGTTCTTTTGTGGCAATTGAGATATATATCTAGATATATGGGTCAACGTGTCTTAACTGAATTTTTCCAGCATGTTTCAAAAATTTTTACCGATATAACTGATCTATAAACGTTGAACACATTATACAAAACCGAATTCTGTTCTATTTTAGTTCGTGTTGACGATACAAGCGTTTCATTGTCGATAATGTGGTGACATTCTTCCTGGGTTTTTAATAATATCCAAAGAATGTCTATGACGTAGACGTAGGTAGTTTCGGGATTGTTTTCAGTAATAATTTACAGATTTCTTCTTATTTTTTTGTTCGATTTGAATTATATAGTGGAAAAAATAAATGTCTGCATTAATATCGTGACATTTGATAGTTAATTTAGATTTATAGATTCGAATTTATGTTGTAAGCTGTTCGAATATTTATGTCGTTTTTGACAAATAATTAAATGTTTTTAGAAATAGATTGTGTAAAAATTTAAATATTACATGACAAATCAAGTTTTGGTTGAGAACAATATATTATAATATGATAAAGTAGGTAACAATCCTGGTCAAGGTCTTGCATATTAAATATCTTTTAAAACTGTATTGAATTTCTTGAAATAAAGTTATTGTATTCCTTTTATATTTTCGAAATAAAAATGCTACCTACCTATTATGCATTTTAAATAAGAAATAAGCACTACAGTGAAATGTTTTCACATGGCACACTGTCTCTTTTTCTCGGCTTTACTTATTTCTTCCAATATTACATTGGGGCTGATTCCGCGAAAGGGTTCAGGCCCCCAGAAAGGTATTTCAATCCCCCTCTTTGCTAGTTCATCTGCTATTTCATTTCCTTCTATTCCAGTGTGTCCTGGAATCCATAGTAAGGTGACTATATTGTTCTCGCCTAGTTTGTCTAGGCAATCCCACACCATTTTGGAACTGATTACACAAGAGCTCAGTGCTTTAATGGTTGCTTAACTATCCGACATTATGATAATCCTTTGTCTCCTGTATCCTTTATCAATATTGAACTGGGCGCACTTCCTTAGGGCGTGGATTTCCGCTTGAAAGATACTTGGGTTTTTTCCCAAGCTTTCAGAGTGTTTGGTTCCTGGCCCGAACACTCCTATCCCAGTTCCTTCTATTGCTTTTGAGCCGTCAGTGTACCATTGAAAAACAACCAAACAATGTGTTTGTAACTCAAGCAAACTTTTTCTTCGGTACAACGCAAATTAAACATTTTTTCACTGAAATTTAAACGAAAGCTGCTGCTTTAAAACCATTAAAAGCCATCTCATAAAATCCTATGATATTTTTAGACTTTTCAATACGATAATTTTAATATTATTAAAACATAAAACTTGGATACAAACTACAACACCCTTAACCGGTTTGAACTTATGGTATAAATGGGGGTTGCTGTTTAATTATTATGTACAGGTGGTTGAAACAAAAGTTCCACTCTCTCCCTTAATTGCTTTATTAAAATTCCTAGGCAAACTTTCTTTTTGTTTGAAAGTTCAACGCAACTACAGTTTCACAAGATATTTAAAATTTCACGAGCGTCCTTAATGCCACATTTATTATAAACAATGTAATAGTATATATTTGTTATATTTAAAGGTTATTTCGAAAACTCAACAGCTACCAAATTACCATTAGTTATCCGAGCATTAGAAAGACACGCAATATTTCTTTTTGCGCCTTCACCTCTCATGTCTCTACTTCCACACGCCAAGCACTTCTCTCACCCCCGAAAAATGTTCAAACCCTGAAATATGAATTATGCGCCTACTTAAGGTGATGGCTTTTCTTAAAAATCGTCGCCCCGCTTAAATAAATTATGTGTATTTTTATTTTCCGTGTATATGTGCAAATTTATCTATCTGTGCACACTCGAAAAATGCCGGCATCGTACACCACCAAGCAAGGATTTATTGTTCTGCGGAAATAACGTGGATTTTTTTTTGTAGTTGTCGTTGTCGTGTGGCAGCC
Organism: Galerucella pusilla; assembly: GCA_910591695.1. Lineage (NCBI taxonomy): Eukaryota > Metazoa > Arthropoda > Insecta > Coleoptera > Chrysomelidae > Galerucella > Galerucella pusilla. The sequence goes on along the minus strand of CAJUYI010000021.1, from coordinate 243,911 downwards.
GATGCAACACAGGATGATGTTTAAACATTGTTACCTAAATACGCAAACTTATTACAGTTGTTGGATCCGGAAATTTATTTAGCAAGTTGTGTATGTATGAGTGTGAGAATGTGTATGCTAAGAACGTATTAGATATGATCGTAACTCTCTACTTTTACAGTTGCAACTTGGTAGCAATTATGCAAAACGTTTTGCTTATATCCCATTAATGGTGAGCTTAATGAAACGAGATATTAGACCGACAAAATCCAAAGCGGTATTTCAAAACAAAAGTTCAAAAATAGACCATTCAAAAGACAAATATCTACTCCAGCGTGGAGAAATTGAAATAAAATATTATGGATCAGTATCTGTAGAGGGAGAGTGAGTGTAGGCTCACAACACTTAGGCCACATGTGACCCATTGTAATCCTCCCGGGGAGTAGTCCTAGGTCATCGTCCATCCTGTCCTTCCCAGGAAGGTGGACAGTTCACTAGGAGACATCTCCTTTATATCGGCAGGTGTAGGCCAAGACTCACCGAACACACACTCTCTTATTGACGATAACTCCGGACACTTGCATAAGATGAAAAATGATGAAAATATTATGGATATCAAAAAAGACAAGAAGATGGAAGTATTGTTAAAAGTTATCCAAAATCAATAGGCTCGTGTACTGAAATTTTTGAATCATTTTTAACTGTCGTAAAACAAAGTACCAAGGATAAAAATATGATTCTGAAAATTTCATGTCAATAGAATATGTCGTTCTCCTAATACAACCAATTAAACAAGCATACCGTAGCGGGGTGAAGACTTTGACTGTGACGTCACCGCATATGAAAGTTAATGTGCACTAACATTACGCTTGTGACTGTAACGTGCCTCGCGTAGAATTTATTTATTTTGAATTACTTACAAAATTTTTGTGTTAATAAAATAAAACGTGTGAACCTAATTAAAAAAAAGACTCATTAAATTTTCCAGAAGTGGACTTCCTAATGATTATGAAGTTTTTTGATAAAAAACAAGAGTTTATTAAATTATAATTTTATACTATGTGACACATCGTTTTTGGCTGTTTTCTGGCCAGAATGATTAAAAATGTCAATATTTTCATAAATATCTCAAATGTAGGGTGATTCCAGATGTTTTATTTTATTCCTGGTCTGGTGGACAAAGTTACGGAGATAACGCTACAGGTAACTCAGTAAAAAATTGCAATTTTTTCAACTGCAGACTGTCCAATTAAAGGAGCTTCTCTAAATACTAATTATCATGAATGTGTAGTGGAAATTAAATCACCAATGTTGGAAAGAACAAGAAAAACTTAATTTGATGAAGCAGGTAATATTAGTTCCAAATGTTTACATCTGATTCAAATGTACATGCTCCTCACTGGTAAAAAAAAGCAATATTTGTTAAAGCTGATCCGGACTTTGAATCAAATAGAATAATTTCTTTTAAAACATATAATTTACGCCAACTTTGTTGATGATCTACTGAAAAAGATTACCTGATTTTTGGAAAAAAGCAGTATTTAATAAAATTTTATTTGTGAAGAACTGACCCACTATGTTATTGAATAATTTTGAACATTAATAACACCACAAGCTATAAGAACAATATTATCTACTTTTTTTAATAAATTTAGATTAGTACAAGCGTGTGGTTTTCAATAACCCTCTCAATATGGATTCACAACGTATTTTATAAGGAATTTATAACGATTCTGATTGAAGAAAAATGAAATCCTAAAAATTCACAAACAAAGTATGTTGACTTATCAGTGAATGCTTTGAGTCTTTTTATGTTTTTCTGCCATTCCATTTTTTTTGCATCCTTATTAATAGAAAAAAATGTTTTGTTAGATGTTTTAATCGTAGTACTTTTACATTCTGGAACCGCACAATATTTATATTTATATATATATTTTTTACTCTGGTTCTGGTCCATTGTGTCGAATAGTTCAAATTATTTCTAAACGTTCTTATTTCTCAAACATAACATTGTTTAGAGTTTGCTAGAACGTATAATAAAAAATAATGAGCATATAAGCAAGCAAAGTACTGTTACTAGCTAAGTAGTCATCTAACCGAAAACCGATCGGCGCGGCATCTGAACGAGAGATTTAATATGCGATGACGTCACGCCTGAAATTCGGAGAGGAGCGCTGTTTAATGTTTATAATTTTTTTTAGGCGACTTAGGGAGTCTCGCTGACGTCTCACTTTTTGCACAGAGCCTCAAAATGATTTGCTCTTCCTAATGGTAAAATAAAAAAATAAGTAAATGAGCCTATTGACAAAGTTACCTTCTTCTTAATTATCATTTCAACCATTACGACTCTGTTATTTGACGGATATTTCTACCATTTCGAAAATAACATGAATATTCACATTTAGTATTTCAGTAGCCGCCAATATTAATTCCAACAAACTGTTACATTAAACTGCAATTAGAGGTGACATATATTATTATGTTTATATGTTTCGAATATATCAGTCTAATTTTATTTAAACTGCATTCGTAAACAACTTACACCACTAAATTAATCTTTTATTGAAGAGCTTTCAAAATTAATGATAATATAATAATAATACATTTATTATCCACATTAAGTATATAACAGAAACACAATATAGTGTAGGATGAACATTACAAAATAGCGACAATTTTTCGAATGTTTCCAACTGATGTGGATAAATGGCTAGATTGGTTCAGGTTCAGACGAGTAGTCCTTTCCTGCTCTTCCACCAATGCCAGTAAAAATATAAAATACTCAATAAAATATAAAACTAACACTGATTGAACAATACATATCAACAAAAAAATGACAAATTTTAAACGAGGAGTAATTAAAATAATATATAAATATATATAAAAAATATATTAAAATATAACAAGAGGAAAGAGAGGATGATGTAAGCAAGAAGGGATTAAGGAAGGGGCATTTATTTCTGCAAATCAAAGAGATAGTTTTTGTATTTATGTTTAAATGTCAAAGCCGAACAACGAAGATATGATGGATTTAGAGCATGTATTTTATTGATGTGGACTGCTATGCCATATGAAAACGAACGTTTGAAAATAGACTAGAAAAGAAATAATGTCTATTCTAAATACTTATAAGAATATTCTGTATGGAAATACGTTTCAATAAAAATGGGATTATTGTCTAGTGGATATTTCATGACAATAGACACATTGTATGTATGAGATGATATAGTTGAGGTATAGTATATCAAATATTTAGTTTTGTTATAAGGAATTCAGTTTCTCAGTGTAGTATGGAATTTATAGCAGATTTGCATGGAAATACGTAATTTTGTAACGTAACATGTCAGCAAATATCCCGGAAAACAGGCAGACGCATTAATTAGTGCGTTTTCAATTGAATTTGGTGGCCAATTTATAAGTGTCATTACATTCTCTTCGCCGCAGTTGCAGTTTATTTATAAATTTCCTGAATTCCTAACAATATACGACTATTTTACAAATACCGATTTAGGTGGTTTAGCGTAGGTATACGTGGAAAATTATATTAAACATACAGTATGTATTTTGGGGTGATATTCACTGAGACATAAAAGATCTATTGTGCCCCCTTACTTCTACTCAGTTTCTGAGGAGAGTCTCAGAATCTAGTAGCTCCTCCAGTCCTATTTCCCAGAGGAATTTTAGGATGTCTGCAGGCTTCAACTTGGGTAATTGTTCCTCTTCTATCCGGTAATCTCCCAGGTGCCGTGCTCTAGGATTCTGGAGTGCTGTGCAGTTGGAAAGTATGTAGATGGAAGTTTCTTCTTCCATGCCACAAAATCTGCATTCTTCTTCCTCCACTCCGCTCATTGAAGCGACAATGTCCCGTTAGGATCCCTGTTAAAACTCTTAGCGCAGTTTTACTTTGACTTATACATCCATTTGAATTCAACAGGTTGTAGTCATCCAGAAGAGTATTTGATTGTATAAGCTCTACTAGATCTTTCCAATGGTCAGATCTTCTTTACCTATTTTTTCCAATAATACATTGGGACCGATTCCGCAAAAGGGTTCAGGCCCCTAGAAAGGAATTTAAGTCCCCCTCTTTGCTAGTTCATCTGCTATTTCATTTCCTTATATTCCAGTGTGTCCATAGTAATGTTCTCGCCTAGTTTGTCTAGGCATTCCCACAACATTTTGGAACTGATACACAAAAGCTCAGTGCTTTAATGACTGCTTGACTATCCGACATTATGATAATCCTTTGTCTTCTGTACCCTTTATCAATATTGAGCTGGGCGCACTTTATTATGGCGTGGATTTCCGCTTGTAAGATACTGGTTCCTGGCCCGAACACTCCTATCCCAGTTCCTTCTATTGCTTTTGAGCGGTCTGTGTATCATTGAATGGTAACCAAAACTAACCAAAACGTACAGTATAATACAATAATGATATGATGTGTGTGTATAGCGTTTTCAGTTTTGGAAGATTCATAATCAAATTACCATCATAAAATGAAAATAACTGGAACTTTTACTTAAAATGTCCGTTAAGTTGATGAAAGAAGCTTGTATCTTTAATGTTCTGTGTCAGTGTCAACTACCCGAAAGTATCAAGTAACTTTTCCAAATGAAAAACGTTTTATCTAAATTGAAACATTTTAATAAAAATATGAGTGACAAGTCTCGAGCTTTTTGAATAAAATTAACAATAAATAATCAACGAAAGTTAATTTAGATCAGTCAAGATTGGTGAGTATTTGGGAAAAGGGATAGTAATACTCGAGTTCCAGGGGTTAGGTAGATACATATACATTCCCTCTAGATAATTTGGCATTAGTACGAACGATCCCGGGGCATCAAAACTAAACATAAATGGCGACAATACTAAACACTGAACAGGAACAAAAACTAATGTGCGTGGAACATTTACGAAATTTAATTTTCCAGTCCAGCAACTTTTATAGCAAAAATGTTGTTCGCTGGTCACTGTCTGAATAAATGACGATATAAGGCCCTTTTTACTGCTTTTGATCTACACTATTAACGGTGTATATGACCTGCAATTAACGGGAAACTCATTTCGACTAACGAATTACATATTTGGTAGAGTTACAGTTTTTGATTATTAACAACTATCAGATAAATTCTATCGCTGAAGAAAATAAACCCACCGTATATCTATATGGTCGAAATTTAGCATACTTTTTATATGATCAAAACTTAGATGTATAATTATTATGATCAACACATTAATATTAAAATAAATACCATGCATGAGGGAAACATTAATAAAAAGTAATCAGTCTTCATAAGTTCTTCTTATAAGGTACCGTCATTAACATCGGAAGATTATAAGTAGGTACTAATCAAAAATAAATTTTGATGAATCGAATTCTTCGACATGCCTCTTGCAGGTGTTTTCGAAACGACGTACAGATGCCCTTAGAGGTGATTAAGGCAATTTGCGGTTTTTATTGGTAAATCGTTTTTGCCTTTCGAAAGAATTTTGATTGTTCGGTATGACATCTTCATCGTGGTCATTTATATTAAATTATATCGTCTCTATAGTACCTTGCTTCTTTATTTTATAACTATTAATTTTATAAGTTAGAGTTTGATGTACTTATAGTCCAAGATCCCAGAGCGATAAGACATAACTTATTTTCAAATAGATTAAATGTTAGGTTTTTAGTAGCATCTTGTGTACTTAGAATACCTGTGTGTTTGTGGAGCTAGACTAAGGGCACCTGGGCAGGTATCAGGTGAGAAAGGTAACTAAAAATAAGGGATACTTTACTTAAATTTGTGTGTCTGATTTTTATAATGTTTTGTAGACACTTTCCGACACTTTCCATGGACCAAAACTTTTGTCAGACGCTTTAAAGCTCCATAAAAAATAAATAAACCACTTATGGAATAAAATTCTTTATGTCATTATTTTAGAAAATTATAAGAAATGCCGAGACACGTCAACTTTTGAATTGAGTTCTGCGTTATGTAAACATAAATTTAAATGTACAGGGTGATTCACGCAAGTATGCCATAGTTGGTGTTGTTTTTTTAATGAAACACTCTGTATATTTATGAAAATCCTCTTAATGAACCGATTCTAACAAACTAAATAATGTATGGTCAATTATGAATTATGCAGGATGAAATTTTAAAATTAATAGTTTAATACACTTGAAATATTGGTACTTTTTTAAATTAGATTTAGATTTAGATATATCAAAAATCTGAACTAACTGATTATTAGACGTATTTGTATATTAAACAAAGCCTGCTACGCCCATGAATTTTATCATAAATACCTAAAAATTGCCTAAAAACGCCAATAATTAGACAAAATCGGTAAATAATGTAGATTGTTTTCTATTCTGTCAGTTGTTGATGTGTTGACAGTTTATACTGAAAAAGTAAAATATTTGTCAAACACTCTTTCCTTGTCGTCATAACAATGAAATATTTAACTGAGACTCACCGAATTGAGATTTTAATGATGATCGGGTACGGGGATAACTGCAGAAGTCAAGTTGAAGTGGCAAACTTATTTAATCACAGGTATCCCGAATTGCCTAATATTTCACAAAGTACTGTGTCTAAAATTCATGCACAATTCACAGAACTTGAACATGTCAAACCATTGAAAAGAAAACCACAATTCGTTGAAGATGATGTGAAAGTGGATATTTTGTTAAGTGTCGAAGAGAATCCAACTTCAACATCAACACGTCGAAATTTCCCGTGAAAATAATGTTAGTCATACAACTGTTCTAAGATGTCTTCATAAAGAAAAACTTCATCCCTACAAATTAACTTTTGTGCAGGAGTTAACAGAAGACGATCCAGATCGTAGAATGGATTTCTGCGAAAGATTCATGAATAAGCTGAACAGAAATGAGATAGCTCTTGGTACCATTCTTTCTTCTGACGAATCAACATTCCCATTGAATGGAGAGAACTGTAGATATTGGTCAGCAGAGAATCCTAATTGGATGCGTGAGACACATACTCAGTACCCTCAAAAGGTGAACGTTTGGGCCGGTATCATAGGCGACCATATTATTGGTCCTACCTATATTTATAGATGGAAATTTGACAGCTGAAAAATATTTAAATATGCTTAGATTTGAAGTTATTCCTGCGTTGATAAACTTATATCCCAACGCAATAGATCCTAGCTTACCGAATGAAAATGTTTGGTTCCAGCAAGACGGGGCAACACCCCATTATGCTTTAATGGTAAGAACTTATTTAGATGAAATATTCCCCAATAAATGGATTGGACGAAGAGGTACTATTGAGTGGCCAGCTAGATCACCAGACCTTACGCCGTTAGATTTTTTCTGTAGGATTATCTCAAGAACAAAGTATATGCAACACAACCAACTAGCATTGTAGACCTCAAAGACAGGATAACTACAACAACTAGGTGGAGAACATTTTGAGCATTTATTTTAATGTATTAAAATCAAATACATCAGGTATTTTATGTATGTGTTTAATAACTATAAAAATCAAAATTTCACCCTGTATAATTCATAATTGACCATACATTATTTAGTTTGTTGGAATCGGTTCATTAAGAGGATCTCAAAAATATGCAAATATACAGGGTGTTTCATTAAAAAAAAACACCGACTATGGCATACTTGCGTGAATCACTTGTACATTTACATTTATGTTTACATAACGCACAACTCAATTTAAAAGTTGACGTGTCTCTGCATTTTTTATAATTTTCAAAAATAATGACAAATAATTTTATTCCATAAGTGGTTTCCACACTGTATAAAAGAAGGTAAACCGAGTTACTAGAGACGTCTCACTCGCTCTAAAAAGCATATAGTGCTTTCGCATAATCCCGGTTGATAATTTTTATGTTTATAGGGGCTGTTCGGTCATTACAATTGGTCTGACTAACGAATTATAATTTAGTAATAGTTGCCTTGATAACATATTTGGAAGTCAGACATGTGAAAATAAATGAAGTTTATTTATTTTTTATGGTGCTTTAAAGCGCCTGACAAAAGTTTTGGTCCATGGAAAATGTCTGACACTTATGGTACTAGGTACTTTAGAATATTATTCTACAAAATATATATATAAAAATGAGACATAAATTTAAGTAAAGTATCCCTTATTTTTAGTTACCTTTCTCACCTGATACCTGCCGAGGTGCCCTTAGGTGAGAAAATTTCATCCTGTATAATTCATAATTGACCATACATTATTTAGTTTGTTAGAATCGGTTCATTAAGAGGATTTCATAAATATACAGAGTGTTTCATTAAACAAAACAACACCAACTATGGCATACTTGCGTGAATCACCCTGTACATTTAAATTCATATTTACATAACGCACAACTCAATTCAAAAGTTGACGTGTCTCGGCATTTTTTATAATTTTCTAAAATAATGACATAAAGAATTTTATTCCATATATATTCCACACTGTATATATTAACTCACAATGTCTCAGTCTAATGTGTTTGTGCCCTTTATATACAACGTATAGTATTCAGTATAGTTCGGATCTGTTTGAGCACATATACCTAATAGTTGCCTTTATAACATATTCGAAAGTCAGACATGTGAAAATAAATGAAGTTTATTTATTTTTTGTGGAGCTTTAAAGCGTCTGACAAAAGTTTTGGTCCATGGAAAGTGTCGGAAAGTGTCTACAAAACATTATAAAAATCAGACATACAAATTTAAGTAAAGTATCCCTTATTTTTAGTTACCTTTCTCACCTGATACCTGCCCAGGTGCCCTTAGTCTAGCTCCACAAACACACAGGTATTCTAAGTACACGAGATGCTACTAAGAACCTAACATTTTATCTATTTGAAAATAAGTTATGCCTTAACGCTCTGGGATCTTACTCTATTATTTTTGTACGAATGTGTTCCATAATCTTGTCTATTTTTTGCCAATTCCGCTGCTCCTTTTCAGTTCTTGTCCCTTTTATGCAGTATTTATCTTATTGCTTTGCTCATGACTTTCTTGGTCTCTGTACTTGTTTTAATCCACTTTTACTCCCCTTTTTTTCATTAATTCGTTCCAATTCTCTTCACCAACAAAGATCTCTCACTTCAATAAAGTTCAGTGTTTATTTGCAAATAAAAATTTGTTTAACAAAGAAAAATCTTCAAGCTTGAAACTATGTTTCAACATAATACGGTTCTGTTTAGGATATCGGTAAAGGATCCATTGTCCTATAGATTTATAAGGTAATTAGCAAGGTAACTTATAGGCAATCAACTCTACGCTCAGTAGATATATCGAAGGTGAAACTCACTACAAAGACCTTCTTAACCTAACCATTTAAATAGATAAAGTGATTGATGAAGATTAAAGTTAATTAGAATCAAAATGGGGTAAAGGGTTATTGATTTAACTACGAAATAGTAAAAACTTCAACTGTTTTAAAATATAGCCGCGACAAGCTTAAGCAGCTTCAAGAATCAATTCATCTTTGACAAAGTATGGCCCTTATCATTTTCAGATTGACGTAGTTCATCCATCCACCGTTTCCAATTTTCCATTTTCCGTTCGAGTGTTTGTCATTACAAGTGTTTTCCCAGTCGAAAACAAATCAACCGTCGAGGGAAAAGAGGTGGATAGAAAAATCAGTGACGCAGTCGTAGGGGGATTATTTTTCCTTTAAATCCATAATACAGAATTAATTAAACTGTTTAACTATTTCAATCACTCCCATCACACATTCCAAGAATCTAATCTATATATTCGAGTGTCTGGCAGATTTCCTTTTAGTGACTTTGGCTTTAATCGTATGTCCATCAAGTTTAATTCCTCCATTTTCAAACTGACAGCTGTAAGAGTTAGCGTTATTAGCAAGGTTCATTTAAACTAGAACAATCACTGTTTCAACAGACGCCTTTGTTCATGCCATTATAGTTTTTGTTGTTGTACGTGTAATTATATTATTGTTCAAGTTGATTTATCATACAGAATGATCTCTAAACCAGATATTTTACATCATTATTTGGTTTTTAGAGAGACATTTTGAAGCTATACTAACTGCCGACAAGTAAATTCACTTCGTCGATTTATGGGTTACCGAAAATTTCCTTACCCCCTCCTATCGTCTGGCGAGTTCTGGCTAGTTTAAATCGAGAAAGTGTTGAGTACAGGGGTAGCACGCAATGCTAATGTGTTGCTGATCGAAATTTCGGAAATATAATTTTTGTTTTGGTTTCGTTTTTGTGAGCAGATCATTGTTTTTGCGTGAGCATTTAAATATTTATACATATTTTTATTATATAGTTGTATTTAGTATAAATATTATAGTGACTTATTTCATTGCAAAATGCCTGGAGTGGTATATTGTTCTGTTGATGATTGTCGCAGTAAACTGAAAGAGAGACCGTTTTTTAGATACCCAAAAGACAAAATTAGGTTTCTATATTATATTGCAGATGTGAAAAATGCTTTGGGTTTTAAAGGAAACCACCGATATGCCAATATAACGGTGGAACAATGTTATAATAGGATAAAAATTTGTAATTTGCATTTTTGCTCAATACAAAATCTGAATTGCTTAAAGGTACAGTTAGTTCTACGTCTACAAATAATACATATACTCCTCTAAAAGTGTTTACGACTGATTATAGAAATATAAAAAGTGTGGATGGGAATGTACTGGTATACGTTTCTGGATACCTACTTAAAAAGTGTTTATTGCAGCATTCCTGTAACACTTGCTTAGAATTTATTAAGATAAATGATCTAGAAGGAGAATCTACCGTTTTTATGGAATATAAAGATTATAGTGTTTCATCCAACATTTGAAATATGGTTGTGCTTCCCAAAAATTTAGTGGAACTCGTTATAGAATTGGAAAACACATTTATAGATCAATTTAATAAAATATCCCCTGAATATGGTGTCGGTATGAAGCTTAATAATAGCTTTAAGAATGTTAAATTGTCACATCCTGTGTACAAATTTTCCAGTTGATTATTTTTATTCATTGTATACAAGTTTACGTATTTATTATAAAATTAAAACTGAAAAATTGCAGAAACAACACTCCAAACTAAGTATACTTAAACATTTGCAATCATCACTTTGGTAAACATAACAATTTAATCAATAATTTAGTTTATCGAATCTTAAGCTTTAATAAATGAATGTTCCTATAGTAGTATTTTGCGTTTCGCCAAAACAAAAATCACATCGCCAGCGAGGTTGTTGTTTCACCAGAGTATAAAGCGGTGCCACCGAAAATTGCTCAAACAAAGACATCCATCCCTCAATCACAGGCTTCAATAAGACATATTATGATAACAGACGTGTAAGCCGCCAGAGAAAGTGTGATTAGCTTGAAACAAAAACTTTTCTTTTAATAAATTTTATATCGTCCCGTTCAGTCCTTTTGTAAAAAACGTTATCGACATCACTGATAGGGAGAACGCTTCTCGATGGCCGTAATGATATTGTTTTTATTGTGATTACTAGAAGGTCGCCTTGTACACAGTGTTCATAGCAGTAGGCTGGCCTGGAGCGTTGCTCATTAGAACGCACTTCATCCGGGTCGACCGAGAACTCTTCACTTGTCTGAACACTGCGAAGCGACTCGAGTTTCAAGAGTTTTGTCGTTCTATCTACTCGTCATGTCGTGTCGTAGCCCCTCTTCGTTTTTCTCTTCCGAGGTCTTCTTTATGTTAACAAGTGATATGCGATACAACTGTCACATATATCTTTAATTTTACACCTTTCCTAACGTCGATTGAAAGATGCTATGGAAGAAGACACAAAGTCAATACCAATAAAGGAGAGATTTTATATACACACCCAGTATTACTTTGATGGAAATACAGTGTGAGGAAGTAAAAAGTGCTGGGACAGATGGGGAAAGCAACCAAATGGCGCAAAAGTAATGTAACTGACAAAAATTGTTATGATAGACCATCTTTCATGAAAAATGGTAGTAAAATTTCAGTAAAAACTAGTTTTATTTATGTGATTATTACTTTTGTTTTATTTTGCGTATATATAAGAATTACCATCAGGTACAAAAATAAAGTAATACCTCTACTTGTATGTATGTATATGTTACCGTGAAAAAACGAAATCTGGTGAATGTCGAGATACACCGGTGAATGTCAACATTCTCAAAGTTGCTTGACGTATGTCCGAAATATTGTTGAAATTCCATTATTTCTAACTTACACTCATGGTGTATGTTGAAAAGAATTTTTTTTTTTTTTTTAAAACAAAAAAAATCCATAGGTCTTTATTTATTAAAATAATATGGGAAAAGGTCTTTGTTGAACTCAAAACAAACAGTAGAACATAAAAATATAAAATGAAATATAAAAAATAAGAACAATATCTTATTTATTGCAACAACTTAAACTACCGTGGCACTTTGAATTGCACAAAAGTTCCTTGCTTTTACAGCTACATTTAGTCATGGAACACTTCCTTTTGCAGTTACAACAAGTTTAGTCTTGCCCTCCACTTTTTGAATTAGCAAAAGCTGCTTCTCTTAGCGACATTTCTTTTGTTGAAACTTCCTCCATGGAAAGTAACTTTTCTTTACAAATTACGAACTGATTACGGGTGAAAAGCTGCTTTAAGGTACCATTTTTGTTAGCTAACCTATAAAAGTCTGAATCCTCTATTCCAACAACAACCGCTAACACATTTCGAGGGTCTGTACGACCACGGTCGACATCAGGGACTTGAATTCTTACGGTATCACCAATTTGAGCAGGAGGAAACTTTTTTTTGAGGTTTGCAACATTTTTGTTGCTCGAAGAAGAAGATTCTCTTTTGCAGCTATTCTTTTTTATTAAAGAAATTAGCTCGTGTTGTTCAGTCAGTGCTTGAGATGAAGATGTGTTAGGTGGCGGATCAGTCAGTGCTTGAGATGAAGACGTGTCAGGTTGCGGGTCAGTCAGTGCTTGAGATGAAGTCGTGCCGGGGCTGGAACCGTCTAAAAATTTGTCGCGACCTGCAGTGTCCGAGATTTACCAGACCTCATTTGTGTTTATCGACATATACCGGTGAAAGTCCGAATGTATAATAGAATTAAGAAATGTTCAGACTTTCACCAAGGCATTTGACATTTGTCGACATCCACCGGCGAATGTTGACATTCACTACTTTCGGTCTTTCACGGTAACATATACAACACAGCAGATATGATTATTGACTCGATGTAGTTGAGTTGGCTAATGCGTAACGTATTTCGAGAGAAATTATAAATATGTTTCTGATTTAAAGTTGTCGTATATACCGTGTTTTATTGCCAAACAGTTAATTTTGGTAGAGTTGGTGGATTGATATAGAGCGCAGTAAAGCGATTATAAATTTTATATAATTAAGCGTAAATCAGTTGTGAATGATCGTAGGTGAAATATCGTCTTTTGCGGACTGGATGATTCACATTTTAAGAGGAATTTGTGGAAAATATTATATGTCAGGATATTAAACTGACTTCGAAAAAAGGTACGTGTCTGTCTATAGCTTTTTCTTGTAACGGCCAATTATCATTAATCATGGCAAAAGTAAAGTAAGAAAAAGGACTAAAAACACGAGTAATAAGTATGGATTATAGGAGAGAAAAGTGAACATAAGGTCCCGTCTGTAATTCCTCGCCAACGTTAAAACGTAGGATTCTTTGTCTTTGTCTCTCTCTTTTTCTCTTTAACAAAGCGTAAAATCGGTAAAAGCCGAAGAGGAAAAACAGATCGTATCGCGGCGTATTTAAAAAACCAAAAGCGAAATGGAACATAAGGCAATTTCCTATAAAATGTGTATAAGAGATTCGCTACACTGAAAAAAAAGGAACTATTCACAATTTTATGTCGAAATATTAATAAAAAGAAAATTTTATCTCTTGAAAGGAAAAGTAAATTATTTAAATCGAAACATAAAAACAAAAAGCTCGAACTTTATACAAAAAATTGAGGAAGTTTGTGTGCTTCAAGAACTCAAAGAAAAATATTATCTTCAGGAGACTCCTAGGTGCCTCTCCACTACGACCTTGTGTATATTTTCTTGTCTAAACCCGTCCTTATTATGGAGAATCCATAGGCGATACCAAATCATCCATATAATGTGAGTCGTGGATTTTCCTTCTTCAACGTCGAAAGCCTCAGCCTTCACAGAAGCACAGTGTGTACTGCGAATACCTTGTCTTCGTATCAAAACCTACCAGAAGTCCGCTCAGAACATACCCTCTCACTACTATTTTTTTTTTCCTTTTATTTTTTAAAGAAGCCGTCCCTTCGCCGATACCACCTCAGCCTCCTGGGCTTATTGTGAATACAGCCAATCCGTTTCCTGTATTAGCTCATACAGGTTCTTTGCTGGTTGGTTGTAGAAGTCTTCTGGAGTCATTTGGGTTCTGCCATACAGTTTCTGCCTTCTGTGGTCCAGCGACTCACAGTTGCATACTATATGCAGAACTGTTTCGGTATCCTTTTTGCATCTTCTGCATGTAAGGTCTCCGTTATACAGCCCTATTTTGTTCAGGTGCTTCTTTGTGGGAAAGTGTCCCTAAGTAGCCCCGTTATGGTGCGTTGTTTGTTCCTGCTCATTGAGAGCAGTTCTTTTATCCACCCTTATAACCATGACCTAGTTGAGCATCTGGGAATGCTCACAGTTGGTTCGGGTCCGTTCATCAGAGTTGACGATCCTACTCTTGCGAGTTCGTCAGCTTTTTCATTGTCAGCGATTCCTTTATGACCTGGTACCCACTCCAGTGTTACACTGTTCCGAGTCGCCAGTCTTCTAAGTTCTTCACCGCATTCCCATACCAGCCAAGATGCAGCTTGACTGTCACTGTCATATAACTTTTCTTGCTCAATGCAATTTTCACGTTTCCTTTACGAATATTTCAACCAAAATTGGAATAAATCTTTCTAGAATCTAGAATTAGGTATTTTCATTTTTTTTTTGGTGTATAACAATTTCCTATAAAATATAAAGGATATATATGGCTGCAACTTTTCTCCTATCTGCTCATTTTTTAAATACATTTCTTAATTACTGGAGGGAACGTTTTTACTGGCAATGCGGCCGTTACTTAAAGAAAAATAATGTTTTCTTGTGGAATATTTATAGGTTTGTGATTTTATCGTGTGTTTCTGAACGCAGACAAACAAAAACAGCGGTAATGGATTTTTGTTAGGGGGTGGAAACATCGGGATCAAATGGCGAAATGAAAAGGTTTTTAATGGGCTCGTTTTCTAAAAAGTTAAATCCTGATATTTGCGCGGTGGTTTCACTGAAATTCTCATAACCTCTTCTTTTTTTTTCAAGATAAAATTGAAAATTCTCCTTGTTTTTTTTTTCTAATAAAATATTCGTGTATGAAATATTCTCTAAGCCGCAGGTTTTGTCAACTTTATCATAATTTACCTCGCAGTAGCTCGAAAACAAATATGAATAGAATCTGATATAAAATTATTACAGCCATCAACAAGAGTTATATTACAGACATATTTGGTGAAAACACGTCCGTTTAGTATCTTGATAAATTCTCAACTTAAATAATTTTCATATACAAGGAGTGTTCAAATGCAATGTTTATAGTTAGGGAGGCGAATATGGGATTTTTCGGGAATACTCGAGCGCGGCAGTTGAAGATATGAAAGATACCTTAGACCTAATAGAACAACTTTGGAAAGTATTAGCTCTATATGTAGTGACGCGCACCTAGGATAGACTATCAGATTAGTAAAAAAAATCGATAGTCTGAAATACTTGAGCGCGTCAGATTAAGATATTGGGGGTTGATCTTAGTGTTTTAAGACTAAATTTAACTAATCTGACGATAAGTCCTTGACGCCGCCGAGTTATAGGGTCGCGAACTTGTAAGAAAAAACGTTAATCTGGCAATATAATCTGAAACTTACAAAAAATTCAAAATCTGCCGGTTTCCGTATGACCGGAAGTGTGGAGGAGCCATTTCGTCTTCCTAAAAACGCGTTGCGGCGTATAAGTCGCGAACGATACATTTTACAAAAAAAAAGTTTACATAAAAATAGGTAATTTCATTTTACACAAAAAAGGTTTCTTTACATTTTTGTCCAAAGTTAAAACTTTTGGACTTAAAGCATGTTACGTGTTTATTTTGCAACTTACCTCAACAAGTATTACACAGGATTAGGGTTCATTAAATTGTTTGAGTATACTATGAAATCAACCAAGAAAAAGCAAATACGTTTATTACCAACAACTTGTTCCATAATTTTTGTCAATATTTATTAGATATCTTTTCAAATACTCTGCAGGTCTTGGTTTCCCCATCCAGCTTCACCACCTGAACATAAAAGGAAAAAAATATATATATTATTCTCAATTGAACAAAACCTTATTTTAATTTCAACATAAATTACCTTATTTTTATACAAACAGTCTTATAAAATTAACAAAATATAAACAGAACCAAAAAGTGTCAGAAATCAATCAGCTGTCAGAAATATCTTCTTTTATTTCCTTCACAACCTTGACCTTAGTAAATACAGTCATTATCAACTCTCTTCAAGGTTAAACACCGGCATCAGGCCAGAGGTCATAGAAAAAAAAGAGTTTTTTTTTGGTAAAAAGCAATTTTGTTCGAGAAGAACGTGCTACGCCTTTGGCGGATTTGAAATCAAAAATTTTTGGGAAAATATTAAATAGAGTTCCAGTCTGAGGTACAGAATCACTTACTAAGTGGATATATTATCTATTTTTGTAGCCCAAAGAATTTCGGTTATAATATCCTTCGTTTGAAGCCACATTAAAGGCCACATGCCAACCTAGGTGAGTTACCATGCTGATCTGTGATCCAACCTTTCTCTTGTATGAGATAAACACTTCAAAAGAGAGCCCTCATAAGGATCTCCACAAACATATTCTTCAACACAATAATTGCAATAATATTCCTAAGGAATAGCTTGAATTATAGTTGGAACTTTTGCTAAATACCTAACTAAGTATATACATACCTGATTGATCATCATTTTAGTTTGATAGCTTAATTCGTTACTTCCTCCTGGTTTTATCGCATGAGTCAAGTTGAAATCGGGATATCGTTTTGACTACCAACCCCAAGTGGTGAAGTTTTGGGGAAATTTCCCTGTAGAAAGATCCCAGGGACAGCAGCTAAGTTTCTTTAGACATAATATCTCACTCCCAGATCAAGTTTAGGACAGAAGTTAATTCGTACATCTACAATTAAACATAATAAATTTAGTCTAGTAATAATTTTATTAATGTAAGTCTTATGCATATATGCACAAGGTACCTAACTCACTTGGCACTATAGTCACGCAGTGAGTACACTTCAGTATCTTCTTCTTCTTCTTCAGTATCAAGAATATCTAAGTTATTTATTGCACTAGTTTCATTTCATAATAATAGAACAAAATCTAAGTGCACCTACCTGTTGAAGTTTTAAAATGGTAAACCCTTGCACTAGCTTTGTTGCTTGGTAGCAATAATTTTTTTAAGTAACAAGCATCATTAAAATTCCCGTTTTTTTTGAGTATATCTCGAAAACGGACGGTGTTAAAAAAATTGATATGGAACAACGATTATTAAATTATGTAACTTTTATATTATCTCAAATTTTTTTATCCTAAAGCTTCTCGACAATTTTTGTGGATTCGGAAAAAGTTACGCGTATCTGTATACAAACGTATTATAAACATGTACAGTTTCATTTATTTATATTATTCAATGGCCTGTTGATCCTCAAATTATTTTTTGGACGTACCGTAAGCAAAACGAAGTGAAGAATTGAAGCAAAAAAGAGGAATGTGCCATAAACATGTACCTAATACAGACCTTTTTTGGTCGATTAAGAGAACCCACCAACATTTTTGTCAGATCAAGAAATTATGCTTTCAGGGCACAGATAAACCTCCCCTATGGAAATCTGACGCATTCGATTATTTCAAAATACCTTTTTTTGCATTTTCAAAAATTAGTCGTAAGTTATCGTCACGCCGAAATCGTCAGTTTTTTTAAGGGGAGCTTCCTTGGAGCCTACTTAACACCCCTTCCGAAAATCTGACTCGCTCGAGTAAATTTTTTTTTTCAGATATTTGACTACTTTATATACCCCCACCACGCAAACTGGCAGATTAGTATACCGTTGTAATCAGAGGCACTTGGGGCATACGTGGTATGAATATCTGACGCTCTCGAGAATGCCCGTGTAACTGTTTTTTTCAACATTTTTGAAAAACCGTACACGCCATACCCACCGCTAAAATGGTCTTAACCATACGAGCTTTTCTTTTCGAAATTACTTTATCCTTCGATTTTGTTAGGTCTCGACGGCGATCGAGAATGTCGCCATTTAGCCACCTCGCCTACCTAACTATTAGATACTATTTGAAGATGAAGACATTTTAAAGAAATAATTTACGACACAGTTTCTGTAATAATAATGAATAAAATCGAACATAAACTTCGCATAAAGACAAGAAACATAAAGTGCAGAGTGTAGTAGATACATAAATTGATATACATATATATCTCCCAACTTCAGACGATACTCTCGTTACGCTTCAAATGCATCCATAACCGATGAAACTTTTAGAAAATAAGATATATTGTCACCTGCTCAGTGCTCGCATCATACCGGGTACATAGACATATGTACACACGGATGCGATTAAATATAGAAATCTTTGATTAGAAGCGAGATGATTGGAGGGGACATAGATCGGGTTATATATCGCGACAGATGATACAGTGTTTGGCAGGTGTGCCGCTGTAATATGTTGTGCTCCGAATAGATTTTCGAGTAAATTGCCTGTAAGTCACAATGAAAACGTTACTCTGACGGTGCTGATGCTGTGTATTAAAATCTCTATTCATAATTCGGGTTATAAATAGATAGATAGCTGATGGTCTGTCGCATCTTATTCAATATTCTTTCCTAACTATATTTTATATTACCAAAAATTTATTAAATGTTAACGAGTTAAAATAGTTATTATTACAAGGAAATTTTTCCTAAAAACAAGATATTATAGTCGACTGAAAAATGGGGAAAAAGTCGCTTCCTTCTCGATTTTTTTTAGGTACAACCACATGTGGTCTTCACAAAATGATAGAGTAGGTCCCTGGCCATCTGAAATCGGATTTATAACATTTTTTAATAGGGCCAACACTTTTTAGTGCGAAATTTGTCAAAAATTATGTTTCTTTACCTTTTCACACATACCTCGCGATATCTCCGGAACTAAACAAGATATTTTCAACCTTTTTTTAATCGTCAGAAAAAACATAAGCGAAGATTACTGCGTTAGTTTCATTAGTATATAAAACCTAGTTTTTTTGTAAAATTAGAGAAAACTGTAATCTTTACTTTTTCAGTGATCGAGAAACTTTTTAATTTTCCAAAAATCACTAAAAAATGTTGTAATTCCGATTTCAGATGGCCAGCTACTTACTCTGAAGACCACATGTGGTTGTACCTTCAAAAAAAAATTGAAACTTTTTCGCCCCCTTTTCAGTCTACTATTATAGCTTATTAAACTGATTCCGCAGGTAGTTTAACATTGTATACTCCTAGCTCTGCTTAAAGCCAGTCATAAGAATGAAGGATGTGAAAGAAAATGATATAAAAGAGTGGAAAACAAGTCAAAGATAGAAAATAGGTCCTAAATGGACTGCGTAATAGTTATTTGTTTTACTAGGCATAAAAGCACAAGATTTAATGCCGCGGCTGGTGTTTACCAGCCAGTGCATTAAATCTGCTTTTCTGCCGTGTAAAACATATAATTTTTCCTTCAAATTTGTTCCAATTCCACGCAAAATCGACTTTTTCATATTTAAATTGCGTTTCATTATCAATATCCAAATAACTAAATTATTTTATCAAAGGTAACTGGGCCCTGCGTTACTATGTTTACCGCTGATGACGTTTGATGAATATGTTTGTTTACTGTTTACTTTGTCATTGTCAATTTTGAAAAGTTGTCATGTTAGAAATGGATTTACTGCAAAGTGAGGATGAATTGATACAATTAACACCACCTGAGATAAGAGACCAGGCGCGAGATGTGGAATTTAATCTTTTACTGGAAAAATCAAGAATCGTATATGAACTCACATACAGCAGATTCATGGAATCTAGACAGAATAAAAATATAGGATCTTTCTCTGAAAATGTGCCGATTGTGTATTTTTCCGATCTTTCAAAGAAAATGAAGCCTTCAACGTTATGGTCTACCTATTCGATGTTGAAAGCTACCCTGAACATAAAAAACAACATTGATTTGGCAAAATACCTGAAGGGCTTTTTTGAAACGCCAGTCAGACGGTTTCCATGCAAAAAAATCCCGAGTTTTTCAAAGAGAAGATATGGAGAAATTTTTATCAGATGCCCCAGATGAACTGTATTTGTGTACGAAGGTAGGAATATATTGAAAAATGATCTATTATGGATTAAAGAACTAATTTTCAATTTATATTTTAGGTGTACTTATTGTTGCAGTCGCTGGGGCTTGTAGATGTGATGGGCTTTTGCAAATGAAAACAGATGATATAAATGATATGGGCGACAAATTGCTAATCATGCTACCAAAAGATCAAGATCTTTTGTAGTAACGGAATATTTAAGCGATTATAGAAAATATGCAGCCTCCAGACCCTCGAATTTAAATAATCGGTGTGTCTTCTATAAGTATGCGAACGGTAAAGAACATCATCAATTCATTGGCATTCACAAATTCGGTAAAATGCCAGAAGGAATTGCTACTTTTCTGGGACTATCCCATGCGAAAGAGTATACCGGGCACTGCTTTCGCAGAACTTCGGCCAAGTTGCTGGTGCATTCTGGTGGGGACATAACAATGTTGAAGCAGCATGGAGGATGGAAGTCTTCCGCTGTCGCGGAGGGCTATATTGAGGACTCGCTAGCCAATAAGTCGAACATCGGCAATAAAATATTTTCTGGCGTTTCCGGAGTATCAAGTGTGGATACTAAAGTTGTTAATTTTACTGATGGAAAGGAGAGAAGTGGACAGAGTTCAATTGTATTAAATCAAGGCTGCTCAAGTTTTTGAACAGTAGGGCTAAGCCGATGGGTAAGAAATTTTTGGAGGGGCATTAACGATTTTTTAACTTATATGAAATTAAGTCGTCAATGATCCGCCAAAACTTCATACGTTTAATAAAACTTGAGTAATAAAACCATCCAGTATTACAAAATTTGGTGTTTATTAAAATATGAAACAAAGAGCATCATTTGCAAACTAAATAAAAAAAAACTTGTATCTTAAATTAATGTGATTTTTGGCAATGTTTCTGTTGTACTAATTTTTTATATTAGGTTTTAAATTAGATGTTGACAATAACACCAGGTCAGAAATATGTTGCTCCGTAAGTGAAGTGCGGCATATATTTTTAATATAATTAAGATCCGAGAAAACCTTTTCACACACATATGTTGATCCGAAACTGAATAGGAACTGCAATGCCAGGTCCGTTATTGCAGGAAAGTCTTCGTTTGGCACCAATTTTCAGAAATCTGCAAACTCTTCTGATAAATTTCGTGCTTTCGAATATATTTTTTCTATAAAAAGGTTTTTTAAGGCACAATGATTTTGCAGTTCTCTTAGTTCCAACTGAATATTGCCACGATAACTAATTATTTCAGTTAAATCAATTATAAAAGGATTTCTAAAAAGTCTTTAAAACTATTTTTTATTATACTTAACAGAAAATACTACATTTTCAACTGTTTAAAAAATACAGTAAATATGACATTTTCGGAACAGCGCACGGAAATTTTTTCCCGATCCCTATTTCCGTGCGCTTAATAATAAACATAGATATCCATAATACTAGATATCCTATGGCAACCCGAAGAAAAAAAAGAAACGAGTAATGTGTCTATAGCAACGATTTATTTATTAATGTAACAGTCAATCAAGAGAACCAAAGCACACACGAACACTCCGCTTCAACATCTTTAGCAGAGTCTTTAGTTCAACAAAAAGAAATGCAAAAGGGATTGAGCTTCAACAATAATACGAATTGTACAATAAATATTACTATTAATAATAACGGTTCTGTCCAAAATTAATTTTCTTAGAATTACCTACTTGTATTTTTTTTGTTAATTTGAGTTGTATGTACTTACATTTTTACTGTTTTAAAAATAAAAATAAATATTCTCGATTTTCTTAATAATTTTTTGCGATATTTTTTGTTTATGTTGATTTCAGGTACCTACGTATAATAAAAAATATCGTTCATTACTCGTCAAGAAATGGATTTTCCGTTCTTGCATGACTTCCCGTGTGAGGCTGCGCCGAATTCGTCACGCGCGCACGGAAAAATCCTCATTTCTGTACTGGTAATGAAATATACTATTCAAATGAATGTAATAAGCATTTAATTTTTGATTCGTACTTAGAATAATCAATATTGGTAATATTAAGATTTTGAAGACTTCAAGTGTCGGAAATAAGTTGATATTTTCTCTGGCTAAATTCCTTAAAAAAAAGGTTTAATTTAGCTTTGAATCCGCATATTAAATTAAACATAATTGGAAATGAACAGTGTTTGCCTTGTAATTTAAGGTTCAAAATATTGAGGTAATTCGTAACGTCAACAAGAAATGCAAGATCGCTTAACCAGGATGTATTCTTCAGTAAATCAGTTTCCAAAGGTAACGCCCCCTTTTCCTCCAAAAACATTTGTTCGGGCCGCGGGCCATTTAAAATGCATCCGCGGGCCACTGTGTGGCCCGTGGTTGAGCAGCCTTGTATTAAATAATTGTTCACAATTCACTATAAATATATCTAATAAATAAAAATTTCGTGTTGTAGTTTGTAGTTTTAATGCAATAAAACCAGTTTATTATCATCAGCATCATTTTAAGTTTTCTTAATGTCATTGTCAATTTTAATAACCAGTTTGATTTAAATTATTACTTGGAAGGTTGCTTAGCAACGAACTTTTTCTGCCTAGGCAGTAAAAGTGGACTTTTTCTGCCTAGTCATTCAAAGTACAACTTCTAAGCCTGCCAAGTGTCATTAAAAGGCCGCTTTTAATGTAATTTGGAGAAAAATGACATTGTAAACAAATTACTTTGAACGAAGCCGCGTTTTTCGAAAATAAATGAAGTAGGTCAATAATTTTTGTGGTATAAATGCGTTGATATAGTTTGTCGAATCTTTAAATAAACCACAATGGGGAGATAAAAGCTATTTGGTAACTGTATGTAGTGTATTATAAGTGTAGCGATGTTGGGTAGAGGTGTTAATTATGTTAAATCGTTTGAGAATAATTTTGGCAGCAGTCTGTATGGTTTCAATAACAATCTATTAGTCAAATCGAATTTAATTGCGAGAATTCGGGTTAATATTGCTCTGAAAAAAAATTTTAATCACCAAAATTTACACGCATAATGTTGAAATATGATAGCGATTTAGTAAAATCTCCTCGACATCTAAAGACCATTTTCCGGTACATTTGATAACACTTCTCAATAATTTCTGGAAATACTCGTGACTGCGCCAGAAACTTCTATATCAATCGGAATAATCGCATATTTTTTCTCCTTTATTTACCGTAAATTTTCCAACTCAATATCAAAAAAAAAAGTTAGGAAATTTCCGAGAAAAGATTAGCCAGTCACAAATCGGGAAACACGAACAAGTCAATTTCCGGTTTTACAGAGAAATAAAAAAGAGTGGGAGTTACAGACAGAGACGTACGGAGTTATTAAATGAATTCGCGTAAAACTTTATCGAGTCTTCTTTTTCTGATAGATTCGTATTACTGCAAAATTGTTTGTTATTCTTTTTGGAACTTTAGTTCTTTACGACAGGTTATGTTTGAGCTACCAGGGGTCGCGACGCAAAAGATCTGACCGTTACGCGTTACGTTACGCTACGTTATGTTACATTGCTTCGTTATGTGCCTTGCTTTTGCGTGCTTGTGCTTGTGCCGATTAAGGGGTCTAGCTACTTTTCGAAATACAGGGTGTTGAAATTTTGAAAATGTTTTAATTCGATAACTTTAAAATGGATGGATAAATTGATTCGACATTTGGCAGGTAGTTTTTAAATGTAAAAGGGCATATTTTGGAAGAAATTGTAGTTTGTGCAACTAGTGTGGATATGATGGCCATATCGCACGAGGACGAAGATGGAGCACGACGCCGTAGGCGGAGTGCTCAATCGTTCAAGTGCGATATGGACAATCCACATGAGTCGAGCAGCATATTTTTTCTACGACCCACTCAGGAAAAAATCTAGAAAATAAAAATTTTTATAAACTGTAATATAACTTCAAATTAAAAATTTGACAATTCAATTTTATGTTTCTACTAATTTTGTGGTAAACGAATGTCCAATTTGTATAATGCTACGGTTTCCTTTTTTAAATATACGATGCTGTTATAAGTAGATGTTGCCAGTCGGACTCCCTCATGGAGGGTACCGTACCATTATCTATAATAATGAATATTCTGCTAAATATTTCAAACGACTACCTACCTGTTGTCGTTATTAATATCAAGCATAATAATTATTTGAAAATAAAATTAACAATGAAAAAAAATTCCTCGCGGGGAATCGAACCCGGGTCTACCGCGTGAGAGTCTGGTGTGCTTACTACTCAACCACCAAAGAATATGCAAATTGTTCATCTATAACGTCAGATGTATTACATAACTTTTGCTTAAAAGGAACTAAAGTTCCTACCGTGTGTCCCGCGACACGTTCTACCTTTTTCATGTAAATTACACTTCAAATATTCTATGTAAGTATAAAAAAAATTGAAGCTATGCCACGAGCAGTTGAGTGTCACCATTGAATGGAATGTTATCTACATAGCTGCAAAAGAGATATTTGGTAGAAAAAGCTCGGGAAAAAGACTATGAATGTATACAGATAGCAGGCAAGCACTGCTAGCCCTGGAGAGACCATGTATCATATCAGTATCAGTACCAGAATGTACCCAAGTAACACATTTCATTTACCAAGCAAATAATGCTAGATCAAAGCATATGATTAAAAAAAAATGATAAAGTTTAGCATATTCTAAGCATTATTTTATAGAATAATTTCAGCCTTCCTTAAAAGTCGTCTAAGACTAAATATTGCAACCAAGTAGCAATGATTGTTAGTAAGTCATGAAAAGTAGCCAAAAAATAGAGATAATGACTTTAAAAAATGCCAAAAAAAATGAATAGTCAAATTGGAATTTAGTGTGGTCATAAAATGCCTTTAAGTGCTTCAATTAGTGCCATTTATAAGCAATACTATAAAGTTTTGTATTGGAATTAATTTGTATTTTAAATGGAAATTTATTTCAAAAAAACACCACAGTATTGCTAACCTTAATGTGATATTAAATCTCAATTCAGTTGAAAGGTTTCATGATATTTCAGAAATCATTATAGAACATGGAGAAAAAGATTGGAATAAAAATGAATGGAAAATTACAAAACTACGGAAATTTGGACGAACAGGGGGTCTATTCTCAAACAGGGACATTTTTAGTCGCATGCGAGATTTTACTTTTTTGTATACATCCTTGATTGACAAAAGTATAATCTCGCATGCGACAAAAAATGTCACTGTTTGAGAATAGACCCCCAGGTGCGTATTACAGGCGTGTACTTAAATGTAGTAACGCAGCTAAAAGTTACAACGAAATAACTATAGACACAGAAGATCACCTTCCTGGTTCTTGGACCACGTCTCTCTATTGGCCTTTTCGTGGGAATCTTTCTTTACAGGCTAATACCACTACGTCTTGGTGGAAAATTTGTTGTTGCTGTTGTTCCCATCCCATGCCTCAGGAGCAACACACAAAATTTTCTCTCCACTTTCTAAGGTCTCAATAACTTTAAAGGTGTTCATTTTTTATTACGAAATAATTATAAAATATGACCTATAAATAAAACAATCTATTACTCAAAACATAACCTCACAATAATCTTCTTTTTCTTCAACTTTATAATTCTGAAAGCTTTCACAAAGCAATACAAACAGCTATCTAGCTTTTAATTCCATAAAGCTTCGTATTGGCATAGAAAAATGCTTATTAAATACAATAAAGACATGGCCGAACCGCTTTCTCACGATAATGAGCAATGTTGCCATAGTTTTTATATTTATTTATTGATAAGTATGTATATGATACTATTTTTATATATAGAATATGCAAATATCTGGTTCAGAATATTATTTGTTTTCAAACTGGGATACAAATTTCAGAAAATCTGGGAAAGATAAATCAATTTAATCCATCAAATATAATATTATCAATCAATCCAACTAAAAATACTATAAAAAACTTCAATTTCAATTGGATGTATATAATTCATTGATAGGTATCAACATTGAATATGACATCACCGTAATTCATAATGAAATAATTTAATTTATAAAGTATATTTTGCTCACAGTTATCACTGGCCCCTCTGTTTTCAGGAAGTATTTCATTCACATTTTACAGAAAAGTAAGGTTTGCAGACATTTCTAATGGTTCACAATGATATTTTCCAGTTTCAAAAACAATAATAATTGTCATAATATATATTGAAGGAAAGATCTCTGCCATCACATTTGACGACGATGTTTGTTTTGTAAACACTTACATAACTGTTGGCATAAATTTCCTATATCAATCTAATATTTATCCAAAACAAAACTTCATTACATTCTCAAGAGAAATGTTTAACTGCGCATGATCATTCAAAGCGTTGAAAGCCATATCTGGACTAAACGACTGCTTCTTTATATCGCTTTGACAATAGACCTTTTAGGTCTCAGTGAATGTCACCCCAAAAATCACACATACATCGCTTTGACAGCCAATGTTGGCAATCAAATCCAATAAAATGCTCTTTTGGTGCCAATTTATGGCTATGTAGGCCTACAGGTTGAATAGCTAATAAGCTATAAAATTTACTTTAAGGCCAAACCGCGAGCTCCCTTTAGGCAGCGATTACGTAATGAATGCTACATGTAGAAGCTTTAGTGCACGGTTTCAATTGCCTATTAGCAACGAACTTAAACAAGACAAGAAGGGTCACTCTCCGTCGGAACTTTCATGTCCAGCTTACACAAGCGCGCCGACGATTTCGACAAATTCCTGGAGCCGTGCACGTGCTCGTGCTTATACGAGGTTGATGCAAACCGCTAGCGATTAAAACGAATAAGCATTCACTTTACCAGGGTGATTTAGAAACATCTAGCAATAATTGTTATTGTAACCTATTCCGCTTAGTGGGAATTAAAATGAAAAAGGGAATATCGCCATGATATTTAATTGGTGAATCTAAACATAAAAAAGAACTGGTAGCAAAAATGAAGGGAAAAATGAAAGTTACATCAAAAAATAATAATGTAGTAAGATGAGACTAGTAGGTATAAAAATTAACAATAAAATGTTTGCAAATGCCAATTGCCAAATGCCAATAGGTATTCTAATATAAAATGCATACGGGTCATTACAGGTTGTTTCATATCCGAGGCCATCAAAGAGTACCAACTAACCTAACAGTAAAATACGGGTACTGGGAAAAATAATTATGGCGATTCGAAAATTGTGAGAATCGATACACGAACCATTCAAAACCAAAGGCGTTTAACCAAATGAGTTAAAATCTATGAATTTTGAAAGTCTTTCATATTGAATATGGTTTTCAAAGATGTATTAAGATATTCAATTTTATGTTGGGTTTCATTGACTGTTTCGAAGAATATCTATTTGTCATATCCCGGTTGGCAAATTTAATTGTAAAATAAATCCGCAGCCTAATATATAGATTTAAAAAATATTTATGAGGAAACTCTTTACAAGGATGTGTAAACAGTAAATTTTCATATAATTTTCTAAGGGCCGCTCCAACGTTCTCGTGACAACTAATTTTATTAAAATTTTCAACAAAGATTATTTCTAGTTGTTTAAATTCTACAATATTACTAGGAGGTACATTCAGACCTCCATAGTTTTTAGTCGAATATGCTTTATGCTCTAAAAATACAGCCGCTTCTTTTGGTAATGTCTTTTCATCATTATACTTTGTGCAAGCACTACAAGAGTGTTGCAGCAAACATTTCCTTAATAGATAGCCTGAAATGTAAACTATAGCATTGCCATCCTTACTTGAAAGATTTCTATAGTCGCATGTGAAAACTGTTAAAGAGCTATTATTTGTCAATATAGGTACATCGATATTTTTATATTCTTCTAGCGTATCAGGAGTTACATTGAGCAAAACTGTATTAATATCTTTAATACAATTGGCACCTTCAACCTCAATAAAATATTTTAGAGAAAATAATTTCTTGAATGCCCTACAAGAATTGGGGTTAAATTTCTCGAGTTTCCGCAACAATTTCTTAGTAGACCAAAAAAATGTTCAATGCAATTCTGATTAAGGTTCCTTGTTAAAATAAATGAATAATTCCTGCATTTTAAGGTTTCCCATAAAGACAGAGCAGAGGTAATAGTAATTTATACATTTTTCCACGTATTTTCTTGTCTTGTTAATGTTCGTTGGCCACAGTCGCCAGTCTAAACATTATCCTCATTTTGCCATTGAGTTAAATAAAATGCGTTTGCCCTACACAGAGTAGCGCTACCAATATTCAAAGTAGGTTCGTATGGACAGGGCTTTAATCGTTGGCAATGTTTTTAGATAAATCTAACACTCAGTATGTAAAAATGTTTTGTTTAGAGAAAACTATAATAGAACTCCGCCCACTGTCGATGCACCAATCCGACCCTGATCGGAATTTTGTAGGAGAGAGAGCAAATCAGAACACCAAAAACGAACGAAAAAAAAATCGTTGGCAATTTTTAAACGAATCTAATTTCAGTCGACGGATACCGGAAAAACTCCAATTATATTCCGTTTCAAATTTGTCGCTGGTGGCCTTCTCGATTATTTATGTGTTTAGATTGAGATTTAAGTAATGTATGATAATGGAATATTGCGACTGGAAATGAAACGACTTGGAAATATCTCATCGTGTGCTGGTACAAAATTTTTGATTAAATTGCTTTAAAATTTATGGCCTAGATTCCTCTGATTGCGTCCAACCTAAAAATCTCTTTGGCGAATCGACGAGACTCTCTTCTAGAAGAAAACGGAATTTCGGGGATTAGTTTATTAAATTAGATTCTCCTATATATATACACTCCTTCTTTCCAAAAGGGGGAGTTTATTTCAATTTCGTAGTACCTATAAATAAAAATAGATGTCGTATCGTATATTAGATAACAATGAGAGAGAGATAGGTATTATGAAAATATTTGCGCGTTTAAAATAGATGATTTAATACGTTTCGGCAATCAACATACCGAACCGTCCTAACCATGACAACATACTATTTAATTGACATATAGCATATTGCATTTGCGGCAGGTAAAATATGAAACGAAAATAAATAAAAACAATAGAATATAATAATAATATAGAGAGTTGAGCCAAGTTGGCAATAGGTATAGGTAGTAGGTACTCAATAGAAAATTTTGTATAAATTATTCTTGACAAGCAACTGTTTTCAAAACAATGTAGATTATGTACCTAACATCAAATTAACTAGTGACGATAATTAATCACACAACTAAATCTAATTCAGTCTCCCATTCGTTGTTATAGCGTTAATTATTCAGTAGTCCTTTCGTCGTTTACCAGACATTAAAGAGATGAACAGTTTCAATATCAAACGCGGAAGCTGGGTGTGTTTGTTCGCTTAATTTTTTCCAACTTGGACATCTCTCGAAAATTAGGGATTATTTCCTTCACCGTTGGCGTTGAAATGAACGCGATGGAATGCAAAACGTTCTTGATCAGACCCGTCCTCCCCGCGCGCGCCTTCTCCTTCGTTTTTGAACGAGTCAACTGCTAAGATATTCTCCCTAGTTTACATTTAAGGGAAACTTTGACGTTTGGTATGTACGTCTATCAAAGCCAACATAAACTTTTTCACTTTTTTTTATTTTAACATACAGTGTAACCCATTTTGTTTGGAAGTACCCCTGTAAAATACGTATTTCTCAACCGATTTTGATTTAATTTTTTGTTAGATTCAGTATCAATAACATTATTTTGGCACAAGTTTTCATAGCTTAATTACTATTTTCAAAGCCCTCTATGTTAATTTTTCCAAAAAAGACAAAAGTACATTAGGCATCTTTTTTTCTCAAATATAACTAAACCACTGGATTCAGAATCATCACAAATGTAAACTAGCAAAATTTTATAAAAAATTTTTTATTAACAACAAAGTTATTACAACATGAATTTGGAAAAAGTGGTACTTTTATTAATACTTTATGTAGAATGTGGACAAATTTTTGAAATGGCAACATGATGAAACAAAACTAGGACTCAAACATATTGCACAGTGAAAATTCGAAGCCGATAACTTTACCCGTTCTGGAGTTATAGCATCTGAAAGTAATGTAAAATTGTGCTTAATAATTTGGATTGTTGGCAAAGTAGTCTATGACAATACGGTCATTAAAATTTCTTGCCTGCAATTTTTTTAAATACGTTTGGTCACTGCTCCAGTCTCAATAAATACTTTTTTTAATTTTGTGCACTACAAAGCAGCAAATACGTCGATCTGGATGTCTGCGATTACCTATTTCTATTACTTTTCGTTCACTTTTGTCATTGTATCCACAAAAAAGTACATTTTCAACTTAGTCTTGAATAGTTGAATATTTGGAATATTTAGTACTAACTATTTCATACAAATGTTACTGACTGACGTAAATAAAACTTCAAAATCAAAGCCTACTTGCGACTCGTTGATTTCATTTTGTTAAGAAACGAAATTATTAAGCACAATTTTTACATTACTTTCAGAAGCTATAACTTCAGAACGAGTAAAGTTATAGGCTTCGAATTTTTATTGTGCAATATGTTTGAGTCCTAGTTTTTGTTTACCATGTTGCAATTTCAAAAATTTGTACACATTCTACGTAAAAAATTAATGAAAATACCACTTTTTCCAAATTTATGTTGTAATAACTTTGTCGTTAATAAAATTGCTATTTATGCCATCAGTTACTAAATGCCTAATTTAAAATTCACGCGTTACACAAAATTTAATTTCGTAACGTATTGCATACAAGATTTTTTCTAATTTTGAAGAAAATAATAAAAAAATAAAATTTAATATAATTGATAAAAATTTGGAAAACATAAATTTAGTTTGTTGCTGTTACTTCAAATTAGTTGTCAGTTTGACATTTTGTAAAAAAGTCTAGACGGAAGGTTTTTAGCGAGATTGATATATTTTTAGTTTTATTTTTTTAAAATGAGTGATTCAAGTTCTGAAGAGCTACCAAGCGATATTTAAGAGGCTCTATTATCAGTAATTCCCAAAAAGTCAAAGGCAGTTTATGATTTGGCATACGAAAACTTTGTTACGTGGTGTGATGAGAAGAAAATTAAACATGTTAATTAGAAAGTTTTACTTGCATATTTTGAGGGTAAGAAAGATCTAAAAGTTTCCACAATATGGACACTTTACTCAATGTTAAGGTCTGAACTAAATCTGAAAAGGAATATTGATATTAAAAAATATACAAATTTGGTAGCATATATTAAAAGGCAAGCGGACGGGTACAGTGCTAAAAAGTCAAAAGTTTTTATTAAAGAAGATTTTGCCAAATTTTTAGTGGAAGCTGATGACAAAGAATACGTAATGGCTAAGGTTGCAATGATAATTGGAATGGCAGGAGCATGCAGAAAAGCAGAATTAACATTTCTTCCAGTTGAAAATGTTATAGACGAAGGAAGCCATTTTCGTGTTGATATCCCACATTCAAAAACAAAAGTTATACGGCAGTTTGCAATTACCACTGAAGACATTGAAAATACGAATCTTGTTGAAATATTAAGAAAATATATTAAGTTGCGTCCCCAGGTTCTTAAACACAACAGATCTTTTGTAAAATATTCGAATGGAAAATGTACCAGAAATCCTGTGATAATTAACACATTTAGCAGTCTGCCAAAAGTTATTGCACAATTTCTTGGTCTTTCAAATCCTGTTCTATATACTGGCCACTGCTTCAGAAGCTCTGCCACTTTCCTAGCAGACAGTGGCGCCGATATTTTGAAATTAAAAAGGCATGGAGGTTGGAAATCTACCTCTGTTGCGGAGGGATATGTTGAAAATTCCATGAATAATAAAAAACTTATAGCGCAAGAAATATTTGGTGAATCATCTAATGCAATCTGCGCCGCTTCCCAAATAACAGCAAGTTCGAGCAATGAAAAAAATATGTCGTCGGGAATTAATTAATGAATAATTGCAATAATTGTGTTATCAATATTTAAAATAATTCATTAATTTATAATTTATGTTTTTAACTTGTATTATAACAGTTTAATAAATAGAATAATTCTTTTTGTCACTAATTTTGAAATACATTTTTCGTCACCAATTGCATAAAATTTTACTTTATGCAACTAGTTACAAAAAGTAAGACGTTTCATAATGTCAATCAGTTTTAAAAAGTGTCACTTTATATGTCAAAATTAGAAAAATGTTTTTATAAAATTTTGCTAGTTTACATTTGTGATGATTCTGAGAAAAAAAATTACCTAATGTACTTTTGTCTTTTTTGACAAAAAAAATTAACATAGAGGGCCTTGAAAATAGTAATTAAACTATGAAAATGTGTGCCAAAATACTGTTTCATTAACTAAATCTAACAAAAGAAATTAAAACAAAATCGGTTGAAAAATACGGATTTTACAGGGGTGCTTCCAAACAAAATGGGTCACACTGTACCTCAAGCAATAGTTTACCTACAGCTAATCAGCACACTAAATCTTAAACTTGATTGTCTAAAGAAAAAGGAAAAATTTCATTCACAACTGATTTTTCATGTCTCTATTGTTTTGTTCTTTCTGTGTGTATACGTATTACGAATATCGGTTGCTAAGAAGGGGGAAATTGTGTAAGGATACCCCAGGTGTCTTTTACTGTCAAACTCGCAAACATATATACCTGTGATGTATATACATTATGCTAATTTCGATTCGGAAAGTTCGAGATCACTTTTTCAAGATTTGCATACAAGATGTCGTTTGAAGCACGTTATAATGGATAATTTAATAATTTTGATTTATTACCTGACAGATGTGGCTTTTAATATTCTCAAATAGTCTTTGTAAGTATCTAAAACTTGAACAATTTTGTACCAAGTTGAAAGATTAATATACAATCCGTTTTAGAACTTTTATTTAGTTTATTATTTTATCGTGAATCGCTCTGTATGGTTAAGTAACAAGGCGAAAAAATGAGGTTAAAAACCAATTGGAATATAAAGTAACTACAGCCCTTATCTCCTACAAATATCGAAGTGCTAATGTCCGACAGTTGTTCTTGCCGAGGCTTTTTTCGAACAATTTTTACCATTTTTAGATCAAAAGTAAAGATAATCTAACGGTCATCTACCCGACCAATATGCTTTACTATATTTTTAGTAGCTTTTAGGGGTTATTGTGAAATTAATTACTGACATTGAATATGCATAGTCCCATGACAATCTTTTTTTCGATGGCTGAGGGTAATATAGGGATAATTCATTGCTTTCACACAAGCAACACTAAGAATTGCCCTTTTTTTGGGGGGTGTAAGTATTTCTAATTTACTCTAATAACTATGTAATTGAGTTGATTTATATTTTCGGTTACTTTAATTAGCTGTGAATGCTTCTGAAAATTAATTAATGGTCCCGATTATATTAGATAAAAATTAGATAAAACGGCGCACGGCTAGTGTAAACCCCGAAGTAGGAGTGGGCCTAAGACGCTCATAGTGGAGTCAATGACATAAAACAGGCAATTTTCGGAAGTCCTCAAGAACAGCTCCGATTTTGATGTTTTTTTTTCAAAATTTTGTTTTTTTATATTCTTTAAAATCAGAAACCTCTTGGAGTGGGGACGGAACTATTTATCTTGTTTAAACAAAATCTGTGATATTTATGCACACAAAAAATTTCTACTATACAATATCCATTAAAAACTTGTAAATATATTAATGAATGTTATAAACAATTATCTATAAGTTTTGTTCTGTGTAGTAATGACATGGAATTAATTTGTGGACCAAAATATAAATTTTTTATTGACCATAGAAAATTCATTATTTTATATACGAAAAAGTACATTTAATTTTCATTCTCATTTCGCGTTTCGGAGACTTCTTCATCTTCTTCAAGTGGTGGGTGGTTACATTTCCACTGCAAACTATGCAGGCTGGTGAGCAATGAAGACCACTTTTTCTGCAGCCACACGCTGAACCGCATCCTGTTTTGCAAGAGCAAAATATCAATTTTAAAACGTAGTCAGGTGCTGCTGGTTGTGTCATTTTGATTGGTTTTAAATAATTCTCTTTTCGCCAACCCCATTCTTCAGGTGGTATCAATGAATTATTTTTCCATTGCTGAACTTGTAAGTAGACTCTTTAAATATGTTGTTTTGCTGCATCTTCTGTCGGAGGTAAGGAATTAAGTTGTACGCTTTTATTTTTTGAAGCTAATGCTATGAAACGTTTATATCGCAGTTCATTCAAGCATTTGGCAGTTTTAGCACCTTACATTGCTAGAATACAATCAATACCATCATTAAAAAACACTTCTTCATTTTGCTCTTCAACCATAAAAGTTTCAGCTGCTGCATGTAATTTTTTATTATCATCAAAAACTTTGTTATAGAAGGCGGTTGTGGTATCACATCCAGTGAATGCATGAATAAAAAACAGATGGGTTTTTTTAATATTTGGATATTTCTCTAATATTGTTTTTGTTGAGTAAACTCGTTGCAAGATATTATTTTTTAGTAGTTTTAAAAAAACATTTCTTTATCATCAGGTGCTAAAGCCATCAATAAAACTAACACAGCTACTACTAACTTCAGCTACAACAACTACTTGAAGAGAGGAACAATCTATAGCAGATTGCACAATTAATCGATCAGCATCACTTTCGGCTTGACTCCACTCAATATTATTTTCGCCTAGTTTTTTGCAGAGAAGATTAATAAACCTATTTTAATTTTTGCTATTACCTAAAAGTTGCAGTCTTGCTAGGATCACCCTGGGCAACCCTGGGAAGCTGGTGCCGAAGAAATATTTGGCGATGACCAGGAAAAACCTACGTTTAACAGTAGGATTTCCGACTGGCCACTGTCAACTAAGGAAACACCTCCATACTATGGGGCTAGTGGACACACCTCTATGCAGGATGTGTGAACAGGAAGATGAAACTGTCAGGCATGTCTTATGCGAGTGTCCAGAGTTATCGTCATTCGTCAATAAGAGATTGTGTATTCGGTGAGTCTTGGCCTACACCTGCCTATATAAAGGAGATGTCTCCTAGTGACCTGTCCACCTTCCTGGGAAGGACAGGATGGACAGGGTGACCTAGGAGGACAACTCCTCGGGAGTATCTATAGATACAGATAGATAAAACAGGCCTATAGCTCTACCTAATTTTTGGGTGTAGAAACTAAAATATACTTTAATTTCGTCTGTTTGATCGAGTAATAACCTGTATCAAATAATGTCTTTTCATTAAGCAATAAAATGTAAGAATGTCCTTAATGGGAATACATTAAAACATTGCTTTATTAGAGAGAATTGTTCATTTCATTTTCGACTGGTTCATAAATTCAAAGTAATTTTAATTTAATTAATTAAGGATTCATCGATTTTAGATAAATTTCGAGTAGGAACGCGGATGTTCAATGTTCAAATATCGCACCAGATATATAAAATCAACTCTTGCCTTCGAAATGGCTGCTTTCCAAGCATCCAAACGGATGTTTCCCCTGTTTCTACAAATCATGTAATTTTTTCGATGCAACCCTTTCTTCCACCCTCTAGATTCGACTCTCAGTTTTAATTGTTTTAAAGCACATTGCCAATTTCTGTTAAATTCCACATTGTCGTAACTGATATAAAATTTCATTTAAAATGAAACTTTTTATTCATTTTGATTCTATAAATATATTATGACTTGTCAACAAAAATTATATCGATAATTCCCATGAAACATTCACGAACTGTTCATTCTACTGATAGTATATTAATTTATTAATTTCATTTGTTTTCATTGACCACATATTTTCCGTTTTTTTTTCGATCGAAAGATAAAAACTCGAACACTACCTAGTATGTCTATAAATAATTTGTCGTTAGCTCATTCGTTTTCATAAAAATTATCGATATAACAAGAGGATGTCATAAATTATGTAGATTGTGTCAAGGTGTGGAAGATAATTGATTCTATTTTAAAAATATATAGATAGATATACATTGTTTTTATTATTACAGTTGTTAGATATTTATTGAATACGTAGAAGTGTTTATATTATTCAATAATACTAATAATGATTTATTTATTGTTTAAACAGAAACATTATATAATAGGAGATATTTAATAGTAACAGACAGCTAGTTTTTGATTTTATTTCCACTAATCCGTTCAATGTACTTTATGTTTCTTTTCAATACAAGAAAACATAAATGTGTGGAATGCTGCAATGTTGGACATGGGAATGAAAATAAACAAAAACAAGACAAAAGTTATGGTCATTGGAGACAACAAAGAGGAAATAAATGTAAGAATAGATACAGACAAAATAGAGCAAGTTGAACATTTTCAGTACCTTGGAACAATAGTAGACGAAAACGGAACACAGGAAGCAGATATTAATAATAGAATAGTTAAAACTAACAAACTATACTATGCCATGAATACAAAATTTATCAACAAAAAAGAAATATCTAAAGAAAGGAAATTAAAAGTATTCAAAACAATATATCGACCAATACTTACATATGTATGTGAAACATGGGTGTTAACAGGACAACAAAAAAGTAAAATACAGGCGACAGAGATGAAATATTTGAGAAGAGTAAGAGGTGTAACAAAAGAGGATAGAATGAAAAACATAGATATCAGAAAAGACCTGGGTATACAATCAACCTTAGAATTTGTAGAAGAAAGACAACTACAATGGTGGGGACATTTACAACGTATGGATGAACGAAGACCAGTAAAGAGAATATGGAAAGCAGAAATTGAAAAAAATAAAAAAAGGGGCAGACCAAGAAAAACTTGGGATAAGTAGAAGGACTTAGCTCAAAATAGGAGAGAGTGGAAAAAATTCGTGACGAAAGAATAGCTGCAACACACCCTACACCACTAAGTGGTAGAATGGCTTTACGCGCTTACACGCGCTAACTCAATGATAATAGGAATTTTAAAGTAAACTTTCAGATACACAATCTAAAATGATGAATAAATAGGGAAAAAAATTGTCAAAATTTTATCTACAATATATATAGTATACGAAGGGAAAAAACATTTTTTATTGGCTTTAAAAACTTTTTATGGGCATTTTCGTAAGTATTTGGATTAGAGGGAAGAGAGAAGGAATCATTAAAAAAAAAACCACCTCCTCACTTCTTAGAAATCAGACAACCTGGGACATGCCACAAGACGGTATGATGAAAAAGTATAACTTTTCAAAGACATTCGTTACGGAATTCAGCAACAAGAAGGAATGGGATCCAAATACCATTACCAGACTTGGAAAGAATGCCATTCAATTGTACACAGGAGTGTTCGGGCCAGGAACCAAACACTCTGAAAGCTTAGGAAAAACCCCAAGTATATTTCAAGCGGAAATCCACGCCATAAGAAAGTGCGCCCAGTTCAATATTGATGAAGGATACAGAAGACAAAAATGATTATAATAATGTCGGATAGCCAAGCAGCTATTCAAGCACTGAGCTCTTGTGTAATCAGTTCCAAAATGGTGTGGAAATGCCTGGACAAACTCAATTAACTAGGCGAGAACAATATAGTCTCCTTACTATGGATTCCAGGAGACACTGAAATAGAGGCAAATGAAATAGCAGATAAACTAGCCAAGAGGCGGACTGAAATACCTTTCTGGGGGCCTGAGCCCTTTTGCGGAATCAGAAATAGGTAAAGCCGAGAAAAAGAGAAGATCTGACCATTGGAAAGGGCTTATACAATCAAAGACTCTTCTGGGTGACTACAACTTGTTGAGATCAAATGAATGCATAAGTCAAAGTAAAACTGCGCTAATAGTTTTAACAGGCATCCTAACGGGACATTGTCGCCTGAATGGGCACCTGAAAAAGCTCAAAATAGTGGAGGAAGAAGAATGCAGATTTTGTGGAATGGAAGAAGAAACCGCCATACACATACTTTCCAACTGCACAGCACTTAAGAATCCTAGAGCACAGCACCTGGGAGATTACTAGATAGAAGAGGATCATTTACCTAAGTTGAAGCTTAAAATTCCTTCGGGAAATAGGACTAAAGAAACTACTAGTTTCTGAGACTCTTCTCAGAAACTAAGTAGAAGTAAGGGGGCTCAATAGATCTATTAGGTCTTAGTAAATGTCACCCCAAAATACATACATACATACATACAAGGATTTGAATTTCCATATACAGGGTGATCATTTGAATTCCGACACATTTTATGAGCCCATAACTTGGAAACCGATTAAGATATCGAGAGGCGGTTTTGACTGAACGGCTTCAGGAATTAAGAACTTTTTTCACGCTGTTGCCAATTTTGTATTTTTCCCTAGACTCCAGGAAAAAACTTGGATTTTTTGGAGATCAATAACTTAGACATTTTCAATGGAACACCCTGTATGTTTTTGTACCGTCGGATAGGCTGAAGCTTCTACTTTCTACTTTCTACTTTTTCAAAAATATATGGTTTTAAAGCAATTCAAGGTGTTCTTAAGCAGATTATCTTTAAAAGATAGACTGCAATTCGTTGACTACAGTAATTCCGTACATTTTTGTCAGCGCATAACTTCTGAACTAGTCATGACATCGAGAAGCTTAACATTAGAAACGTAATAGAAAATATTCAACCACAAATGTTGAGAGACTCTTTTTTAAATGTTCAACTACGCTTGCATAAATGTATTGACATGAATGGTGGGCATATTCTACAACTTTTGTATTAAAGAATTTATGTAGGTTAATTGAGCACACATACCTACATATAATTTTGTTACTTATTTTTTGTATTTTGTTTTTAATAAATTGTTCTGTTTGACCTGTTTTCAACAACAATTACTTAATCCATATAATGATGTCCAAAAAACCCAAGTTTTTTTCTGGAGTCTAGGGAAAAAATACTAAATTGGCAGCATCGTGGAAAAAAATTTCTTAATTCCTGAAGCCGTTCAGTCAAAACCGCCTCTCGATATCTTAATCGGTTTCCAAGTTATGGGCTCATAAAATGTGTCGGAATTCGAATGATCACCCTGTATAAAATTGTCAGAGAACACTTAGTTCCAATTTTGAAAATTTCAAAGTGGGTTTGCGTAATAGACGAAAATACACTTGCATAGTCAAAAAAATCGTAGGGGTCTTTATAATGGGAATTTTAAGCTCAAATTTTAGATGCACACTTTAAAATAATGAAGGAATATGGAAAAAAATCGTACATACGAGAATTAGAAAAAAAAATTCCATTGTGGACTTGAGACATTGTTTTATAGGCATTATACTGTAACTAAATATTAGTATTCACAAATTGAGCTGGTCATCTTCTAAGATCTCCCCAATCTCCTGTTGATTTTGGAGATAAATATATAATAATATATAGGGATGAAAATTGTAATTTGAATTTAAATTTAGATTCATCTTACAAAAAAAATCATAATATTAAGATTAAATAATTCAATGGGAAGAAATTCTGTTAGTCGTATACAGGGTGATTCATAAGTAATGAGCCAAATTGTAAATCTACGTTCAGAAGGCCAAAATAATAATATTTTCATTAACAATAATGGGTCTTAGTCTGCTCCTTACTGAGGTACAGGATGTTAAAGCGAAAAAAATAAAATAGATTTTTGTTAATAGATCAGCTACTTTTCTACATAATGACATGAAAATTGGGTATGAACTAGTTTTTGTAAGGGTAAACAAGAATGTGTGAGAGGATTTGAGTTAACTCGTAGATGTCGTCACATGCGCCATATGAATTAGATGAAATCAGCTACAAATTTTTTATCGCTCATTATTTTACAACTTACTTATTTAATTTGGACAGCCCCATCATTTCTGTAGAAAAAAGCTATACTTCTTTGATTTTCAAAATATTAACGATTTTCGAGATATTTGAATTTTACTAATTTACTACACTACATTTCACGGTGGCCTGTTCTAATGCTGTCTTCGTTTTATTAACTGGCGTACAATAAATGTGTTTTATTACGTGATTTTTGTATGGTTTCATTTTAATATTATTACCAATTATCAATTACGGTTAGGTAAATGTCAACATTCCATGGCATGCTTGTGTCTTAACAGATTAATGCTACGTCGACCACAGTGAAATGTAGTGTAGTGAATTAGTAAAATTCAAATATCTCGAAAATCGTTAATATTTTGAAGATCAAAGAAGTATAGCTTTTTTCTACAGAAATGATGGGGCTGTCCAAATTAAATAAGTAAGTTGTAAAATAATGAGCGATAAAAAATTTGTTGCTGATTCCATCTAATTCATATGGCGCATGTGGCGACATCTACGAGTTAACTCAAATCCTCTCACACATTCTTGTTTACCCTCACAAAAACTAGTTCATACCCAATTTTCATGTCATTATGTAGAGCTGATCTATTAAGAAAAATCTATTTTATTTTTTTCGCTTTAATATCCTGTACCTCAGTAAGGAGCGGACTAAGACCCATTATTGTTAATGAAAATATTATTATTTTGGCCTTCTGAACGTAGATTTACAATTTGGCCCATCACTTATGAATCACCCTGTATAAGAATAAAAATTGTAATTTGAATTTAAATTTAGATTCATCTTACAAAAAAAATCATAATATCAAGATTAAATAATTCAATGGGAAGAAATGCTGTTAGTCGTATATAGTCAGTCCTATGTCAATAATGCCCGTTATATTAATTAACAAAATGTATATACACTCGAAGAAGTTGAACGTTTATTAAAAATTTATTTATGAATTGTACCCGATGTTGACTGAACGTATTGTTCAATTTCTCAAAATGTACATTGTTACACAATGACCATCGGCCAATTTCGACTCGTAGATGAAGGTTAGGTTAGTTCGAGAGGGTCTATTATTTATTTATGTATAACTCACTGTGTGTTGTACCTACCTATACCCCGCCAGTTTATTCGCATTTGTTTTACTTTGCTTCATATTATTGTTTGAAATTGCAAACTTTGTTATACAATTTTTTTTCTAGATCCATTGAAAATTTGTAGCTTTTAATTGAAATTTTAACCACAGCATCTATACCTATTCGGTTCACTTCCTGCTCAAGTTTATTTTCTTCTTTTTCAAGTTGTCACTTCTTCAAATATCACTGCATATGCAAATGTATTGTGCATCTTACCCGTTAAAAAATTCAACAATACATTTTCTACCTGTGTAATGTGTGTATGCAATACCCCTATATCGGGTTCCCTATCATTTTTAAGGAGCAATCGAAAACGGCCGTAAAATCCTTTATACGAGGTCAATTCAAAACCAAAATCCTCTTTTTATAGCCCGAAGGACATTACCTATTCATGCTAAGGTTTAATATATCATCGGTACCATTGATAGTTATATCCTTCTAATCCCACTTCTGAATATTTTGCATATCGCAGTGTGGGACCCAGAGCCAAAAATTGTTAGTAGTGCATATTTTTTATTTTAATTTGTTTACTCTAGATATTTAAATGTATGTAAAGGTAGATATGAGGATAAAGGGTTTTTTTTACACAAAGAGGTATTGATTTTTGATTTATTAATAGGTACGTTTAGAATATCTAATCCTTGTGGGATTTTTTTTTTCGTGAAGGGATATTTTCTATATCTGTTTGTTTTTAAAACTTTCAAGGCACTTTCTGGCAAGCTAAATCATTAATAGATTTTTAAAATAAAATTTTTCAAATAATTTACATTTTTTTTATTTTACCATTAGGAAGAGCAAATCATTTTGAGGCTCTGTGCAAAAAATTAGACGTCAGTGAGACTCCTAAGTCGCCTAAAAAATGTTATAAACATTAAACAGCGCTTCTCTCCGAATTTCAGGCGTGACGTCATCGCATATGAAATCTCTCGTTCAGAGAGCGGATACCGCGCCGATCGGTTTTCGGTTAGATGACTACTTAGCTAGAACAGTATTTTGCTTGCTTATATGCTTATTATTTTTTATTATACGTTTTAGCAAACTCTAAACAGTGTTGTGTTTGTGAAATAAGAACGTTTAGAAATAATTTAAACTATTCGACAGAATGGACCAGAACCAAAGTGAAAAAAGCTATAAATATTGTGTGGTTCCAGAATGTAAAAGTACTACGATTAAAACATCTAACAAAACATTTTTTTCTATTCCTAAGGATACAAAAAATGGAATGGCAGAAAAGTATAAAAATCGTTATAGGGTTATTGAAAACCACACGCTTGTATTAATCTAAATTTATTAAAATACGTAGATAACATTGTTCTTATAGCTTGTGGTGTTATTAATGTTCAAAATTATTTAATAAGATAATGGGTCAGTTCTTCACAAACTGAATTTTATTAAATACTGTTTTTTCCAAAAAACAGGTAATCTTTTTCAGTAGATCATCAACAAAACTGGCGTATATTATATGTTTCAAAAGAAATTATTCAATTTGATTCAAAGTCCGGATCAGCTCTAACAAATATCGCTTTTTTACCAGTGAGGTGCATGTGCATTTGAATCTGATGTAAACATTTGGAACCAATATTACTTGCTTTATCAAAATAAGTTTTTCTTGTTATTTTCAACATTGGTGATTTAATTACCACTATACATTCATCATAAATAGCATTTGGAGAAGCTCCTTTAATTGGTCAGTCTGAAAAAAATTGCAATTTTTTACTGAGTAACCTGTAGCGTTATCTCCGTAACTTTGTCCACCAGACCAGGAATAAAATAAAACATCTGGAATCACCCTGCATATCATTTGAGAGAGCATGTATTTTTGAAAATATTGACATTTTTAATCATTAATAAACACGTTTTTTATCAAAAAACTTCATAATCATTAGCAAGTCCACTTCTGGAAGATTTAATGAGTCTGTTTTTTTTTATTAGATCCACACATTTCATTTTATTAACACAAAAATTTTGTAAGTAATTCAAAATAAATAAATTCTACGCTAGGCACGTTACAGTCAGAAGCGCAATGTTAGTGCACATTAACTTTCATATGCGGTGACGTCACAGTCACAGTCTTCACCCCGCTACGGTATGCTTGTTTAATTGGTTGTATTAGGAGAACGACATATTCTATTGAAATGAAATTTTCAGAATCATATTTTTATCCTTAGTACTTTTTTTACGACAGTTAAAAATGATTTAAACATTTTAGTAAACGAGCCCATTAATATTCAGAACCTTGGAAATCTGAAGGATGTAAATGAGTGAATTCTAGTTTTTTAACTTATAATTTTGTTAGACCCGTAGACAACGTAATTGTAGCAATAAATTTTCTAGCACAAATTCAACAAATTGGCAGTGACACTTACTTACTTACAAAACGCTTAAAACTATGAAAAGTGTATAATGAAAATAACAGAATTTGGCAATAGGACGACCTTATAATTTTCGTAATGATTCAATTCTACCCCAAGTTTATTTTTTTTGACGCTACTACCCCTCATTTACGAAAGCAATTACCAATTCCACTAGGAATCATTTTTCTGTTCGGCTTACGCCGGAAAGCTTACTTTTGCCATTATAAGAAATTCTTTAAAACGAGCACATTATTTTTTATTAAAACAAAAACAAGCGATAAATTTAATATTTGATATTTTTAATATAAATACGACGAATTTTTTAAATTAAAACGGGAGATGTATAATTACATTAAGAGAAATTCGTTATAAAGAGTAATTAACAATGTTTTGATGCATCTAAAAATACGAAACGTCGAAACGTCGCGTTAATAATGTTGGTGGAGGTGCGTGTGTATGTTATTGTCTTCGATAATAGCAACTCGGATACGATTGCCAAGAATTTCGCCTGATATCTACTCGGTGACGGCGGCGGCGGCGGTGGTATATATACGTAGAATATAGTAAGTAATCGGTATGGTGCATAAGGAGAGGACACAAATAAAGTGGGTGTTCGAACAAACATTTTACCGCTTGTTCATAGACAGAGAGACACGCAGAGTTTCGATACACAACAACAGTGGCGGGGAATTCAATTATTGTTTATTCAAGTGAGAGCGATCTAGTTGTCGCGGTTGGTTTTTTATCCATTTAAAGCAAATTTTAGTGTCTTTTCCCAAAAGCTGGAATTTCTAAAACATTAATTCAACAATCTATCGAGAAAATAACACTGTATTTTGGGCTGAATTAAATTATCGGAAGTAATTGCACAAGTGCATCAAAATTACCGATAATTTTGCATGTTGTCTAGGAGGAGTCGGCGCATGAGTACCGAAAACTATTCCACCTCAATTTTTTTATGCGAATCTCTTCAAATCGCCCTACTGATGATATAAATGCATGTTGCCATGGGTAACCCGGTGCCATATTGCTTAAGCCGAGATTGTTTAAACAATTGCAAGGTATTGTTATTTTTCAACCGGACAAATTTATTTTATATTCTTTATTGAAATACCAATAAAAAAGGTCCTATGACTTTTCTCGATAAAGTTGATATTTCCAAAGTAGGTAATGAATTTTTTAAGGTTCGAAAAATTTAAAATTTGGGTACTTTAGATCCATGAAAAATACAGGGTGTTTTCAAATGACACTTACAACGTTTGCATGCAGATACCTCTCGTAAAATTGGACAAAATGATGTCAGGATTGAGGGGGTGTTAAAGTTTTGAAAAATTGAATTTTTTAATTTGATAACTTTAAAATGGATGAATAAATTGATTTGACATTTTTTGTTAAGTGTAAAAGGGCATATTTTGATGGAAAAACATTTTTCAATTTTTGATCCAGTGGTGTACATTT
This sequence comes from Galerucella pusilla, assembly GCA_910591695.1. Classification (NCBI taxonomy): domain Eukaryota; kingdom Metazoa; phylum Arthropoda; class Insecta; order Coleoptera; family Chrysomelidae; genus Galerucella; species Galerucella pusilla. Next base: position 198,925 of record CAJUYI010000021.1, on the reverse strand, counting down.
GGAAGGATATGTTACCTTTCTCCTCCCATTTTGTACGCCACTGATATTTGAAGCAATCTTTATTCATTTTTGTATTCCTCAATGGTTTTCACGTGAAAAACGAATAACCTTTACGTATCAAAAAATGTGTAGTTTACAAGATATTTAATGATTTCATGAGGTCTACAAGATCACTTCTTAATAGTTAATTAAAAAAAAATTTCTGGTATTTTTTTCAATTACTACCAAGTACTTATGGTTGGAATATGTAACAGGAACTAATTTAAGAAACAGCAATACATCTAAAACATTCAGAGAAGATTGTTGAAAATACTTGTCCAAACTTGTTTTAACAAAAGAATTAAGCAGTTATCAGATTACAAGAGATGTCCAAAACTTTGTCCATTCACATTTATACACAGTTTGCAACGTTTTCTCATTGAAAATCGTATACCTTGGAAAGACTGGCGATTGCCGGAAGTAATTGCTGTAGCTGCATGGATTCTTTCTATTTTTTTTTAATAAAATCACTAGTTGGTATATCGTATTTGTATACAAATACTTTAAACAATCTTCTCAGAATGTTTAAGAGGCATTGTTGTTTCCTAAATTAGTTCCTGTTACATATTCCAACCATTCGGTACTCATGCGCCGATTCCTCCTAGACTAATGACAGCGTGTTGTCTAAAAACTGCATGAGTATATAAAAATATCCCTTTCATTGGTAATGTACGACGTGTTGTACCGCGTACACACATCAATCTTTTCTTTTTTTGTTTTTTTTTTAATAATTCAATAAGTATTTTTTGTGTTCATCTGTTGTTTTCGACATAAGCTATATCTCGCCGTAATGTACGTAATATGTCACTGTGTTCAGAGTCTTGAAATTTTAATGCCTTCAGTCCTTTTCACCGATTTACGACTATAACTGGATGCATTTCCTTGATTTCTCAAATCACACACGAACACACCCATAGGTATTTTCTTTACTCCCTTTTCAATATCCTTGTCTCGACACACATATTCCTTTTTAGAATTCAGAAAATATAATAATAAAATTGAATCTTTTTCCAGTTTCTAATTGTCGTTCCACTCAGTATTCGTACGTGTGGTCCATGCACTTCAAGTAACTAACAATCGTAATGAATCACTTATCCTATATACGAGAAGGCGAAATCGAATGTACGGCCGTCCCTAGGCGTCGAGACGCATCGAAAGTGGATATTTATAAAACGATCGGCATGTCTGGTGCAAGACCTTGAGGTCAAGCCTCGTAAAATCCAAGCATTAATCAGCTAGAATGGACCGATAATAGAAGCGTTAATTGGTATGGGACATTTGGTTTATAGACGTCCATTAAGTCGGTCCATATTTTGTATCCATTTTTTTTATTTTCAAATTAATGTTGGGTCATTTAAATTGCACATTTTTATATACAAGGACACATTACCAAAGAAATTAATCCTCATTACTTCATTTCCGACACAAAAGAGAGAAGCCCTCACTTTCATAAAAAAAATTGCCCCCAAAAGAATTCAGGGTAGTGAATATCATCAATATACGTCAGGTCAGTGTGATTGGTTGCATGCGATGTTTCAGTGAAATTGCTATCATCGAGGGTGCACTCGGGAATCTTATTTCATTTTATTCTTATATAAAGGTGTGTTTTTTGGAACTTTAGTTCTTTACGTCAGGTTATGTTTGAGCGACCAGGGGTCGCGATGCAAAAGATCTGACCGTTACGTTACGTTACGTTAAGTTACGTTGCTTCGTTATGTGCCTTGCTTGCGTGCGTGTGCTCTCTCCTGAGTCTCTCTCTCGTTTACGAAGCAGCGATTCATATACTGCTTCGGCCGGGAATCGAACCCGGGCCGCCCGCGTGGAAGGCGAGCATTCTACCACTGAACCACCGATGCTATATGAAGATTCTATGCAAAGCTGGTATTCGCAGTGCTGGTGATCTACTTGAATTTGTTCGGATACATTTTTACTATTATTTCCATAATTTTTTTTGCGCGATTGATCTGTTTTGTTTATTTACAGCATCGGTTGTCAGGACGGTAAGTTGTGTTTACTGGTTTCTAAGTTTAACACATCGGCAAGTGATTTACTTACCGTTCAGGCGTCGAAAAGTAATAAATAGCATAAAAACAATTTCACCAAAATGCAAAATATATTTTAAACTGATCGAGAAGTATGTCACTTTTGACATTTCGTTCATTTGTAAAAAGGCATATTTTGATAGAAATAGTAGTTTGTGCAACTATTGTGGATATGGACAATCCACACGAGTCGAACAGCATATTTTTTGTACGACCCACTTAAGAAAAAATCTAGAAAATAAAAATTTCTATAAACTGTAATATAACTTCAAATTAAAAATTTAACAATTCAATTTTATGTTTCCACTAATTTTTTTGTGGTAAACGTACAGTTCTTGAATGTCCAATTTGTATAATGCTACGGTTTCCTTTGAATATACGATGCTGTTATAAGTAGATGTTGCCAGTCGGACTCCCTCATGAAGGGTACCGTACCATTATCTACAATAATGAATATTCTGATAAATATTTCAAACGTCTACCTGTTGTCGTTATTAATATCAAGCAGAATAATTATTTAAAAATAAAATTAACAAAAAAGAAGTTCTTCACGGGGAATCGAACCCGGGTCTACCGCGTGAGAGTCTGGTTCGCTTACTACTCGACCACCGAGGAATATTCAAATGGTTTATCTATAACGTCAGATGTATTAAATAATTTTTTCTTAAAAGGAACTAAAGTTCCTATCGTGTGTCCCGCGACACGTTCTACCTTTTTTATCAATATTTTTCTCAGTATATGCGAATATATTTATCATTTACCTGTAGGTACATGTGAGTGGCCGTATTGACCCTAATCTTGTTGTAGGTATAATTAAAAATTCCGAAGTATAAACACATCAAAGAAAAATATTTATGGTCGTGAGTGATTCTTAAATTTTAGAAGTAACTACAAAGCGAAGAACTTTTAATTGCATTTTTTTTTTAATTTGTAGTGCAATTAACATGTAATGAAACTACAAGTTTTTTTAGAGCTGAGCAATAATTTTAAACGATGGCAAGGTATGCCAATGCGAAAAAATAATGTGATTCAACAAAAATAATACTGGCAGTTTTTTTTCATACTTGTTTCCATTTATTCTAATTTTCCAAAAAAAAACAACATCCTAGTCATTTTTATCAATTTTTCGTGTGACATAATACAATTTCTATTAAGAAACACGTGGTGTTGCTAACATTATTGTCAGAAACCAATAATCACGGCAATTCAAACTAACTGAAGTTTGTTTTAGGGAAGTCGAGTGGTGAAACTTGGGTTCTTGTTTGACACAAATTGCTTATTGTTATTATAGTTATCGAAGTTGTTACACATGACAAAATAAATGAAAAGTAATAATCAAAAGACGAGTATAGTTTCGATTTGATGAAAATAATATTACGGAGAATCTGCTTACCATACACAATTAGTCTTCAATTTAAGGGTGGTTTATTGCATGTATTCCATCATTAATTTTCCCAATATTAATATTGATCTTTTTCTTTTGTAGCCCTACCCATTGTTGGGCGTTGGTGAGTTTTGTCTTTGACATTTTCTCAAAAATAATTGATTTTAATTATTATAATGTTAGTATAATAGTAGCATTAAGAACACCCCTACTGGGAGAAAATATTGAAAGGGAATATTTCATCACAAAGGTGGTAGGAGGGGGTCAAGTAATGTGGTCCCTGCTACCTACGTTAATACTCTGTTACTCTGGCCCTAAATTAATCCGACCAGTAATTTCGCCCCCGTAATGAAAATACAATTGAATGTAGTTCTTAGAATTGAGGTAAGGCAGGTACTTGATGAAAATAACAACCCCTTGAATTATCAGATTTGTAATCATTTATGGAAGTGAATTTGAGCTGAAAGTGTAGAAAAATAGCATTATGAAAGTAGGAATTATCGAAAGTATTCGTGGCAAAAATTTACTTGTAATCGATAACTACAAGTACATAAAAAATTGAAAACTACAGACGAAACTTGTTGGAAATGTACCAACAGAAAGTGCAAAGCATGTGTTTATACACTCGGTGAATGTAGTGCAATTTGTGTAACCAAATCTTCTTCGGAACACTGCCATCCTGCAGATATTTCTACCTTGAATAGGCAAATAGTTTCTGCTTCCTGCAAAAGAAAAGCTGTGGAAGATGTTTCCGAAAAACCATCAAAAATTATTCGCTCAGCATTGAAAGAAAATCTACCAGCAACTTTGACAGCTCAAGATGTCGAATACATAAGAAAAAATATGTATAATGTCAACGTAAGTCCCACGAATATTAACGACATACATCAAGTATTGAATTCGATCAACGTAAGAATTTCTCAAATTTTCTCAAATCTTTTTATCAATTGCTTGCCAAGCAATATTATTTTTTCACGTGCACAACAAATCTCGAAGCTCTGGAAAAATCAGAACGCAACTACATTGACGGTACATTTGATTTCTGTACCAAATATTTTTGTCAAATGTTCACTATTCATGATTTTTTAAGCGGACATTACATACCACTGTTGGTTTGTCTTTTACCAAACAAGACATCCGAGACGTACAAAAAACTATTTCTAATGATTCTGGATACGTGTTCCGAAATCAATATTGTTTTAGCAATCAATCAAGTTGTGTGTGATTTTGAGATGGGTATTCATAAAGCGGTTCCAGAAGTGTGGCCTTCCGCCGAAATAATTGGTTGCCGGTTCCATCTTGCCCAGGCATAGTTCCGAAAAATTGAATCAATTGGCCTACTTTCGAAATACAATGACGCGAACAGAGATATAGGCCGTTGGTTACTTTCAACTTTTGGTCTAACTTATTTGGATCCTGATGAAGTCGGTGATTGCATTGCCTTCGAATTAAATGAAAACAGACCGGACGATACAAGGTTGGATAAGTATTCAGATTATTTGATCGAAAACTATATTGATGACCAATCTCATTTTCCGCCGACAATATGGGCCAAAAATTCAGCAGATCCAACTCGGACAACAAATGCGTCCGAAGCTTTTCATCGAACTTTCAATGACTCTTTCTACAAAGCACATCCTAATTTAATAACATTTCTTGAAAAATTGTATGAATTTCAAATTGAAACTTATGTTAAATTGCAAAGTTTATATTTAAAACCTAAAGTTAGAGACGGTAGTGTTATAAATCGCCAGAAATTTATTGTAAATATCATTGAGAGATACCAAAGCGGTTATATAGACAGACTTTATTTTCCAGCATGTGTATCATTCAAATGTATCAAATTTTGACATTTGCATCGTTTAATAACATTTATTAAATAGTAGTAAATAAAAACTAAATAAAAATTTCGTTTTATTTTTCTCTATTATTGAGATACTAGTCTTTGCGTTATACTTGTCAAAGTACCCCTTAAGTACTTAGCGTACTTACACAACTTAGAGAAACTATATAGGTATATGTTTATTCTATAGGGACCAGATTACTTGTACGGAATCATATACCCGCCGGCCACGGGGACCAAATTACCTCCTAAATATCTGTGAGGTCATATTTGGGGACCAAATTACCAAATCCGGGTGGGAGTGGGGCAGACCAGAAACTCAAATATCTTGGAATTTTTCTAGATAAAAGACAAGTAAAACGTGTAGTGGACGCACATATTTTAATTTATTCCATATTTTTAGTTGTATTTTTAAAAACACTTCGTTATTAGTCTTATTTAATAGAACAATTGCAAAAAGCATGCAATGGAAAGAATAACTCATTATTCTATCGTATTGTTTGTTTATAAAAAAGTTTGAGATCGACAAGGCTTCAATCTTGAAATTGATGTTCAAAGCCGGAAAGAAAGATGAAGTTGAATTCTTTAAGTGTGCTCGGGAGTTTTCAATTATCTTTGACAAAAAAAAACGTTTCGGTGGTATTATCTTTTTATTTTTTTTTTTATTTTTATTGTTTGCATCGTCCTACCTAATCTCCAACTAGAAAATAACCAAACCAAAGGGAAATTTTCATTATAATAATGCAAACCAAGCTGAAAAATTCCTCGAAAATTTCTCCATAATTCCATCACATTCGTACATTCATTTCCTCGGCCAGATTTTCTTGTGGAATTTACTAAAGTAATTAAATAATTACATAATGTTTCTCCGGCATGAAAATATAATAACGTCTAGCTGAAATTCATTAGTGGATTTTAAAATAGGAATTAAACAAACAGAGGCACAAGAATGTGGGGTGTGAGTGAGTGAGTGTGTGTGTGTGTGCCTTTTTGGGTCCGTAAATTGCTTAGTACTGTGGCTCCCTCCCTTGGCCACTCATTAGATTGGACGTCACTAATTACGGACAATGCTCGAGTGCAGAAATTAACATTTCAGAAACTCTGGAAGAATTACCTACCTCGTACACGCCTCGGACAAGAAAGGCGACGCATTTTAGATTCCCAATTATTCAACTCACTGTCCTTCCTCTAATCTACATTTTAGCCTTACGTTACGTTCACGAATTATTTATTATTATTTCTATAAAGGCACAATATAATTAATTTTATTTAAAAAAAATGAGTACATTAGTAGTCACCAAAACATAAGCGATCATCCAACACAGAAGTGCGTCCAGTCGTTGGTTTGCTATAAATAAACCGCGTGCCGGTGATAAATCCACAAGTGACGGCTCCCTCGGAGTTGGAGTCACTCCGGCCGGTCACAAAACTAAATTCCAACGGGCAATAGTTCATTCGACCGCCACCGGGCCAGCATTGCACCGTACACCCGACCTATTACCGCTCTAATTGAGAATCGCATTTAGGACAATAAATTTTCGGAAGTCACCACTTCTCTATATAGTGTTACAGTCCTGTCGTTGATAGTCCTGCGTGCCTTTCGAGAGTTTTTTTTTAAATTCCTCGATTGATAGAATGCTTTTGTAAATTTTACCGAACAGACAAATTTTTGATCGCATTTACCCAATCTATATGTTCGTATTACCAATAATATAAATAGCAACGAAATCTATCATAACCAAAATCACTTAATATGCCAAGTAAGGGTGATAAGAGTACCTAAATTTTGTTTTGTTTGTATAAGATTATTTGGAATTCACCCTTCTGCCATTCAAATAACCCTTTTTTTGTCGATATTCACCTCATAACAAAACCAATCCCATCTACCTGCTCCTTGTATATTTGGGTTAGTAGCTCTCATTTAGACAATATTACAAAGCATTTTCTATAATTTTTGACGTAATGATCCATCAAAAATTGACATAATAAGAAAGGGTAACTTATGTTATAGATATTAATTTTTATTTTCATTTTAGAAAATCAATACTAATTTAAATAGAACTGTAAACAAGTGATAAATCTCGTAATATAAAACCCTCTAACGTTGAAATAAATACAAAATTTTGACAGATTTGCGAAAATAAATCAAGCCTACCAACAAGAAGAAAAAAAAACTCGTACATAATGTCTAATCTCAATCTTCTAAAGTGACAATAAATATTCTCAAAAGAATCGTATCAAAAATATAGCGTTAATATTGGGGTTTCCCCTATTCCGCGGCATCGAGACAGTACAAAAGCTTTTCATAATTTTCCTCTTGAAAACTGTGTGGAAAACGTATTCTAGTGTAGCAGGTGAAAATTATTTTTCGCTGATATGTTTATACGAGGAAAAACTCCAAATAAATAAAATAGTTAGTTAGTAGTTAAATGACAATCATAATTCTTTCAATTCCTTCCGATTCGATTCGTATAATTTAAAAGTCAATTAAAAATACCTTTATACAGATCCTTATTCGCCCTTACGGTAAAAAGTTTACTTAAAATTATGTCAGTATCGACCTTGTTTATAGGTATAACCACCGTACACTAACTACCGACAAGTAAATTCACTTGCGTCGGAACGTTTGAAAATTTTGGTACATGTTTTCTCAGGCGCCTTACACGTCTGTTATCATAATACGAGAGTTACGAGGGACGGTCGTGTGGTTAAATACGTGTATTACTGATTTACGGCACAATCCGATACAGGTTTTCAGGACACAAAATACTACTATAGGAAAATTCATTCATTGAAGCTTAAGATTCGATAAACTAAAGTATTGATTAAATTTTTATGTTTACCAAAGTAATGATTACAAATTTAATGTTTAAGTATACTTAGTTAGTGGTGTTGTTTCTGTAATTTTTCAGTTTTAATGTTACGATTAACAAATTTCAGTGTATAATAAATACGTAATCTTGTATACAATGAATACAAATAATCAACTGGGAAATTTGTACAAGGATGACACAATTTAACATTCTTAAAGCAGATATTCAGGGGCTATTTTATTAAATTGATCTATTAATGTGTTTTCCAATTCTATAACGAGTTCCACAAAATTTTTGGGAGGCACAACCATATTTCAAATGTTGGATGTAACACTATAATCTTTATATTTCATAAATACGGTAGATTCTCCTTTTAGATCATTTATCTTAATAAATTCTAAGCAAGTGTTACAGGAATTCTGCAATAAACACTTTTTAAGTAGGTATCCAGTAACGTATACCAGTGCATTCCTATCCACACTTTTTATATTTGTATAATCAGTCGTAAACACTTTTAGAGGAGTATAGGTATTATTTGTAGTCGTAGAACTAACTGTACTTTTAAGTAATTCCGAATTTGTATTAAGCAAAAAATGCAAATTACAAATGTTTATCCTATTATAACATTGTTCCACCGTTATATTGGCATATCGGTGGGTTCCTTTGAAACCCAAAGCATTTTTCCAAGCTTTACATCGGCAATATAATATAGAAAATAAAAAATGTTTACTTGTATCCTACTAAATTACCTCTTTTCTTACCTAATTTTGTCTTTTGCGCATCTAAAAAACGGTCTCTCTTTCAGTTTACTGCGACAATCATCCACAGAACAATATACCACTCCAGGCATTTGGCAATGAAATAAGTCACTATAATATTTATACTAAATACAACTTTATAATAGGGCAATGAGGGCAATTCTTAAATGTAACAGGCGCACCTCCATTGAATACATGATGAATACATTATCAATTATGTCTGTTAAACAACGACTGACGTTCAATTTGTTGATATTTATTTTTAAATTGAAAAATAAGAAATTACCAAGTTATCTTTGTGACCAGATGACATATATTTCGGACATACATGCATATAATACAAGAAATAGTGCATTTAATTTGTATGTTGGTGCTGACTACATGGGTATTGACTCGCTGTTTAGTTCTGGGTTAGTATTGTTTAATAACTTACCAAATGCACTTAAGCAGTGTAATACGTTACGATCATTCACAAGACAAATAAAAGAATACGTACGTGCAAATGTCCCCATTAATTGAGATATTCTATATTATTATATTTATATTCCAAAATGTTTTTAAAAAAATTTTTATTTGAATGTTTTTTTTTTTAGTATTTCTTTTAATTACGTTTTATCTTTAACTGTTTATATTATATACCATTATACATATATATATATACTTTTTTGACTTATACTTATACATGTACAAGAGCAAGTTCTGCTAATAAAGAGTGTTAATAATAATAAAAATATGTATAAATATTTTAATGCTCACGCAACAACAATGATTTCCGAAATTTCGATCAGCAACACATTAGCATTGCGTGCTATCCCTATACTCCACACTTTCTCGATTTAAACTAGCCTGAACTCGCCTGACGATAGGAAGGGTAAGAAAATGTTCGGTAACCCATAAATCGACGAAGTGAATTTACTACGGTGGTATAACTCTTACCAATTCCACGTTAATAACAAACAGTGTGTTTGTGTCATTGTAAATGGCGACACATTATTTATTTAGTTTCATTATGTGACCCATCAAAATTGGCTTTGTTCTATCTGCTACCGACTCACTGAAACGATTTAATATTTTACGTTTAATATCAGCTATGACTTAACATGCGGTCATCCATGGAAAACAGGGGTTTATCTTTAATATCAGTTTTTCTTTTCAAACACAATCCGAAAATAAAATTTATTCTACATTTAGGTATTTCTATAATTTTTCTATATGTGCAGTTTTTTGCATTAGGCGAAGAAAAGCCTTTGGCAGAGAGCTATTTGAAAGGTTCAGTCTCCACGCTAATAGACTTTTTAAAAAGAGTCAATGTAATCTAGAGTTTAGAGCAGTGGAATAGGCCAAAAGCCACCTCAGAAAATCTATCTATATTGAAGATTCTTCATTTTTTCTTCATTTTTTTTCTATAGTTCTTTCTCAAGTTATGCTGTTATTTGTTGAAAAGAAAATACTGTAATGTCTGTAATACGGCTCTGGATAGTATCCAACACCGTCCCTCTTGAAGACGCACCTGTTTTAAAACTACTATTGATGACTACTGACATTTCCGGTTTGGCGGGGAATCGGTTCGTTTTTCGGTTAGAAAATACTGTTGAATATCTTTTAACTGATGGCGATGCTACTTCGACTCAACTGTTCGTGATGGTTCAACTGTTCGATGCATTTATTGATTATAAGTTCGGATAGGAAGCTATACACGGGTGCATTTCCGTTTTTAGTTTCTGTATTATTATTAGAAACCCTTTTCCTTTTCAAACCAATAATTAGTATTTTAATCTTTAAAGATAGAAATAAAAATATTGAGCTGAAACTTTCAACAGGACATTCTTAAAAGACGAATTTACCAGAGGAAAATTCAACCGTACTTTCCCCACTTTTGGATACTCCTTTATAAACTATTATTTATACAATATATCCCCCTAAGATTCCAATTTAGGGGGATATAAATTGTATATTATTATTATTATTATTATTATAGCCTATACTAATTTTAAATTGTAGTAGTTAATAATTCATAAGTTGGTTTTTGGTTACGCTATTGTGAAATTTGTAGATCTTTTTTCGAAAAAAAAAAGAACCACCAGTGCAGATTTCAGTTAACTCTACCCTACCCTTAACATTCCAAAAAAAATTAAGTTTCCATAACAAACTTTATTGATTTAGGTCTGCTGTGTGGAATTTTTAAACTTATTGGTTCCAATTAGCACATGGTAAAACATGCAAGAGATTTTACTGTGGTCTAAAATAAACAATTTGGGATAGGTATCCTTATTGAATTTCCTAGCAATGCCACCCACATATATAGAAAAATTATATTAAGTTTCATAAAACGATTCAGATAAGTCTGAAACATGAATGTTAATAAATACGAGATCGGTTAATTTTGGTTATCTTCTTAGATGCAGCCCGAAATAAATGATTGTGCTATGATACAACCCCGAAATGGATTATTGCTAAGTACCTAATTATTTTGGGAAACGAAAATCCAGAATATCTAAATGGAAAAGGTATAATTATCGATACTTTAGCTACTAAAAAAGGGAAAGAAATCGTTTTATTTCAATTGATAATCTGAATTTGCAAATTGGAATTGTCTAATTTGGGGTAGCTCCAACCGAAATGCGGAAAATGGAGGATGAAGAAGGATAGTGTAATATACATATGTATATACAGTGCTATTTAAAAGTACCCCCCTCGCCATATTATTTTTGTTTGGGTTTGAACTAATTTTGACGGATAAATTAAATAAATACCAAAATTATTGAAATTCTTTTTTTTTTATTTAATTATTCAAATATCAACAACGGATTCTTATAGCCATTGTTCGAAATGTGCTCCTTCTACTTCCTGACAGTAATACATCCTATTAGTAAACTCTTGTCGTACTCGTTCGAACGTGTCAGCTGAAATTGCATTGCATTCTTCAATAGTTTTTTCTTTCAAAATGCCAATGCTATCTGGTGCCGTAGTATAAACCTTGGATTTCAAGTACCCCCATAGAAAAAAATCTAATGGTGTCAGATCTGGTGACCGAGGTGGCCATTCTATAGGACCTCGCCGGCCGATCCATCTACCTCGATACCTCGATATTCTTCATCCAGGTAACGTCTTACTGCACCATAATAATGTGCAGGAGCACCATCTTGTTGAAATGTTATTTCCAGATGGCCGAATTCATCTGAATTATCTTCCAGAATTTCAAGAATTAACGGCTCAATTGCATTTTGTAACATCTCCAGTTACACTTCACCACCCAAATTTGAATTTAGGAAGACAGGACCAACTATGTGGTTTCCCAAAATACCTGCCCAAATATTGACTTTTTCTGGAAATTGGGTATGTTGTTCACGAAAGGTGTGAGGATTTGTGTCACTCCAATACCTTACATTTTGTGTATTAACATTTCCATTGAGGCAAAAAGTACTTTCGTCACTAAAACAAATTGTTTTTGTGTAATGTGGGTTTTGACTAATTTTATTTGTCATACATTCACAGAATTCGAGTCTTCTGTCGGGGTCGTCATCCGAAAGGTGGTGCACCATTTTTAACTTGTATAGATGAAATTTATTTTTAGCCAACACTCTCTGTACTGTACTTTTACTTACTTCACAGATAAACGCAACTTTAGTTGAAGAGGAAGTAGGGTTTAATACCATTTCAGCAACTATATCAATTTTTTCATCATCACTAAATGTTGGTCGACCAGATCGTTTGGCATCTTGAACACTACCTGTTGCTTCAAACTTGTGAAGAAGCTCCCTCAAATAAGTTTTCGAGATAGGGCGATCTGGGTATCTCTCATTAAATAAACGTTCCGCTTCATGGAGATTTTTTCTAGATTCACCAATTTTAAGATAGCTGCTACTTTGTCGGCTTCTTACGTACCATTTTGCCTATGTAAACTCTCAAACGTCTCGTTAAACAATAATAAAATTAAATATTTAAGCTATTTAGAAAAACTTTGCAAAGCAACAAATACTATTAAATTAAAGACGTCAATTTTTTTGACAACTAACCAGAGGTGGACTGAAAAATCTTCAATATTTGAATGTGAAATAATAATTTTGGTATTTATTCAATTTATCCGTCAAAATTAGTTTAAACACAAACAAAATTAATATGGCTATGTAGATAGCCAATGCCAATGCCAATGCCAATGCCTTCCAAACGAGATATCACTTGCCATAAGGTCCTATTTAAAATTATCACTCTGACTGCCATGTCAGTCGTTTTCGACTGACGAGCACTAGTCGGCTGAGGCCGCGGCGGATATTTTTTTACTTAGGCGCCGTGAAATTTTGTAGACTTATAAAATCCAGCGCCGCGATTCTGATAGGCATGCAAAACTCAATATAAAGTAAGTCGAATAAGCCTGACACGGCCGTAAATGATACTGGTGCTGTCGGACATAAATGACTGACAACGCAAAATTATGCATATTGGTCGGTCAGTCTAATACGACTGACAAAACAAAATAAAACAATCAAAAATTGGTATGCCGGCAGTCAGAGTGGCACTGTGACGTCAACTATTACTATTACGTCACCTGTTACCATTCGTAGAGAAGTTTACAACACTTTATTTTGCACCCTCCAAATTTTATTAATGTAAGTGTAACCGTTCAAAAGATACGAGGGGGGAGGGGACTTTTGAATAGCACTGTATATATACTTTAGAACCAAACAAAATTTCAATGTCAAAATATTTTACTACTCTACAAATTCTCCACTTAATTGGATACATTCATTACAGCGAACCTGCAACGTCTCTAGACCTTTAAAAAAAAGTTTCTTCTTGCTCTGCAAACCAGACCTCCACAGCTTTTATTACCTCCTCGTTGGAAGAAAATTTACGACCTTTAAAACTTTTTTTTTCAGTTGAGGAAAGAGATGATAGTCGGACGGAGCCAAATCTGGTGAATAAAGGTGGTGTTCTAGTAATTCAAACCCTAAATCACGAATTTTTTGCATGGCAACATGAGATTTGTGTGCAGGGGCGTTGTCCTGCAAAAACAAAACACCTTTGGATAGCTTTCCGCGTCTCTTCTCTTAGAGTGGTCAGTAATGTCGAATAGTAATCTCCGGTTATTGTTCTACCTTTATCCAAAAAATCAATCATGATTGCTCCATGGCAATCCCAAAAAACTGAAGCAAGAACTTTTCCAGCAGATTTTTAGACACGAAACTTCTTAGGTCTTGGAAGGGACGAAGGTCATTGATCACCAAGGGTATTAAGCATATCTTCGTAAATCTGCTTACCTCTTAACCCTTTCAAATACAGGTACCTACTTGATGATGGCTCGATACTTCAATTTTTCGATTTTCACAATTTTTTCTTTCAATTTAAACGCCAACTCTGGTTTACTTTTTTGACGTCCAACTTCACACTGACACTTCTGATGAGTTATTGTTCGTTGCAATATTTTGTTTATGCATGGAACTGGTCTAGGCTAACTAAATATATATACATCCTCGTACAATAATGGAAATTTCTTCCTAGCAAGTACATATTTCAATATATTTTCTAAAATAAACTAACCGTTGAATGGGCATTAATTTATTGTATTAAGTTACTCATCTCAGATGAATTCCAAACGAACGATTCTAGCAATTTTTTGTATGAACGCGCACTGCGGAGTGTATATAGTTACAAATTGGTTGTGTCTAATATTCCTTATTACGTGTTATATATATAGCCACGTCAAAGGAAAACCCAATAACAGATGTATTACTTTATCGACGCTTGTTTTTGTTAAATTCCTACACAATGTTAATCCACTATGTAATTTCCCAAGCCAATAGAATTATAATTTTCCGGGTGTGTGCGTGTGTGTGTGTGTGTCTCTTTATATATCCCACAATGTAGGTAATTAATTGGAGTATATATACCTACTTGTATATACGTTATATTTTAGATTCCCCATTTGGTAACTTAATTTTTAAGCGCCAACTGTTACCAACAGAATACCTACAGTATGAGACAAATATTAATAAATTTAAAATTCCATTAACACATGCTCGAAACATTCATAAAAATTTTAAACTTCCATATAAAGGTCAACATAGCAGAAATATCTTCAATTTTAATGGAAAGCGCGAAACAACCAGATTGTTATCTAAGTAATATAGCATAGAATGCACTGGTTTGGTTTGAAAATCCCTGTAAATACTAGCTATAGACAAGAATTAATTAATGGACTCGTTTACAAAAAATTTTAAATCATTTTTAACTGTCGTAAAACAAAGCACAAAGGATAAAAATATGATTCTGAAAATTTAATGTCAATAGAATATGTCGTTCTCCTAATACAACCAATTAAACAAGCATACCGTAGCGGGGCGAAGACTATGACTGTGACGTCACCGCATATGAAAGTTAATGTGCATTAACGTTACGCTTCTGACTGTAACGTGCCTCGCGTAGAATTTATTTATTTTGAATTACTCACAAAATTTTAGTGTTAATAAAATAAAATGTGTGGACCTAATTAAAAAAAAACAGACTCATTAAATCTTCCAGAAGTGGACTTGCTAATGATTATGAAGTTTTTTAATAAAAAACTCGAGTTTATTAAATTATAATTTTATACTATGTGACACAATCGTTTTTGGCTGTTTTCCGGCCAGAATGATTAAAAATGTCAATATTTTCATAAATACATGCTCTCTCAAATGATATACAGGGTGATTCCAGATGTTTTATTTTACTCCTGGTCTAGTGGACAAAGTTACGGGGATAACGCTACAGGTTACTGAGTAAAAAATTGCAATTTTTTTTAACTGCAGACTGCCCAATTAAAGGAGCTTCTCCAAATGCTATTTAAGATGAATGTGTAGTGGAAATTAAATAATCAATGTTGAAAAGAGCAACAAAAACTTATTTTGATGAAGCAGGTAATATTGGTTCCAAATGTTTACTTCAGATTCAAATGCACATGCACCTCACTGGTAAAAAAGCGATATTTGTTAGAGCTGATCCGGACTTTGAATCAAATAAAATATTTTCTTTTAAAACATATAATATACGCCAGTTTTGTTGATGATCTACTGAAAAAGATTACCTGTTTTTTGGAAAAAAGCAGTATTTAATAAAATTTAATTTGTGAAGAACTGACCCATTATTTTTATTAAATAATTTTGAACATTAATAACACCACAAGCTATAAGAACAATATTATCTACTTTTTTTTAATAAATTCAGATTAGTACAAGCGTGTGGTATTCAATAACCCTCTCAATATGGATTCACAACGTATTTTATAAGGTGATTTAAAACGATTGAAGAAAAATGAAATCCTAAAAATACACAAACAAAGTATGTTGACTTATCAGTGAATGCTTTGAGTCTTTTTATGCTTTTCTGTCATTCCTTTTTTTTGCATCCTTATTAATAGAAATAAATGTTTTGTTAGATGTTTTAATCGTAGTACTTTTACATTCTGGAACCGCACAATATTTATAGCTTTTTTTACTCTGGTTCTGGTCCTTTGTGTTGAATAGTTTAAATTATTTCTAAACGTTCTTATTTCACAAACATAACACTGTTTAGAATTTGCTAAAACGTATAATAAAAAATAATAAGCATATAAGCAAGCAAAGTACTGTTACTAGCTAAGTAGTCATCTAACCGAAAACCGATCGGCGCGGTATCCGCTCTCTGAACGAGAGATTTCATATGCGATGACGTCACGCCTGAAATTCGGAGAGGAGCGCTGTTTAATGTTTATAATTTTTTTTAGGCGACTTAGGAGTCTCGCTGACGTCTAATTTTTTGCACAGAGCCTCAAAATTATGTGCCCTTCCTAATGGTAAAATAAAAAAAAATGTAAATGAGCTCATTGTAGTGTATAGTTACGTTAATCTGCTGGAAAAGTTCTTGCTCAAGTTTTTTGGGATTGCTTGATCATAATTGATTTTTTGGATAAGGGTAGAACAATAACCTGAGATTACTATTCGACATTACTGACCACTTTACTGGAAAAAATTAAAGAGAAGAGACGCGGAAAGCTATCCAAAGGTGTTTTGTTTCAGCAGGACGACGCCCCTGCACACAAATCTTATGTTGCCATGCAAAAAATTCGTGATTTAGGGTTTGAATTACTAGAACACCCCCCTTATTCATCAGATTTGGCTTCGTTCGACTATCATATCTTTCCTCAACTGAAAAAAAGTTCAAAAGGTCGTAAATTTTCTTCCAACGAGGAGGTAATAAAAGCTGTGGAGGTCTGATTTGCAGAGCAAGAAGAAACATTTTTTTTAAAGGTCTAGAGACGTTGCAGGTTCGCTGTAATGAATGTATCCAATGAGGAGGAGAATTAGAGTAATAAAATATTTTGACATTGAAATTTTGTTTGGTTCTATAGTAGGCTAGGAATTTTCCAATATACATAACCGTTTTTTTATATTCCAGAATTTGGCATTTTGTGGGTTTAAAATGATTTTACTTTGAGAATTCATAAAGTGAAAACTTTTCAGGTTATAGTTACTCACAGTAGAATGATCTTTTGAGATAACCCTCGTAAAATTTCAGTTCGGTATTCATAGTTTTGTGATTTTTACAAGATTTTCGACGTTTCGGAAGTTGATTTTCGTAGGTCTACAGACAGAACCGAATAATGTGAATAAATAAATATATAAAAAAATACAAAGAGTGTGAGTAATTACAGAAATTCTCTATAACGATTATCTACGACCGTTATCGGCAATTTTTACGCTCGGACTGAAACAATATCAGAATAAATTAATAAATTAAGCATTAATTATACAATTTAAACAACTGACATGTACGTGGAATCAATTCAAATGTAATTAAAAAGGAAATGTCGGCAGATAGTCGAATCCCCATGCATTTTTTTTATAGTTGACTAACTTCTATGTGTACCCTAAGAGCATCAGGCTGAGCCAGTACTTATAAAAATATCCTTATAAGGTACAAACTAGCAGAAAACGTAAACAGAAGAAAATTGCCACTGAAAACGTCCTTAAATTTCTGGCAATATTTTGAAAACATCAAAAGCAATATCTATACTTTGACTATGGAGAGAATGAGAGATATCATTAGCATTTTGCCACTTGTAATGCAAAAGAAAACAGGGAAGTTTATGGTTAATAAATCTTCTACAATGGGATAATAAAAAGTCGATTGAATTTTTTCAATCTGCTGAAATAAAAAAAAAAGAGAAAGAAATTAAAACTAATGATATAGTCGATGAGATGAGCTATTCTGGTAATTTGATAAACATTTTGACTCAAGAGAAGGGATCGAATCAAAGGATCCAGTTCCTCCAGGATCACCCAGGGCGACCCTGGGAAGCTGGCGTCGAAGAAATATTTGGCGATGACCTGGAAAAACTTAAGTTTAACAGTAGGATTTCTGACTGGCCACTGTCAACTAAGGAAACACCTCCTTACTATGGAGCTGCCGATATAAAGGAGATGTCTCCTAATGACCTGTCCACCTTCCCTGGAAGAGCAGGATGGACAATGACCTAGGAGGACAACTACTTGGGAGTATGTACAATGGGACACATGTGGCCTAAGTGCTCCCTACTATCTACAGATACAGATAGTGGTTGAATTGAAGCGTAAAAAGATGCACTAAAACACAATGATGGAATACAAATGAATAACTGTACAAAAGTCAGTTTTGAAAGGTAATAATTAGCTTGCAGAATTTATAATCATATCTAGAAATTAGAAAGTGAATCATTTTTAATACAAGTTTAAAAATCTGTATAAAATCAAAATCAAAACAATAGTTGAGACCCTATTTAGAAAAAAAATTCGTAGGGTATAATAAGAAGCCATTATTAAATATTCCATAGAGGCATTGAAGTGTTACAGGATACGACTGGTGCAGTCATAAGGTTATGGTAGAGTGGTCAAAGAGAGAGAGATAGACAATTAATGGACTGAAAAAAACCCAACTATGATGAATTAATTTATGTGGATATTTCCATTTCATGACCTTTTCCGATGCCACTGAGGCGTAACAAATAAATTGTTGAAAAATGAAAGAAGATTACATTTTTGTCTGACTTTATTAACTGGCTCTCCGATTGCAGGGGAATGTATAAAAGCCGCAAAGGTGAAAAAGTAATGTTCCGAATCATACACTGTTATTTTTTTTTCCTTCTTTTTAATATCTACATACACACGAAGCGACATTATTATAACCTTGAGATGAAATATTTGTAAATAAAAACTTCTTTTTACTGCTCTGGCAAAAAAAATTATGATTTCGATGCTTCCTTGTATTTACTGTAAATATTATTAACCGTTTTGATATTATTGAAATTCTGAAAATGTCACACGACAAAGGAATATTTGTGATACGATTATATTTTTTATAACTGTTTCTTAGGTACTTAGCAAGGCAAATTTTTCAGATTATTTAAAATATTTGTAAGCATTCTTTCGTACATATATGGAGGGCAATATTCTCGAAATTAATCAATATTTACATTTTCTTTAAAAAACGATTTCATTTGCCAGTGGTGCACCTGAATTTAAATCAACTTCAAGCGATTGAAATGGAAATATTAAGAATAGCGCTACTTACTGTAGGTTTTCAAAAGCTTCACTATTTCCAAGGAATACCTTAGAATGTTTGAAGTTTTTTTTTATTAAAGTTCCATGATCTACTTAATCAAAGGTATAGTCAAAAGCGCTTTTATCGTGCTGGTTCAAAAGTCACTAAGCATATATATCAAATCAGAAGAAACAGAGGTTACCAAAATGTGAGAGCACAAATACACCCGGAGAAAACAATAACGGTTGATGTTTCCCTGCACACTGGTTGAAGAATTTCCACTTTTTGATTCATTCTCGAAATAATCTATCAGATTAGGTACCAATTTTTTTTGCTTGAGGATGCAAAACACCGAAAAATTGCTTCCTATTATTCATATTGTCACTTTGAATTGTCAAAGTGACATAACTGACATTTAAATAATAACTTCGCTGGTGAAAGACTTTCTAGAATCGCTGAAAACTTAATACATATCCTTTTTTATCCCGTCAAAATTACATAAGTGTGTCTTATTCATCTTACGGATTTTATTTGGAAGTTATGATTAAACGCAATAAAAGAAAACAAAAACGGTGAGTATGTATTTGTTGAAATCGTATGACCCGCATGATAAGACTACATTTGACTACAAAAACCTGTAGCCCTACAAAGTTTATTATTAAGGGAGGTAAGGTAAAAGTAATTGATTTTTGATAAAGATATTAAGTAAGACGTGTGCCTTTGGGCCTCGCCAACCTAAATTGTTCATTAATATTATTTAAATACAATTTTTCGTGTAATAAAGACCTTGTAGTGACGCCTATGATAGTTAAAACTTCCGAAAAGATACGTTATCGTAAAATATTAATTTTAATAAACCTTTTCGAAATCATTTCCAAATGTATTGGTAGGTGTAGTAACTTCCTTGGGTCAAAAAAATGTTGATAAAAAAAATGTATAACCACGTGAATATTCATTGTCTGTAATGCTAATTATTCATGTTTTTTTTTTATAAAATAATGTATGTCTGACGATGATTTGTATATGAAAGGTTATTGCTTTGTTTGGTATATATCTACGTTGATATTTTCCACTGTAACAATTTTTTCGCTTCTCTAACAACTCTCTAAAGAAATCTAAATAAATTGTCTTTTATCTAATACACTTAATAAAGTATTTCTCGAGTTATTTCATCCCATCCAAATAAAATTCTTTCAGTTGCGAGTCAAAAAACGACCGTACAGAGGTTTTCAACTCGTTACTTGGGAGAACATTGTCGAGCCCCAAGGTGTTGTTTCAGAGACATTCGAAAAAAAAAGAAGGAGTCGCTAAATTCGAGTAAGTATAAGTATCCATTTTAATCACACCGTATTTTTTATGATTTTATAGTTCTTATATTAGGGCGATTTTCGGTATTTTCGAAATTAAGAGGAGAGGAAGGCCAAGAAAGAAGAAGGAGACGTACCAGATAAAAGAGAAACATGGAATTGGCACAAAATTCAAACATAGATAAGTCCCAGATAGTAGAAAGTGTTCATTGACTAATGTATAATATGTATCTATTCTATTTCTGAGGAGAGTCTCAGAAGCCAACAGCTCCTTAGGTCCTATTTCCCGGAGGAATTTTAGGATGTCTGCAGGCTTCAACTTGGCTAAATGTTCCTCTTCTATCCAGGAATATCCCAGGTGCTGTGCTCTAGGATTCTGAAGTGCTGTGTGCAGTTGGAAAGTATGTGGATTGATCTTCCATACCACAAAATGTACATTCTTCTTCCTCCACTATTTTGAGCCTTTTCAGGTGCCCATTCAGGCGACAATGTCCCGTTAGAATCCCTGTTAAAACTCTTAGCGCAGTTTTACTTTGACGTATGCATCCATTTGATCTCAACAGGTTGTATTCATTCAGAGAGTCTTTGATTTCATAAGCCCTGCTAGATCTTTCCAATGGTCAGATCTTCTCTTTTTCTCGGCTTTACCTATTTCTTCCAATATTACATTGGAGCTGATTCCGCAAAAGGGTTCAGGCCCGCAGAAAGGTATTTCAGTCCCCCTCTTTGCTAGTTCATCTGCTATTTCATTTCCTTCTATTCCAGTGTGTCCTGGAATTTATAGTAAGGTGACTATATTGTTCTCGCCTAGTTCATTGAGTTTGTCTAGGCATTCCCACATCATTTTGGAACTGATTACACAAAAGCTCAGTGCTTTGATGGCTGCTTGATTATCTGACATTATTATAATCCTTTGTCTTCTGTATCCTTTATCAATATTGAACTGGGCGCACTTTCTTATGGCGTGGATTTCCGCTTGAAAGGTACTTGGGGTTTTTCCGAAGCTTTCAGAGTGTTTGGTTCCTGGCCCAAACACTCCTATCCCAGTTCTTTCTATGTTGCTTTTGAGCCGTCTGTGACTAATGTTAAAAAAATATATGTGTATTTCATAATAATTTTGTATCTAAAAATAATATCAATTCTTTAAAATCTCTCGTTAGAATTTCTAGAATACAATTACTTAATGTTTATAAATAATTTTCTAAAAGAATCACTTTTATTCACGTTTCACTCGGTTTATCTCTTACAAATTATGCACACGGTAAGCTAAAAAACATCTTGTGACATATTCATTACGATTTAATTGTAATTTTGCAACATAGTCGTTCGTCGTCAACACCCGTGAAACGGTCCAGGAAAATGTATGACGTACCTACGACAAAAATTACTCGATTTCGATGCTTCGAAATTCAATTGTTCACGTCGCAAGAATTAGATAAATATCAAAAATATTACCACAGATTAAAACAATTGAATACGCAATGCTCGTAGGTTTGTGTGTACAGAATCGACTTTAATAGGAATAATACAAGTATAGTAAAAAGCAGGTAACTAACCATATATGTATCAAATCAGAAGACAAAGGGGTTACCAAAATGTGAGATTTTGTTTATAAATAAAGGTAGTTTCTCAAGACATGGTATTGTGAATTTCCGTAATAACCACACATGGACTGATGCAAACCCAAACACATATTTTCGGTCAATGTTTGAATTGTTATTATCGACTACTCTATTTATTCAGAATACGTCTCAACCCCTTATGGACCTTACGGATCCCAAAATCATTGATGAAGCTAATAAACTTTGTAGCATTGATTCAAGTATTCTGGGAATATTTATCTTTTTATATTAAATTAGAAAAATTTCAACAACTTTTTGGCTAATCCGTCTCTGACTTTTTATAATTCCACCAACATTACTTAAACCGCAAACAATCGAATCCAACGATTTTTCCAAAGACTAAATCGTTATCTATTTTTAATGTTTTAATTTGCGTTGTTACTAAATATCCTACTGCCGATTTTTGTACATGTAAGTCATTTATATTTTGTGCAATGTTTTAATTGTTTATTGTTTAAAAGAAAGAAAAAATAGACGGACCATTAAACAACTTTACTGTTCATGAGATAATTCTGATTGAGTAATTTTAATAAAAATGCTGAGGCTTATTTGTTTATGTATCTATATTGTTTGGAAATATTTCTCAGATGTAGCAACTGATTCTGTTTGAACTTTTATAACACAATACACTTTGAATTGTTGTTAACTTTAGCAATAATCAGAAATCTTGATTATTATGCGTTCATTCAAGGTTGCGAAGGACCACACACTTCAAACGAATGCCCAAGACCAAAGGGACAGGGATGAGTTGCGCGCAGCGGTCATTTCCTACCTGAATACGAGTAAGAACACCAAAATTAAGAGCCGAATTGCGCGCAACAAGATAAACACAAAATGCCTACTCCCTACCCCCGCCAGGGTAAACTATTAGTCAAGAAAACATTTTTGTATTCTGTGTAAAATTTTTATTTAATATTGCAAAGCGCTTTCGGCTGTTAGGCCATCATCAGTGCCATACCTGCAAGTAAGCAATAATCGTTGGAAAATTTTTTAAAAAGAAATTAGTAAAGAATTACTTACTCGTCAGATATGAAACAAGAAACCTAGTTAAATTTCTACAACACATTAAAGTCACTGTTAAAATTACATTAATTTTAAAAATTTTTTTTTTAATTATCCCCTGATTGGGGTTAAAATGTCTTCATATTATGAACATTTTTAATTTTAATCAAATTCTTCAGCCACGAACACGTGTCAGTCGACCGGAAGACGAAGTGACACTACTTCAATTTAAAACTAACAAGTGACAAATGACAATGCAAGTGGACACAGAACTCAAGCTATCCAACATGAGTAATAGAAGTAAAATTATTGTAAAAAATTTTCTTTGATCTGGTAATGTCCCAAAACCAAATATGTGAATTTCCTAAATAAACTATAAATAAATTTGATATATTGAGGTCTAATGAGAACCCATCAAATCATAAGATGCCGAAAAAGATTAAGGGTCTAATGAGAACCCATTTCTAAATCTAATTCAAAATAGAAAACTCACAAATAGGTCAAGAGAGATTCCAAAAGCAAATAAATTAATTTGAAAATTATAAAATATTTGTGTAAATAAATGAAAGTAATTATCTGAATATAATTTCAAATAACAAATTCTAATGAATAAAAATTGTAATCTGGTAGTCCCCCAAAACCATCAAAAATCAGTCATCTAAATAAAGGATACAGATTTGATTTTAAAGTCTAATGAGAACGTATTATTCAAATCTGATACCAAAACAAAAAAGATTATGGGTCTAATGAGAACCCGTTCCTAAATCTAATTAAAATTAAAATAAATAACCAATCAATAGTCAAAAGAAACTCCAAACACAACAATCATTCAAAGAATGAAGTATGTTAAATCAAAATCCAGCAATTATTAATAACAAAATTATATTTATATTTAAATTCAAGGTGAACTATTAGTTGAATTATGTATCTAATGATATCCCAAAACCAATGTAAGTCATTTTCATGAGAAAATTCTGATTTAGAGTCTAATGAGAACCAATTAATCAAAACATCTACAAACCAGAAAAAGATTAAGGGTCTAATGAGAACCCATTACCAAATCTAATTCAAACAAACAACCAAACAAGAGTCCAGAAATATCCAAAAAATGAATTTTGTAATTTAAAACTATGAAAAATTTAGAATTGATGATCATTAACTGAACTGTATGGTATCAATCTGATAATGTTGTTGATATATATACTATAAATATAACTATAAGGGCAGTCCCGATAACAGAACATTTATTGGCTTGTTATTGTCTTGAAATTCTTTTACAACAAATATCCTAATCACGGTATTTTGGTTTTTTCCTCATTTTATTAGCATAAGCTCCCCTTTGCATTATCGTCAAACTTACGTATTCCGGGAATGCCGATAATCTCTTGACGGTTACTACCTGAGAGTTAAATAAGGTAAAATTTTAAGCATTGCGCGCAACTCTACACCTATGCTGGACCAAAGAACCAGCCAGCTACTTGCGCAAACTGCCAAGTAGAACAGCCTGCGAACTACAGAGGATGCCCATAGGTAACAATAAACCTGAAGACAATAAAAAACAGAAAAAAGCCCCAGAAGCAACGAAGCCAGGAGTCAGCTAAGCCCAAGGTGCAGCTAACAATTCAAGGACACATTGGAGTAGGAGGAAACGAAATAGAAGATGGGGCAGCTAAGAGACACTGAAAAACCCAAGATATGGGAAATATAGTGAGTATAGGATGCTTGGAAGACAAAAAAATGGCGAGGACACAAAGCTAGAAGAGTACTTACATTGTGTAGTCATTACTTGTTGATACAACAGGAAGATATCCTAAAATTCCTTCTATATAGACTATGCCCATGGAGAAAAAAGTGTCGCGATTTGAAACAGCAGCAAACCCATTCAGAACGATAGTTTATCAAGCCACCATCAGTTCCAGCACTATGGCGATCATTTTCTCTTGTGCAGTAAAGCGCAGTGGAAAACTGAACATTTTATTTTTCACCCCCTAAATTGATGATGAAACTGTATGCCGTTTGTTACATTTGATAGTAGAATCATAGGAGATCAGTCCAGACTCTATGACGTTCAAAAATAATCGTTCGGAAAATACCGTGAAACTAAACGTTACATCTAATATGCATATCGAAATTTTAAACGTTCAATTCCCACGAAACCTGTTTGGAAAATAAGAAATCAATACAGGCTATGCATACATTCGGCTCTCGCCAAATAATAATTAAACATTAAAATATATTCCAACCTTATTAAAAGCATTCGCGCGATCTTCCTCTGTACAAAACACATGGCCTACTTTAAATAATTTTCATTTCGAAATCTTACGATCTAGTTCTACCGACATAAAGTTCCTTCCCATCCAACCCTTCTTATTATTCTTATATTATTTTCCGGGGTGTCCTACCT
>CAJUYI010000021.1:142396-168181 GCA_910591695.1 Galerucella pusilla | reverse complement strand
CAGTTAAAAATAAAAACACCAACAAGTGATGACAGTGAAAAAAACAAGTGGTACAAACGATGGCAAGCTGTGTCGTGTGGATTTTACAAATTTTTGAAAGGTGAAAATATTTTGTTTTGCCGGACAGATAGGAACAATTTTTTCGCAACCCTGGCGGAGTTAGAACATATGCAGCCGACAGCGGCAGCCAATTTACCACCACCTGGTGGAGATATGGACTTGCAGACTATGCAGTCGATGGACTGGCTCTTCAAAAAGGAGAGGATCTACCTACTAGCACAATTTTGGCAACAGGTTAGCGATGTGTTTAGTTATAAAAAAATATACGAATGTTTACATAATATATCAACAATAGTCAACAGCAACAACAACAAAAAAAACATCTATTATTAATAAATATGAAAAATTATATATTTTATCGGAATTTTTTCAAATTACTATAGGTATTTTATGTGAAATATTTTTTCTGAATAATTTTAATCAATTTTTAAATTTTGTTACCTTAATATTTATATACCAAAATTTAATAGATTAATATAAATTAAAAAAAATACATAAATGTTCCAATTTTTATAAGGAAAAAATTAACAAAAATATCCCATTTGTTAGAAAAATATAACCTGGGGCAACAATTTTAAATAGACATAGGTAGTACCTTCAGTAAATTTAAAGTTTATAAGGGACACAGGATACCTCTATGGTAACCTGAGAGATTACTGGATAGAAGAGGAACATTTACCTAAGTTGAAGCTTGCAGATGTCCTAAAATTCCTTAGGGAAATACCTAGGACTAAACGAGCTACTAGTTTCTGAAGAAGAAAAGGGGGTACAATAGATCTTTTGGGTCTCAGTGAACGTCACCCTAAATTAATAAATACAAAATACAACCTGGGATACCAAATTACCCAAAAGGATTTTAAACGATCAAAAATCATTTGCACTATATTTTCTTAATCGTATGCAGTATCTATAAAATTCATATTTATCATCTACCTAACCTTTTTATAGGTATTATTTATTATTATTATCTTACAAAGTTTTGATTATAATTCAAATCCCACACAGTTCCTATGTCTTAACATAATACTATTGTATATTATGTAAATAAATATCATAAAACAAATTTAAATACGTACCTATACGACTAGCCAGAGTCAATAATATCAAAACCAACACATAATTAAATACCTTTATAGGTATTAAATTTGGATTTTGGAAGACGATATATATCAACAATAAATGAGAATTAATAAAAATGGTCTTTGTTTATTGGAACAAAAGCAGTTATACAGTGTGACCCATTTTGTTTATTTTACTTGTTAGATTCAGTATCAAAAACAGTATTTTGGCACACATTTTCATAGTTTAATTTCTATTTTCAAGGCCCTCTATGTTAATATTTCTTTGCCAAAAAAGACAAAAGTACATCGGGTAATTTTTTTTCTCAAATATGACTATACCACTGGATCCAGAATCATCACAAATGTAAACTACCGAAATTTTATGAAAACATTTTTATTAACGACAAAGTTATTACATGAATTTGGAAAAAGTGGTATTTTTAGTAATATTTTACGTAGAATGTAGTTGTAGACAAATTTTGAAAATGGTTACATGGTTAACAAAAACAAGGACTCAAACTCAGTAAAAATTCGAAGCCGATAACTTAACCTGTTCTGAAGTTATAGCTTCTGAAAGTAATGTAAAATTGTGCTTAATAATCTCATGTACCTATTAACAAAATGAAATCAACGAGTCGCAAGTACCTAGGCAGTAACATTTGTATGAAATAGTAGGTAAGTACTAAATGTTCCAAATATTCAACTATTAAACTATTCAAGACAAAGTTGAAATTGTACTTTTTTGTGGTTACAATGACAAAAGTGAACGAAAAGTAATAGAAATAGGTAATCGCAGACATCCAGATCGACGTAGGTATTTGCTGCTTTGTAGTGCACAAAATTAAAAAAAGTATTTATTGAGACTGGAGCAGTGACCAAACGTATTTAAAAAAATTGCAGGCAAGAAATTTTAATGACCGTATTGTCATAGACTACTTTGCCAACAATCCAAATTATTAAGCACAATTTTACATTACTTTCAGAAGCTATCACTCCAGAACGGGTATATCGGCTTCGAGTTTTCACTGTGCAATATAGGTATTTGAGTCATAGTTTTTGTTCACCATGTTGCCATTTCAAAAATTTATCTACATTCTACGTAAAAAATTAATGAAAATACCACTTTTTCCAAATTCATGTTGTAATAACTTTGTCAATGAAAATTTTTTTATAAAATTTTGGTAATTTACATTTGTGATGATTCTGAATCCAGTGGTATAGTTATATTTCAGAAAAAAATGCCTAATGTACTTTTGTCTTTTATGGCAAAAGAAAAATTAACATAGGGATCCTTGAAAATAGTAATTGAGCTATGAAAATTTGTGCCAAAATATTATTTTTAATACTGAATCTAACAAAAAAATTAAATCAAAATCGGTTGAAAAATGCGGATTTTACAGGGGTGCTTTCAAACAAAATGGGTCACACTGTATATATAAACATTTAAAAATGACTTATAAATCCGTCCTAAATTTATCGATACTTAAAGCATCGAAAAACAAATTAAAACAATCATAAAATAAAACCCATCAATTCGATCTTTATTACTAATTTTATATCAAACTCTATAAAAGTAAAGTAGAAATTGATGTTTGAAAGTTTTAATGTCTCAATATTACCAGGTGAAACGGACAAATTTTTGTATTTTTAAACTTAAATCATTAAAGTTGAAGACATGTATAATTGAAATGTACTTTCACCCCCATATTATTTCAATAATCGATAAAAAAATTGTTAAATTTTATAAATATCTTGCCAATAATTGGGTCAATTCTATAAGAAGTGGTTAAAAATTAGCAGCCTGTCGTTAAATTTGACGAAGTTTCCGCTATTAGAAATGCTTTAATCTAATAGGTACATAGTCAAGATTATGATTCAAATTTCAACATGTATGGTTTTTCCGTTAGTACCTTAAAGCTTATTATGCATAAATACTATCAAAAATGGGTTAGCAGATTGTCTTATTTTTAACTGAGCGTTAAAATTTAACATTCGCTCCTAATCTGTCTTTATTAAATGCATCCAAAAAATAAATCACCAAAACAAAGTAACAAAATCAGTATTTATTTTGAGAATGTGTCCCATCCGCATGTCGCATCAAAACATTTCACCAAGTCCACTGACCTGCGGGACATTTTCGGATTTCGAATACCTGCATATAAGCAATAAAGAACCCCAAAAGAGCGGCATAGTGTTCCCTTTCATGCTCGAAGCCGCACTGAGGTTTCGACAAATCGCCACCCTTGTATATGAGGGAGCCACCGCATAGGGACGAAGTTTAACACACTTCGGCGAAAGAGACTGTGAACGTTTTCGAGAGACTTTTCTTTCATCTTCAACTTCGACAAATTGAACGAAAATTTAGATTAATTATTTATTTGTTGTGTTCAATCTTAAGATGGGAGAATTAAGAATAAACCTTTGCTCAATGTATTAACTTCACTTGGGAAATATTTCAAGATGTCACCTTTGCTTGTTGTTCATATTAAGAAGGACGAAGAAAAAGTAGACTTTTATATTTTTTTATATGAAATTTTGTTGGTACAGAAAAAGAGAGAGAGAGAGTCATTGCCGAATAAAAAACTTATTTTCCATTTTATTGAGCATCTCCGAAAAAAAAAATCCGGCCGTAAATACGCGATTCAAACGAAAATACAAGAGCGGGCTCATAAAGCAAGTTCTCCCAATTACGTTCGGCTAAAACGTCCAGAAGAGGCAAAAAAACAGATTCATAAGGGTCTAATGTGCACCTATACGAACATAAAATTTGATATCACTCCCTCGAAGTTCAATAAATCGCAGAGAACCCTTAAAAACTTCCCTCCAAAAAAAAAACGAAAGGGTGAAATTACTAATTCCAACGCATATCTAAAAAATGTACTTCAAGTGTATAAATTCGTGCAAAATCAAGACAAAGAGCTGGGCTTTTCGGAAAAAGAAGATAGCAGCTCTAATTCACCAGCACCGTATTAGCACATTATTATAAAAGCGATGAGTCTGAAAATGTTTCTTGAAGAACAATAAAATTTATACTAAATACCATTTTTTTAATGTTTTGCCATTCAAATTTTCCAATTTCTTTTACTCTTTTACCTCACTCATCTATCATTTTCTTCTCATATTCTCTCGAAACTTTCAAGTGCTCTCCACCTAGCTGAAACATTTATCCAAAGTGTGAAAATTTCAAAGAACCGATTGTCAACTACCCAAAGTAGCGTATTCTATTGATTTGTTTTTTATTTCATAATGATTTTAGATAAACCTACTTTTTCATTCGACTTATTGTAGAAAATTAACTCGACATCTACTTAATACAATTCTGTGTAACTGTCTGAGAATAACCCCTATATATACAAAATTGAAATCGTAAAATTTATTAAACCCTACTTCCTACGCACACACGTTGTACCCAGGAATCGACAATCAAAGGGATTTTAAATAAGTAAAAGCTTTTTTAAAACCCTTCTGAATCGTCTCCGGCTCTTTCATATGAGCAAAAATTAAAAGGACTGACTCTGGGTATCTGATAGCTTTCAAATTGTAATAAAGAGAAAAGTATATCGGACGCTAGGTAATAGGTAATTAAGTTTTTTCGATTTCGTTAATTAAAAAAATCTAATAGTATACAGTGTGTTTGATGCACATAACTTTTAACGTAAACAAATTAATTAATTTGACACCTGGACGCTCGATATTGTATGATAATATTTTTAATTTCCTTCCTTTACAAATGAAATTAAAACCGGTTTTTTTGATTTGAAATTAGCTACCGAACCTTATTGAATACATTATAAATCTTGTGATTAAAGTTGAATGATTTTCAAAACTGATCATTTTGGTAATATTAAAAATACTATACAGATTTATCTTAATTTTGATAGACAGAAAGTTTTCAATATCAACTCGTTATAGATGATAAATAAGTAGAATTGACTGCTCTAATTGGTCTGCAAAGTTATTCGAGTAGAGAGAAATATATATAAATCGATAATTTCCAAAACCGAAATTAATGAAATATATCATAAGGCTTCCAAAACATATTTAGCGGATATTTATAATTCGATATCTCATTGGAGAGCATCGGGAGTCGATAGATTTTAATTTCTAAACTTTTAGACGTTCGCTTCGAAATTAATCACTTGTTAATTTAATTTTACCCCCGAAACTTTCCAATGTTTAATACATTTTGGCTTCACGAAATCGGTTTTGGTTTATATATAATACAATGTGGGCCGAAATAAAGGAGTACATTTTTTAATTGAAAATATTTTTTTTTTGTTTTTTGCGCGATTTATTCTCTGGAAATTTGGAAGCAAAAATAATGTACAGTGTCGGACTTGAAAAAAATTTTTATAGCAGTGCATTTGAGCTCGTTGCAAATGAAAACTGTTTTAGCTAAAATTGTACTAATATGCTTTTTCGGTAGATAAACTATCCAGAACACTTCAGTAAAAAAGAAATTTTCCGAAATTAACGGATTCGCGAAATACCATTTTTTTATTAAATAACATTTCAACAAATAACACATTTATGAAAACAATTTAGTAACTTTAAAACTTAGAGTAAAATATTATGAATGTGACCACCATTATTGTTTACCACTTCTTGAAGTCGTCTGCGTCATAAATTGATAGCCCCATTTATTGCACCCTGTTCAAAATTGTTCCAAACAAACTGCATTCTCTCTTTGAGCTGCTCGATTGTTTCAAATTGTTGTCCCTCATACAAATTTTGTTCGAAAATCCCCCAAATTGAATAATCAACCGGATTTAATTCTGGGCTGTTAGGTGGCCACATTCATACTATTTTACTCTAAGTCTTAATGTTACTAAACTGTTTTCATAAATGTGTTATTTGTTAAAATGTTATTTGATAAAACATTTGGTATTTCGCGAATCCGGTAATTTCGGAAAATTTTATTGTAATTTGTATATTTCTGAATTCACTCAATATTGAATAAAACCTATTTCTGTGCCAAGTGTAGAATTTTTTTCCAAAAATATTCCCTATATTTAGAAGTTTTATATTGAAATGATCACTTGATGAGTTTTTCTATGACATGTCTGTTTCCAATAAGTCTGTGTGATCATTAACCCGAATATATCGAGATATGTGAATAGACAATTAATCACTCTTTATGTTCAGATTAAGTGAAGTTAACAATTCAAATGTATCGATGAGCTAATAGCTTAATTGGTATGACTCATCGATTAAAACAAGCGATAATTTGCAAAATTAACATTCACTAATCGAATAATGCACCCAGCCTGACACGCATTCCATAACAAAACAGTTTTGTTTTTCCTTTTATTTTGTACTGGGGAAATAAAACAAAACTCGACTAATATTATCTGAGGATTTCTATAGTTTTGGAACAGAAAAAAGGATTTATATAAGCACACAATTTTTTAGGATAGCGGAAGCAATTAGTCTAGAACTCCATATTTTTATGAAAAGAAAAAGCATTTGATATTTGGTGTCCTCAGAAAAAAAATCCTGAGGTTTCGGAACTCGTCATTATTACATATTTGGGGAAAAAATAAGAAAATTGTTAGGGTTTCAGCTAGGCATTTCTTAAATGAAATGTAGGTGTTGAAATTTGAATTAAATATTTTTTTCCACTACTATATAGCTGTGAAGTTGACAATTATTGCTTCTTCTATCCAACTGAGAAGTTGAATTTCTCTATTGGTGGTTTTTTTTTCCCTTCGGAGCCGTCCTTTCGCCGGTACCACCTCAGCCTCCTGGGCTTATTGTGGATACTCCTAGTGTTCTGACTACAACCTATTCATGTATTAGCTCATACAGGTTCTTAGCTGGTTGATTGTAGAAGTCTTCTGGAGTCATTTGGGTTCTACCATAAAGTTTCTGCCTTCTGTGGTCCAGCGACTCACAGTTGCATAGTATATGCAGAGCTGTTTCGGTATCCTTTTTGCATCTTCTGCATGTAAGGTCTCCGTTGTACAGCCCTATTTTGTTTAGGTGCTCCTTTGTGGGAAAGTGTCCCGTAACTAGCCCCGTTATGGTGCGTAGTTTGTTCCAGCTCACTGAGAGCAGTTCTTTCGCTACTTTTTCTAATGGTTCTTTTATGAATATCTTTCCATGTATTAGCCTGGGCGTATTCTTCCAGTGTTTATTCTGCTGTTCTTCCACCCACCCTTTTAACCATGATCTAGTTGAATATCTGGGAATACCCACAGCAGGTTCGGGTCCGTTCATCAGAGTTGACGATCCTACTCTTGCGAGTTCGTCAGCTTTTTCATTGCCTGCGATTCCTTTATGACCTGGTACCCACTCCAGTGTTACACTGTTCCGAGTCGCCAGTCTTCTAAGTTCTTCGCCGCATTCCCATACTAGCCGAGATGTCACCCTATTCTATTGGTGGTTAATAATTTTCTATTATTAACCTAGGTCAATAATGGACAAATTCAGGGACAGTAGTTCAACAAAAACTTGTGCAACATAAGTTTGTATGCCCAGGAGATAGTCTTTAACATATTTGCTGCTTGAAATCACCCATCAAGATGAAATTATTTGAATAAAATTGCCATTAGTTCAAAATTCGCGCTCAAGCAAACATGACTGATGACATAACGAGTACGTTCATAATATATCGAAAACTGACAGTGTACTTGTCAGTCAGACGACAGGGTAAACGCTTCTCGAGGTGCGTTTGCGAATTATTTTTAATTTTTGTCTTAAATTTGGCTGGTAGTGGAAAAAATTGGATATACACCATGGTGTTGAAGACATTTATGAATCTCGCACCTTGGTGTACGATATTATTTGGTGCCAAACATAACTAGGTCAATAATAATAATAATCAAGCAATGCATCAACGCGTTCAAATTTGTTTTTTTTTGGTTATAGAAAATCATAATTTAAACTATTATATCGTATAGAATGAAAAAATATTTGCCAGCTGTAATATGTAAATAACCGTTAAGTTCTAATTTTTTTTTTCAAATTAATTTGAATTATATCGGTAACTGTGCAACCTACCAATCCTAAAAATATTGATAATAGACATGCTAAGGGAAAATTCACAAGAACACATGCTCGTTTTTCTCACGCAAATTTTGTTTATTGCCAACCGCCATTATAGTTTTTCGATGAAAACCTCAATATTCGATAAAATATCTTTTTGGAAATTACTATTATTTTGGCGAAGGTGCTTTGTATTGTCACAATCTAATACTAACATTAGTATGGAAACTAACAGTTAGAATGTGTTTGAAGCATTGGATTTGATAGAATTGTACAGACTAGTACATTTTCCGTTTCATTTTTATCGTTTAATAGATAGAGATTAAAAAAAGACAGAAACTAACGGTAATTGAATATATCTGCAGATGGTTTTGTTGTTTGATTGAATTTTACGAGTAAATCATTAAATTTTATTGTTTTATTATGCCTTTGCCTTTAGTCGGTGAGAAATGGATTTTCTAAATGAATTTTCAGCTTAATTGTACAACAAATTTCATTCATTATTATTTTAATAATAAGTTTTTCTTAAAGGAATAAAAATAAAAATTCCAAATTATTGGCAGGTAAAATTGTTGTACGTGAAACCCTTCCAATGATATTCTGTATAAAGATATTAGGTGCACACCAACGAAGCACAGGCTGTCATCTCCGTAACAATGCGCACATTTTTTTTGTGTTGCTTGGCTATTCACACGTGCACATGCTTAAAATTGCGAAATAGATTACTAGAATCATGGAAAAATGTTATCTAGAATCACGGTTAATGCCCATATATACACCCATAAGCGTATCACATTGGGAAGATCAACTAACAACTACGCAATTTAATAAAATAAAAAAAATTACGCGACACAAGTGCAAGAATGTGAAGTGTGCTACAGATTCTCTTATAACAATTGCAGGTGTACCACACATGTTGTAAAAAAAAGTAGATTCTTGGTATAAATTGATAATTGGTAGATATTGTTTGAGCTTTAACGAAATATTTGAGATACTTCCCTAACTTTTGTGGTCAATTAAAAAGTAATTCAAGTAACTTCAGTCCCATAATCATCTATTTATTTTTAATACTTAGTAGTTGTTCTGTCCATAACAGTAAAAACAATTTTATTGTTCAAATTCGGATGATCTTTTTCCGCTGTTAAGAAAATTGTTATAGCAAAACAACAATTGTTGTAATAATAGTTGAAATAATGGTAATTGAAAAGTTAAACATCGTCACGCCATACACTTTAAAAAAATAATAATAATAATAACAAGATATTGAACTCAACTTCTACCACCTTGCACTAACTACCGACATTTAATCAATGCTACCGACAAGTAAATTCCATTCGTCGATTTATGGGTTACCAAAAATTTCCTTACCCCTCCTATCGTCTGGCGAGTTCTGGCTAGTTTAAATCGAGAAAGTATTGAGTACAGGGGTAGCACGCAATGCTAATGTGGTGCTGATCGAAATTTCGGAAATATAATTTTTGTTTTGTTTTCGTTTTTGTGAGCAGATCATTGTTTTTGCGTGAGCATTAAAATATTTATACATATTTTTATTATAAAGTTGTATTTAGTATACATATTATAGTGACTTATTTCATTGCAAAATGCCTGGAGTGGTATATTGTTCTGTTGATGATTGTCGCAGTAAACTGAAAGAAAGACCGTTTTTTAGATACCCAAAAGACAAAATTAGGTTTCTATATTATATTGCAGATGTGAAAAATGCTTTGGGTTTTAAAGGAAACCACCGATATGCCAATATAACGGTGGAACAATGTTATAATAGGATAAAAATTTGTAATTTGCATTTTTGCTCAATACAAAATCTGAATTGCTTAAAAGTACAGTTAGTTCTACGTCTACAAATAATACCTATACTCCTCTAAAAGTGTTTACGATTGATTATAGAAATATAAAAAGTGTGGATGGGAATGTACTGGTATACGTTACTGGATACCTACTTAAAAAGTGTTTATTGCAGCATTCCTGTATCACTTGCTTAGAATTTATTAAGATGAATGATCTAGAAGGAGAATCTACCTTTTTTATGAAATATAAAGATTATAGTGTTTCATCCAACATTTGAAATATGGTTGTGCTTCCCAAAAATTTAGTGGAACTCGTTATAGAATTGGAAAACACATTTATAGATCAATTTAATAAAATAGCCCCTGAATATGGTGTCGGTATGAAGCTTAATAATGGCTTAAAAAATTTTAAATTGTACCATCCTTGTACAAATTTCCCAGTTGATTATTTTTATTCATTGTATACAAGATTACGTATTTATTATACACTGAAATTTGCTAATCGTAACATTAAAACTGAGAAATTATAGAAACAACACCACTAACTAAGTATACTTAAACATTAAATTTGTAATCATTACTTTGGTAAACATAACAATTTAATCAATAATTTAGTTTATCGAATCTTAAGCTTTAATAAATGAATGTTCCTATAGTAGTATTTTGTGCCCTGAAAACCTGTATCGGATTGCGGGATTGTGCCGTAAATCAGTAATACACGTATTTAACCACACGACTGTCCCTCGTAACTGTTGTATTATGATAACAGACGTGTAAGGCGCCAGAGAAAAGATGTACCAAAATTTTCAAACGTTCCAACGCAAGTGAATTTACTTGTCGGTAGTTAGTGTACTGTGCTTCTACCTCATAGTAGAAGAAAAATGTTTTTGATCGACGCCACTGTATTTAATGAACCAACTAAAACGACAGCAACAATAAATAAAAATTAATAAACAACAAATTATCGAACGATGAGGATATGACCAATATTGATGTTACCCTTTAGATGTTGCTTCCTGCTCTACTCTCTGGGCTTCGAATATTATAACAAACGAATACACACACATTGATGTTGATGTAATTACGTTTAATAGAAAGAGAACAAAATACAATGGCACTGAACGAGAATCAATTGGTCCCAATAAACGAATTATTCACTTATATTCATAAATATATGATTGATGATTAGTAAATTGTTTTACACGTCATATCCGGTTATCAACGGTAATTTTCATAAAAAGCTTTATAGGAGTCACATTCAGAGATGAATCAAGAAATGATAAAACGTAAATAAATTTATAAATTTATTCTACCTATTTCCCACGAAAAAAGTGGGTTAAACTTGGCATTCACTGGAGTAAAAAAATCTCTTAAAAGAATTCCAAGTTTGTAGACGGCCGAGGACCTTAAGAAAAAGATTTTTCTGTCTGGTTTTTCGAAGAGGGAATTCCGACCCCAATTTGCTACCGATCACTTACCGATACTGAATGGCAGGAACGTGAAAAACTTCTCTCCTCTCGGCAGCCCTTACAAATTTAGGAGTATCTCAATCGCGTCACTTCTCGCCCCAATTTTATTGAGAAGATACCGGAAATTTTTCAGACGTGCATAAAAAAAAGTTGAATCTTTTGGGTTACTTCCTTTTCGGGTTTTTTTTTTCAACTTATATTTAAAGAGGGTTAACCAGGTGGGAATCTTCAAAGTTGATTCAATCTTTTTTTTTAAATAGTTTAAACTTATTTTTACAGATGTCTCTTAGAAATCTATAATTATTTCCAATTAAGATTAATAATAATTATGGCATGATTGGTAATGTACTTGTACTGTCTACATGTACCATGCCTGTGTTGGAATAAGTGACAGCTGTCGGACAGAGGAGGGAAAGCTTCGGCTTAAGAATATAACTAAGTGACAGATTATTCTTCAAAATATCAATTTCTGATTTATGCATTATTGTTGGGTAAAAATGTAATAAAATATATTTTCAAGAATATAAAAAACCAACTAAAAGTATAAGAGAAATTTTGAAAAAATTTAAAGCAATATTAGTCCACTAAAGGTACTGAAAAGTCTTCACTTTGGCAAAGATTACTGAATAAAAATATAAGATATTTCACTCCAGGGCGGTTTGATTCAAGTTACTGTCCCAAACGGATGCCGATCTCATAAATTATGTTTACGACTCGCTTTTGTTGTCAATAACGAGACCGGTAGGTACCAGAGAAGTTCAAAAAGATTATTTTATTTTAAGCTATACAGGGGTAATTAGAGAAATATATATTTAAATTAATAGGATTCTTTATCACATAGGTTTATTTTTAAATGTTAATTATTTCGAAAAATGTTCGGGATATGAATTTGAAAAGGTAAGTAAAAAATAAACTTGAATTCTTAAAATTAATCAATTCACAGTTTTTTCCAGCATCTTAGTAATTTTGTGATACTTATAGATAATCTAACAGATATTTATCACAAATTCAATTAAATACACTCATTAGCCACCAGAATAATAGGGCCACTAAATCTTAAATTTTGATCTTTAAATAGCGCATATTTTTTGGATTTACAAGGTTAAAACAGTAAAAAGAGAAGCAGCTGCATACCTTTATTAAAAAAATTTATAATTGTAAAATACTAAGTTTGGAGTTTGGTTTATGTGTTAAATTTAATCTATTGTTTTTCAAATCTTTCAATATACAATTGAGAGTAAAATATTTACGGACTCTGGTATAGAGACTGGCATAATATTTGAAAGGAAATTGATTACATGGATGATGAAAAGAAAATTTAGTAAATTCGTTCAAAAGGAACTGACCAATTCCCCTTTGGTTAGCTATAGAATTGAATTTTTTTGTTTTCTTGCTTAATGTACTTGTTTATTATAATATCCTTATTATAAAAATGAATCCGTAATTTCGTATTAGCAAATATTACAAAATATTTAGTGTTTAAGCTTTGCTATTAAAAATAAAAATATTAATATGACTTTCTGCTCATTTCAACAATTAATTAATAAATTTAAAAAATCTATACAACATAAATATAAAACACGAACAACCAATAAACACTTTTCTAAAATAACAGCGCTCGTCGGGCGACGTCCCGTATAATATGCCAAATTAAATGCAAGTAAGGACGTAGCGACGTACTGTCACCAAGTCACCAGCGACATCGGTGCTTTACGAGATAAATTCGAACGAGTGAAACATCTTATATTTTTATTCTGTAATCTTTGACTTTGGGCTCAATTTGTAGGTCACGGCAGGTGTTTTTAAACGAGAAAAAACTTAACGTCATTAAATTTACGGAAGGGGAGGGAAATGGCCTCCTAAACCCTGGAAAACGGGTTTCTCGCTAATATCTGGCTCAATATGCGAATTAGAGAATTTTTCTTCCGATAAAAAATGGAGATCGTCTAATTATCTACAGAGATGGTTTCTATCATTTTTTTCGAAAACTCAATAGTTATCGAGATAATGAGACCTAAAAGTCTCCTCATTTCAGCTGCTGATGCTATGCCTGTAGGAATTCTGCTGTCAATGCATTAACTTGAAGGTGGGTGGACGAATTATTCTATAACTCGGCAAAAAATTGACATTTCCCGATGATTCAAAGTTTATCGCAATGGGAAGACCCATAGCTATCATTCCATGTGACTTGTAGTTCCTTCGTACTTGACTAAAATATTTTAAAAAGCGGTTAAAGTTTTTTTACACAAGATTTTCTCTTTCGTAAACTCAATCGCGTCAAGTTTTTTCTCGTTTAAAAACAAATTGAGTTCAAAGTGAAGTCTTCAGCGACCTTTCAGGATCTTTCGATTTTTTGAGGTGTTCAGTCCCAATTCAATCGGAAACTTAATATTATGACCTCAAGAATTTTGGCTCCTCTTGGGCATTTGATCCCTGGACACACTGTATAAACATTTAACACCAACAGGTAAAATATCGTATATAAATGAGTGTATACATAAAACATAATGTATTCATAGTCGCAATGAATGATAATAATTGTATGGC
Source organism: Galerucella pusilla (assembly GCA_910591695.1). Taxonomy (NCBI): domain Eukaryota; kingdom Metazoa; phylum Arthropoda; class Insecta; order Coleoptera; family Chrysomelidae; genus Galerucella; species Galerucella pusilla. Next base: position 154,252 of record CAJUYI010000021.1, on the reverse strand, counting down.
AACTTTTATCCCCATTAATTTTAAGGAATTAAATCGAGGACTTAACGTAATTTGATTTGGCAGGGAGTATACGAAAATCTTCGGAATCCACCATAGAGCAAGAAACGGAGAGTATTGTTTATTAATCCTCAGTTAAAATCTGCTATACTTTAGTTCTAACTCAGTAGTTTCGAGTAACATTCTCCAATCTTCTATCTCTCTCCCATGCTGTTAAGTCGGTCTTTTTTCCGTGAAGCGAGCGTATAGTAAAGAGAAAGAGAAACGCACAGCTCCGGTTCAGGAAAATACAAGATCTTTTTACCAATTACAATTTTATTTAAAAAAAATAAATGATTTCACTATTTTTGGTATTTATTACATTTATTTTTTGTGGAATTCAAAGAATTAGGGTTGTTTTTAAAAACTTTACGAGTTTTAAATGGTATTGAGTTGATTTGGAATTCCAAATACCTTAAATAAAGTTTCAGTAAAAAGATGAAAGTGCAAAAAATATTAATAGTTAGGTAGGCGAATATGGGATTTTTCGGGAATACTCGAGCGTGGCAGTTGATGATATGAGAGATACCTTAGAACTTTGGAAAGTATTAGCTCTATATGTAGTGACGCGCACCTAGGATAGACGATCAGATTAGTAAAAAAAATCGATAGTCTGAAATACTCGAGCGCGTCAGATTAAGATATTGGGGGTTGATCTTTGTGTTTTAAGACTAAATTTAACTAATCTGGCGATAAGTCCTTGACGCCGCCGAGTTATAGGGTCGCGAACTTGTAAAAAAACGTTAATCCGGCATTCTCGAGCGCGATTTTATTTTTTTTTTATTTTGAAGAATTTAATCTAAAACTTACCAAAAATTCAACTAATCTGCTAACGAAATATGAATTTTTTATATTCATTTTTGGCAAAATCAAAATAGAATAACATGTTAGTAAAGCCACTTAAAAAATATTCTTTAAAAAAGAACAACAAATTAATTTATATAAGACAAGTTACTAGGTTTTTGTTTTGTTTGTTTTTTAATTTGGGAGTTAGTAACTCCACTTATATTTTTTTTATTTGCATTAAGATTAATAGCGTATTATATAACTTTGTTTACTATATTTTTAAGTTGAATAGTGTAGAAACAATAATTAAAATTGATAACCATGTTAGTAACTCAACTTGTTCATTTATTTTAGCTTATGAAACTCCAGTTACTAAAAAACGCATTGCTTGTTTATAGGTAACAGAAAGTCAAAATATAATTTTGAAAATAGCTACCAGGTAGGTTTTTTTTGCCCTAATTTCAAATATGCAAACAAAGCAAAAACCTAGTAACTCGACTTACTAGGCTTTTCGAATGCACGGCAGATTTCGTCTTCCGAAAATCGCGTTGCGGCATATTAGTCGCGAACGATACATTGTACAAAAAAAAAGTTTAAATGAAAAAAAAGGTAATTTCATTTTACACAAAAAAGGTGTCTTTACATTTTTGTCCAAAGTTAAAACTTTTGGACTTGAAGCATCATGAAAACTCAAATTCCCGTTTTTTTTGAGTATAATATCTCGAAAACGGAGGGTGTTGAAAAAAATTTATATGGAACAACGATGATTAAATTATGTAACTTTCATTATATTATCTCAAATTTTTTTTCCTAAAGCTTCTCGACAATTTTCGTGGACTCGGAAAAAGTTACGCGTATCTGTATACAAAAGTATTATTAACATGTACAGTTTCATTTATTTATATTATGCAATAGCCTGTTGATCCTCAAATTATTTTTTGTACGTACCGTAAGCAAAACGAAGTGAAGAATTGAAGCAAAAAAGAGGAATGTGCCATAAACATGTATAATACAGACCTTTTTCGGTCAGATTAAGAGAACCCACCAACATTTTTGTCAGATTAAGAAATTATGCTTTCATGATACCGAGATAAACCTCCCCTATGGAAATCTGACGCGCTCGAGTATTTCAAAAGAACTTTTTTTTGCATTTTCAAAAATTTGTCTCAACTTATCGTCACGCCGAAATCGTCAGTTTTTTTAAGGGGAGCTAGGCTTCCTTGGGGCCTACTCAACACTCCTGACAACACTGACGCGCTCGAGAATGCCCAAGTAACTGTTTTTTTTACATTTTTGATAGGTCTTGACGGCGCTCGAGAATGTCGCCATTTAGCGACCTCGCCTCTCTAACTATGAGGGAAAAGAGTATAAGGAGTAGATATATTGAAAAATGTATAAAAAAGTTGGAGGAAAATGTCTGGATCCGTTCCTGGTGTGTGTGGAGGAAGAGTTCTGCAAGATCGTTAAGTTAGGCAACAATAAATCTGGGTGTATTGTAAGATCCATCAGTGCATAAGTAAGCTGGTAATAGCGAAGGGGGTAAAATAGGGTAAAACGGTTAAACGTTATAGAACGCGTACAATATGACAAGTGAAAATAATTCAAGTGGAATTCTTACATTCTGCGACAGTAAATTAAATTATAACTCGATGTGCAACTATTTAGAGGTGTGGTGGTATAAAGGGGCGGGCGACCGGGATGGGATTTTCCTCACGTTTTGTTGGCAATCTTCCACATTAATTACATTTCAAATAACAATCACGTAAGAAATCGAAAATTATATTAAACAATAAGAAAAGCTTTCGGAGTAATTTTGACTGTTGCTTTTATTATAAAGCACACACACTATGTTAGGATTTCTCTCATTTTCTACCTTAATTATTATTATTATTATTATTACTATGAATAAGAATTACCGCATTAAATAAGTGATTGTCTAGAGCAAATTGAATTTTTTTATTTTTGTTCGAAATAATAAAGCAGAGGGTCATTCCTTTCTCCTCGAAAAACTTTTCCGTTTTAACAAAGCAATTCACGCTTTTAAGTAATGATGTTTATCCCGTAAAAAGTTTTCTGTAGTGTTTAGGCGGAATTAAAATTTTACGTATTCATGAAGTTTTTTTTCTTCATCATATATATCAAAACATTATTTTTTTTCTTCGTTTTGATTTACGAAAAACACAGCAATACAGTGAAAAAAAAACTATTAGATCGCGAGATATTTTATACTTTTACGTAATATTGACTGTTACCGATACGCAAGGTAAAATCTTTTGTAATAAAAATAACAAAAAGAAATCATGATTCATAATGAATTTTACATTGATTGATAATCCTAAAACCGGATATAAAACAAACACAATATAATAGTTGCATCTAGATTGTGAAAGTTGAAATTAATTCAATAAAAAATATACAATTCGTACCAAAAAGATATGAGAGCTAGAAAAACCTAACCAAAAATAAAGGAGATGTCTCCTAGTGAGCTGTCCACCTTCCTGAAAGGGACAGGATGGACGATGACCTAGGAGGACAACTCCTCGGGAGGATGTACCTACACTCACCCTCCCTACTCTACAGATTATTTATTAATCTGGTCACTTTGGAACAGATCATTAATTTCAGAAGACATTTTCTAATTTTCCTTTTGAATACCAGATCCAGATGTATTGTATAGTTAAGTAGACACATGTATATATATCACTAAAAATAATTCAACAGTATGGAAACCGCACATACAATGTCTTAGGTTGAGCTATTAAAGTGAATATAGAGTTGCTAATATTATTATTATTATATCATTTTACTTAGTTGCTCTTCAAGTTGATGACAAAGTAGAACTTTATACGTTTCTTACTTATTTAATGGACACTTAAATGTATTTTTCTTACAGTTAATCAGTTCAAGATGTTCAATTTCTCTTTGAATAAGTTTGAATACTTCTTATTCACAATTAAAATTTGTTTTTTGTGACTATTCTTTGACAGAATTATCTAATCTAATAATGAGTCGGATATTATAGAGCCTGTATACACGTATCTTAAATAAATTATTTGTGAGGCGTTAAACTTTTATTAAGGCAAAGTTTTATTAGATTGTACAAGACCATCACCAAGGTGCTAAATACTTCGATAAGATTTTTACATTAGACCTTCATAAAATGAGAACCGTTTTGTGGGAAAATTTTAGTTGGGAGTACCTATAATAAACATGGAATCACTTTTTCCATGTGTGTGAAGTTACCGATTTAATGGCAAAATATTAAAGAGATTCAATTTAATTTATAACGTCTGACTGTGTCGGTCGTATACAAAACGAAATGGCGGATCTATTTCGAGAAAATGATATGGATCTTCAATCGAAATTTCCATATGCTGATAATAAAAAAAATAAAAGTCACTAATTGCAACCGAAACTATTTCAAAAATGAAATCTAGCGAGTCAGGCCGTTTGGTTAAATTCGAATTCCTTTGTGAGAAGTATTTTTAGCCTATAAACATATAAATGACATCTGTTCTCGTGAAGATTCTCCAATAAAGATAGGTCGATATTAATGAACAAGCTTAATGAACGTCATATATAATAAATTTCGCTGCGTAAAAAACCTCCGGCTTGAAAAATAATTTAATAGCTTCTTAAACATGTGTTTAAAGGGGGTTATATATTTGAGATATTGAAAACACATGTGTGTGCTTTCTTCCTTTTTATATGTCTCAATGGGCAGACAACATTTTTATTAAATAATTCAGTCTATACTTCACAATACCTATACGTTTAAATAAAAAATTTAATGATTTTAACAAAAATTTATATAAATCTCAATTTTTATCACCTTTCTGTATCTGTAGAGCAGGGAAAGTGAGTGTAGGCTCACACAGCACTTAGGCCACATGTGACCATACATCCTCCCGAAGAGTTGTCCTTCTAGGTCCTTCCCAGGAAGGTAGACAGGTCACTAGGGAACATCTCCCTTTTAGTCTGAAATCAGACAACCTGGGACATGCCACAAGACAGTATGATGAAAAAATATAACTTTTCAAAGAAATTCGTTACGGAATTGAGCAACAAGAAGGAATGGGATCCAAATACCATTACCATACTTGAAAATGATGCCATGACGCCCAGTTCAATATTGATAAAGGATACAGAAGACAAAGGATTATCCTAATGTCGGATAGTCAAGCAGATATTAAAGCACTGAGCCCTTGTGTAAACAGTTCCAAAATGGTATGGGATTGCTTAGACAAATTCAATGAACTAGGCGATAACAATATAGTCACCTTACTATCGATTCCAGGACACCCTGGAATAGAAGGAAATGAAATAGCAGATGAACTAGCAAAGTGGGAGACTGAAATACCTTTCTGGGGGCCTGAACCCTTTTGCGGAATCAGCCCCAATGTAATATTGGAAGAAATAAGTAAAGCCGGAGAAAAAGAGAAGATCTGACCATTGGAAAGATCTAGTAGGGCTTATACAATCAAAGACTCTTCTGGGTGACTATAACCTGTTGAGATCAAATGAATGTATAAGTCAAAGTAAAACTGTGCTAAGAGTTTTAACAGGGATCCTAACGGGACATTGTCGCCTGAATGGACACCTGAAAAAGCTCAAAATAGTGGAGGAAGAAGAATTCAGATTTTGTGAAATGGAAGAAGAAATCTCCATCCACATACTTTCCAGCTGCACAGCACTTCAGTATCCTAGAGCACAGCACCTGGGAGATTACTGGATAGAAGAGGAACATTTATCCAAGTTGAAGCCTGCAGACATTCTAAAATTCCTCCGGGAAATGGGACTAAAGGAACTACTAGTTCCTGAGACTCTCCCCAGACACTGAGTAAAAGTAAGGGGGCACAATAGATGTTTTAGGTCCTCATCACCTAATGTGGAAGTTCATCATTGCACGACTCGTTTCATTATTAATCACCTTGACCTTATAGAGGAATCAAACGAAAATATATTCAAGGCTCAACGCTACATTGGTATGATAAGTAAATTGAATCCTTAACCTCGTCCAACAAAAAAAAAACTAGCGAAATAATAAAAATTCGAAACCAAAGAAGAAAAAGTACACCTCCTGTAGCGTATCGCGTACCACATGCCAAGATAGCAGCTCAAGTAAAACATATTATCAGTAATAATATAACAAGAGAGTGAGAATCAATTGAAAATAATTTGACAGATTTTTTGAAAACTAGTTACCAGGCAATAGTCACGATAGCTCGCAGGTACTAAACCGATAATTTTCACCCATTTTATATATCGCGTTGACACAATTAGGTAATTACTTTGACAACTATCTGACACTTGCTAGGGATTATTCCCCCTATAATAATGACATAAGTGGTTGAAACTTACCCTTGTGACAAATTAAGAAGCATTTCATTGGTTTTTTAAGAAACGTCAAAAAATAATCGCATAAATAAAGTGTTTTCTGTATCAATAGACACGAAAAAACTTATTGATGAGAAAAATTCGTTGGTGGCCGAATAAACTTTTTTTCTGCGTGTAAAATACAAAAGTTCGTTCGAGATATCGAAAGCATTAAGAATGGAAAGGAAAACAAAGCTTTCTAACAAATTCGACAAATCGTAATACTTTTAAGCCGTTACGTTAAGATCATTTGTCAACATCATTTCGAGTCATTAAAAATTTCAAATAGATTTATGGGAATCAGTAAGGTGTGGGCGCTATCAATATGTTTAGTTTATTATTTATTACTCACCGAGCTTTAGTCTTTTTGGACAAGTAATTTAGGTGAGTCACATCGCTTAAATTTAAGTGTTGATCGTTGTCATTGCTGTGTTCTGTTTTGTGCCAAACACGATTTCTACAATAACATTCGATTTGCTTGCTATTCTCGGATTGCTATTGAGATTTTTTTTTTCTTGTTTTCGAATTATCAAGGAAGAATTTATTTATTAAAAGATTGCACTCGAAATATTAACAAAGATAAATACGCTGTGTAGTTATTATTATTATTATAGTATTATACTAGTTATTTGGTCATGGGCGTAGATTAGAGGAGGTAAGTAACTTCAAAGTTCAATACCTACCTCACAAAAAAATGGGATGATGAGCAGACTGGCTTCCCTTCCAGGAAAAATACCCAGCTACGCCAGTGCAAACAGTTTTGAAACAAAAATTTATTATATTATCTATATGAAATTAAAATTAAAACTTCTCTCGAAAATGTCGAGATGTTAATTAAACAGATGATATTCCGCATATTATCTCGAAGAAGAAGTTGGTTCTTCACACCTCTCGCAATGAGACGGAAGATTTTAAAATCGAGCAGAGACCGTACCAAGACAAAAGATCGCGAGATAGAGAGAGTGAACAACACAATACAAATGAACATCACTTCGCGTTTTATTGCCCAACTATACGTTTATATACATCAACAGCGAGTCCAACGATACGGGGGGTGTTCGAAAAATTTCCCTATAGTCGCTATTTTCAAGTGGATATGCAAATATGGTTTAAAACATACTTATCAATGACATTAAGGTATATTGTTGACTTGATAACGATTTCAGGGACGAGGCTTCACCTGAGTCGGTAAGATGTCCTCCTGACTGTATTATTAAGTTTTTTGATGGTTTTAAGTTAGTAGATAATGTTGAAGATGAAAGGAAACTATTGGTGAAGTTTGAAAATCAAATTTTTCTTATTTTTTAGCGCGTTGAAAAGATTTTTAAGTAACAAATAGAGGAAAATATTCAAAAAGACCCTCGTATAGACACATATGAGGAGAACAAAAATCATAAGAGCCGGTGTAGGTATGATATGTATCGTTGCAAGGCCAACCTGAACCTGATGTTGTTGAACGCGACTCTCGACGGTCTTTCTTCTCCTCTCTCTCGCCGCCACATCAAGCATTATTCGATCGAATTTGCCACTCTGTGGAGATGAAAAAACAAAAGACGATCGGCCACTGTGTGCGGAGTTACTAGAAGCGGACACGGCGGACCGGACAATTGCGCAGACTAGCGGCACGAGACAAAACTATAATAAAATTGGAAATCGCGCGGGCGGCAGCGGCGGCTTGAAGGGAGAGGGGGGGAATCCTGTGTCGACGGTAGAAAAAGAGTTGAAAAATATTGAAGGAGGAGGTTCCGATATCGAGACCCACCTCCTTTCTCCCCTCCCAGATATACTTTTTATTTCTCTCCCTGATGATCTGCTCTTGCCTTGCCCAGTCAGCCTCCGCATACTTTTTGTATTTTATATTATTATCTATATACCTATATATATTAATTTTATATACAGCCGAGTTTTTGCGATTATATTACTCCAACAAATGAAATTATTTAATAAGACAATGCATAGGTCCTTCATCAGTCTTAGGTAGGCCACCCAAACATATCGCTATAAAATATTTAATGGATCTCACAAAAAACGGAGGCATAAAAAAAGTTTTCTTTGATGTTAAGACAAACTTTACAATATCGACAATAATAACGTTCATTTTTTTCTGTTACAGGTGAGATTGGTTCAATTTATCTAAGAAAGAAATAGGTTGGTAAGTAAAAATCAATAAATATCGATAATAAAAACGAAGCTAAAGCAAAACTACAGAAATGTGGGGGTGCAGAAGAAAAATTTGAAGACGCATCTGTGGTAGCAAAAAGATTCACAGCTCTACAAAAAGAAACTGTGAACTAAATTTTGGTACCGATCATAACAATGTAACGAAGATATTGCGTATTATAATTTAGATGCAACACATTATCAATATATATTCCAGGAATACAAAACAAAGTCCTTGATAATAATAATTGTGATAACTCATCGGAAAAAGCAAGAAAAAAAATGCATTCCATATCGATTTAAGAGTAGGAGTTTTATTTAGCCGTTGTCGATAATTTTCAAATAATTTGCTCTACATTCGATCGTGACTGGCAAATCACATCACGCAAACTAAACTAACAATTAATCTGTGCATATACACACAATAAGTCCCTTATTCTTTTTATCGTTATAGCAAAGTAATCAATAAGCACAATAACGCCGTTATATATAAACATCGCTATCGAAATGATCTGAACTGAATGGTACATTTTTTTTTTCGTTGATTTGATTACAATGGATATACACAGTCGCAGGATTGGTTTCAGGATCCATTCAATCAATAATACATTGAAAACATGAAGAAAAGTAAACATTAAATTACCCCAACAAAAGCTAGTTTCGGTTCAAGCCTTCAACAGACAACGTGTGTGCCTCAATCCCTTAAGAGACGGGATGGAATCAAAGGATGCAGTCTTGCTAGGAACTCCCTGGGCGATCCTGAGAAGCTGGCGCCGAAGAAATATTTGGCGATGACCAGGAACAACCTACGTTTAACAGTAGGATTTCTGACTGGCCACTGTCAAATAAGGAAACACCTCCATACTATGGGGCTAGGATGTGTGAACAGGAAGATAAAATTGTCAGGCATGTCTTATGCGAGTGTCCGGAGTTATCGTCAATAAGAGAGAGTGTGCTCGGTGAGTCTTGGCCTACACCTGCCGATATAAAGGAGATATCTCCTAGTGATCTGTCCACATTCCTGAGCCTCATCCTCCTTACTCTACAGATACAGAGAGAGAAGCTAGTTTCGGTAAACAAACAATTACCAACATCAAGGTATGGAAGAAAACACGTAGATGACTTGAACCTTTTTGAAAATTTGTAAATTGAAAACGTATATATTATTTTACGCTCCAAAGACATTTTAATAAATTAAATTGGAAATTGGAAGGCTAAACTATAACATCTGAAGTTGCAATTAATGAAGTAACACAGACTGCTGGGAGAAGAGAGAGGATAGGTATATATTTCAATATAAATTCCTTCCAATTATATGTACGGTTCAGGTATTTATTAAGATCTTTGATTCTGCCAACCCTTTTCACTTGACAAATCGCTAAAAAATACGGTTAATCTCACGCTAGACTTGGCAAAAGGATGATAGAGAGCTAAAGAGGAGTCGAATATCTCTATTCAATGAGCTTCTTTATCCTATACAACACGAGCGCTGTATATTTTAGTATGATACGAGATTTTTTTATCCACCAATTTATAAATATTCAATTTCATACCAAAATCGACCTTAAATATTGGAAATCATAAATGTCGCAAGTACATTCTTGCCAAAATTGGGTTTTTGGCAAATACTATCCTAAAAAAATTAAGTTTTAAAATAACAGATTCTAACCCTAAATTACGTAGTTTATCAATCACTAATAATTCAACCCTATAAGACGTTTTTATCCTCCCCTGTAAAATCAGTCAAACTGGACTTCCGACATTTGCAAATTAGGGTAACGAAATGAAATTTGAACCGCATGCATCAGCATACCGTTGTAAGTGTACCGTGAGTCATACTAGATATTTCTAATTATCTGGATCTTCTTTCAGGTGTTGCAAAAACGTTCAGATCCCTCCCAAAAGAGAGGTGCTCTTTTTGTTAGTTTATCTGCTATTATTTCATTTCGTTCTATTCTGCATTGAGTTTTTGCAGGTATTCCCATACCAAATATGCTCACCCGGTATATTCAATATTCATTTTTCTTCATATTATAAATTTTTTTTTAATTCTTATCGAATATAAAAGGATTGAAATGAATCCTTATCGTTTGAATATCTATTTGGAATCAAATGTCACTTCGTTTGGTAATTCATCAATATTTTAAAGGGAGACGGGGTGAAACAGACCAGAGCTATCTATATACAGAGGGCACTTAGTTAATTAGAAGATATCTAATTAAGTTATAGGTTTTTCTCTGAATAAGAAGGATCGGCTTTTCCCTAATATAAAGTTGGATATAGTAATTAAGAGAAGCCAAGAGGAAAGTATTTGAAAATCGACAGCAGATTTTCCCTTAACTTTGCCATCATTGAAATTAAAAGTAGATTACTTTTAAAAACCGCGAAATTTGAGTGAAAGAAATCGGTTTAATTTCCTAATCAACTTTAGTTGATTTGCCAACTTTTTTAACTGAAATGACTCGAGAAAGAAATTACTTTCTTTCGATATTTTTGTAGATTTTATAAATATTTTTTCATCTTTTGCAATTTATCTCGTAAGGAATTTTTAAATCAGTGATTAATAAATTCCGATACCTTGACAAAAATGTAATTTGTTTGCACAATTAGGTGTATCGAATGCGAAGCAGGAACAATAAGTAAATCCGGGAAGAATAATAATAATCCATCGGGAAATTTTCAATTAAATAAGATATGTAGAATATTCGACAGAAGAGAGAGAGAGGGTGAACAGGTCTTGGATATAAAATGAATTAAAACGAAGGTAGTAGATATCGGAAGAAAATTTCACATCCGAATCTGGGAATCGGCGGAATTATCACTAATTTTATTAAATTAACGTCGAGAGGTAGGCGCACGGAAACATGGAAATCTAATAATAAACTACTGTCTGAAGTTGCAATTAATCGAGTTAGATATTTCAATATAAATTCCTCGCAATTTATATGTAGCAAATTTTCGAAATTTCTAATGTACTGAGATGATTAATAGAAGAATAGCAATCAATAATTCATTTTAAATCACTGCGAGAACAAAAACATATATAAAGCCCATAAGCATACAAAGACTACTTCAACCTACATTAAAAAAATAAAAAATACCCACCGGCAGACCCTACAAAAGACACATTATTGTAGTCTGGTATAAATAAGTTGACGAGATTTATACAAGAAGTACGTCGCAGTACACCGTTCAATGCATCAAACGGAGATAGTGAAACGAACGGGGGTTGATACGCAGACAACGATGTAGGTGTAGATGAATGAAATTATAGTATATGAATCAGTGTCGAGGTGTGGTAGTACACACAGAAAACCATAAGTTTGATAGTTAATTCTTTTTTAGAACACAACATATTACGCGCTGGGTCATTAGTACCCATCAAAAGAAAAGTAAATACCGACGGAATGGGTCGTTTATCACGCAGACAATATGCCATTCACTTATAAAAAAGATACTTATCTGGAGTGGTTAGTTTACGTAAACGTAGAAAAATAT
>CAJUYI010000021.1:98857-137396 GCA_910591695.1 Galerucella pusilla | reverse complement strand
GGAAAAAGGACACTGAGAATAACAATCGTTATCAATATTAAAAAAAAATAGAGCTTACAAAGGATTACAGTATCGAATATATACAAGGGAACGCGATAATATTAAACTTCTCGGTAATTATATGTAAATATGCGAAGCGAATCAAAAAATTATCAAGTAATATAAGAAATTGTTTTGGTTTCATTTATTAATATTGTTATGAGAACGGCTTTACATTTAGTTAAATTTACAAGTAATTACAATGTTGCTGCGCTATAAAAAATATAGGTATATCTTTAAACGCACGTTTAAATCCATGGGAAATTTCAATAGAAATAAAATGGAAGGTTAAATTATTACCTCTAGTACCTACTATAGATCTTAGATCAGCCATAGCTACCTGGGCGGAGAGGAAAACCTACACGTACTAGGCAGACTCTCGCTCGAAGTCGTTCATATACTACCTTTCGTGTATAAAGAAGCAGATCCTGAAATGGAGCAGAACAAACATTCTGACGGGACTGCTTACAGGACATGGTAGATTAAATTACCAGGGTGAGGTATAAATTTATAGACTTCGTCAGAAGCACAGGCTTTTGGGGTGAATTGCAATCCCTAGGGCCCCTAGGGGCAGTGGAGGATATAAAATATTGGAGGCCCCAGGCAAGGCTTTTCGAGCGGCCCCTACAACCGGGATGTATTTTCTAAAATTTAACCGAAAATGGCAGATTTTTTAAGGTCTAGGCTAGGCCCTAGGTGGTTGCCTAGTCTGCCTAGTGGTAAATCCGCCACTGTATGGGGTGGGCCACAATAGACCAAACGAAGGTCGCAGTGGAGCTGGCGAGAAGGCTCCTAACCTAACCTAATAGATCTTCGATTTAAACAAAAATGAATTGTTTTAACATTCAATAAAATACAGTTTGAAGAAACCTTCGATAATATAAACATAACAATTTTATTATTATTCACCTTCGCGAATAAATGAAATACTTTTATCATCATCGAAATCGGTTAGATTGTTATTCACAGTATTTCTAAAGAAAAAAATTTATAACAACTCGTAATAAAATCCGTACAAACATAATAATTATGATAAAATATTTATATAGTTATTCTCATCACGTATCAACTTCATTGCACAAACATTTGAAATAATAATACATTCTCCTGAAAAAAAATGCTTCAGATTGTTGCAATATCTAGGTCAAATAGATTATAACAGACCATAATAAACAATTCTCAATTTTTATGATAATCGTATCCTATAATTCAAACGTGCTATGACCATCAACGACAACAGAAACTATTCATTGAAGTTATTTTTTTTTTAAATTGGATGTAGCTGCATTTCTGAAACTCTTGTCTCTAACGTTACCAAGTCTAAGGATACGTCCTTTAATGTCTTGAGCCGATTTTTCAGGACATCCTCTTGCTAAGATGTGAATTGACAATGTAGTCAAAGAAAAAAGTCGACAGAAGAGAGGAACACATCCTTTAACTTTCGCAATTGATTTTGCACAAACTTCACACATCATTTTTTTGAATTGTCATTGGAATCATTGAAATCAGTTTATAAAAACACCTGCCCTGTGCGAAAAGGGCTCAAAATGTGAACCTCCTTTTTGAGAAGTCAGTTCGAAAAGAGTAAAAATCTATATATGTACATATATATATACAGTGGCATAGTATTGGTTTTTTTTTTAATTTTGCCCCACCCTTTCAACAATCTAACGAGATTACCATATAGCAAACGTCCATTAAAACAATTGAATTCGAGATAATGCAGTTAATAGTTAAAACCCTATTGAAAATTGGATATTCGGGACAAAACTGTAAGTTTTAGTTTAGCGATTCATTCTATTAGGCAGGCTTTTCCTTTAAAGCTATAACAAAATTATATTCTCTGTCTCTGTTCCTTTCTCTCGTTTTGCAATGCCCAGATAAAGGATAAGGGATAAAGGATAACGCCAAAAGTACGCACACATTCTCGTACGGCATCTGACTGGAGTTACTCTATCTGTTAATTTTATTAATCCCAAACAGGTCCGTATTAAATATTAATCTATAACGCACAATATCAACCATAAGTTTGTTCATTTAATAACCATCTTGACTTTTACGAGAAATTTAATAATTTTCTTAGAATTGAAAAAAATTTCTTATACAATATTTGATGTTGTTGCTGAATAACAAAAATATAAAAACATCTAAATGTGTGTTACGATCCTGTAGTATCTACAGAGAAATACGGCTCCGTGCCTTTCAGTTGTTTTTGATTTGCATGGTCTGCTTCTTTGCGCAAATGTCTCATCGGATGTTAAGCTTATGGCGAATTTCCATACGGCGTCGGGATTAGAAGAAGAGGAAGAAGTAACTAACCCATCAGAACTTTTAATTTTAACTTTTTAAACAAGGAGAGCAGAAACAATCACAAGCGATAGGGAGAAATAAAATACGAAATGTCGGAATTTGTGTTGAGAATGATGTAGGACAAAGTGACATTGAATAAATACATTAGGATTTAAAAAAGGGGGCTGATGCAAGTTAATTTTAATATAATTGAGTAACAATTTTTGGAAAAAGCTGTTGGATACTAAATAGATTAAATCAAAAACACCCTCAGGCTAGGGTGCAGGTGTATACGGGCGCAGACCTGAAACAGAAACTTCAGCCTCTCTAGGATCCTATGCAACCGTATAGAGTACACGCATATTTCATATTTTGCTTGGATATTAATTTATAATAGTAAATATGATATCAAAAATTACTAATAATAGGAAATATACCAGTTTGCATTGGAAATTACTCCCAAATCTTAAAATAAAATTCAAATTTCAATGCACTGTTCGACCACAACCCGAGATTTCCGAACGCTACCGATGATACGTGTGATGTCATACCTCTTGTGTTTAATTATGTCAATATGGCCGGTATTACATTAGGTTATGTGTAGTTGTGTGTTTATATTGTATTTTAATCAACTATTTTAATCAACTATTAATTATTAATTTATATTGTAGCCTGATGATGGTAATATTGTACCGAAACTAGTAGCACACATTATAAGTGTCCTTTTTGAGGAACTTTTATTAAAAAATTTTGTGGTTTGGACTTTGAGTTTTATTGAACCATTGGTTTAACTATTAATTGCTTCATCGACGTAAAAATATCATTTATATGTTTGTTTGAGACCATTACGTGTTTGTGTGTGCTTTTTTTATTTCTAAAAGTCAACGTAAAGTGGGAAGTGGACATAAATATTCGATATTCCCGAGGATATTTTAAAACTTTTGGAAGAATATATTTTATTTAATAGTTCAGTGTTCAGTGACGATTTTTCCATATTTTGTGAGTAAAAGCACAAACTGATAACTTGCCCAAAGTAGACTCATTTATGCTGCTTGAATTTATAGTCAAACAGCTGCTTTAATGCAGAGGAAATAAGAGGAGTTAAAGCATTATCGTAAGTACGATTTAAACTATGTTTTATTTATATAATATATACCAATATTCGATGTGTGGTCGTAAGAAAATGATGTTTTTATGGTTGATTCCTTTTTTTTCGGCTTTATTCATTTTTAAAGCTTTCAGAAACAAATTAGGTCACAAGAACTCAGAGCGTGATACACGAACGTAAACAAATTACGTCACACCATGGGGCAGCCATCTTTATGACGAAAAGCGCGTTTTGGCGGACTTTCAAATTTTATGATTTTAAAGTCGTTTTAAAAGTAAAGTTTATATTTTTTCGAAATAATAGGCATGCAAGGTGTTAGGTGAACCTGATAAAGCGTCAATTCCCACCAATAGCAAAATTTATACTTGTACCCTATTGGTTTTAGACTGCCAAAAATGACTCTTCTCAATAAAGAAACTCAATAAAGTATTGCTGGTCTGGATCCCTGGCCATTCTGGCATGGAAGGAAACGAGAAGGCAGACTCTCTTGCAAGGGAGGGTGCCGCACGTGTTTCGATCGGACCAGAACCTACAATTATTGGCATCTCAATAAGTTTTGCCAAACAAACACTAAATACCTGGACAGCAAGAAGAGCTTTAGACTTATGGCATAATGTACCAGGATTGGTTCATTCAAAGACTTTTTTACATCCTTCGAAGAATGTCTCCAAACAAATGTTAGACTATAGCAGGCATGACCTGATATTCTTTCTATTTTAATTATAAATTCTCTTTATCTCAATTTTAAATAATTGTTTACAGGAAAATAATACAGTTATTTGGTTCGAAAAATAGTGGTTACCTGTAAAGTTTTTCAGGAATTTCGGAAATGTTATTGATTTTGATGTACTCTTTCCGAATTTTGACTTTTCCCAAAAGCAGTTTTTTGACAATACCTCATTTCCGACTTATTCTAAAACATCCGGAGAACTTATTTATTGACTTACCTTTCTTATAAAATCAATAGTTCAGTAGGGATCTGTAAGAAAAAAAATAATATGAAATATAAATTTTTTCTAGATAGTAATTTTATAAAAGAAATCCTTTTTGTTGGTTTGTGTATTCATTACATTTTTATCTATATTTTATTAGGATCCTAAATATTCCGTCATACAACAACACAGTAGACACCGACAAAACTATAAAATTTAATGAATACCATCGCGCGGTGGTGCCTGTCGTCTCGATTTTTGCTTCTCACCACACACAATATCATAACGAGAAACGAAACTTCGACACTTTATTTTTCAAATTGCCTTCCTAATACGTCGGTTCGCATTTCCGAGTGCAGATAACCGAAAAACTTTTTAATATCCAATAGTGTTATTATTTTTTACGATACATCGTAATAAATAGGATGAAAGACGTATAGGGGTCGTTGGAAAGTCATGAAAATTTGAATAACTGATTACCCCCATATTCCCCCATTCCGTTCTCGACACCACCGCGCGCCGCGAATATATAAGATCATTATTATTACCGAGTATCAGATCCGTAAAACAATGTCTGAGTTTGAATTAAAAATCAAAATATATTGCCTCAACATATATCCCTTACTTCCCAGTTTAATAATAAACTCATCGACAGTGGCGTTACAAACAACATACTGTCTATCTTTTTTTTTTAAACCGTTACATAAAGTATAAGATTCCTTCATTTTCCGTAGAAAAAATTATAATGAACATAGAATAAGAAAAATATTGAACGAAAAACAAATTTTCCCAAATAAATTTATCCAAAAAATTGAATACATACAAAAAGTGAGATTCTAAAACAAACTGATTCCGTTTTGTGCCGCCAGTTAGAGTAGGTTAGGCTAGGTGTGTGGTGAGTGGGTCTATAAGACTCTCCACTGCGACTACCAAGAGTCCATTGTGGCTCACACGTATTCAGATTTCACCAAACAAATTCAGCTTCTTAATAAATCCGATTAGTTT
This sequence comes from Galerucella pusilla, assembly GCA_910591695.1. Taxonomy (NCBI): domain Eukaryota; kingdom Metazoa; phylum Arthropoda; class Insecta; order Coleoptera; family Chrysomelidae; genus Galerucella; species Galerucella pusilla. The sequence goes on along the minus strand of CAJUYI010000021.1, from coordinate 132,023 downwards.
ATTTTGTAAATAATATTTCAGGCCCGAGGGCGAGGGAGAGACCCTGCCAAACATCAGATACCTGATTCGAACCGCGGCGGGGCGGGCACAAATTATATGCTTTACTGTTTCATCATCTTCCAGACAAGGACGGCAAGTCGGATCTTCCGACAGTCCAAGTTTTAACATATGATGATTCAGATGACAGTGGCCTGTTTGACAACGTCTTCGAAGGATGTAAAAAAGCCTTTGAATGAACCAATCCTGGTGAATTAAGCCAGAAGTCTAAATCTCTTCTTGCTGTCCAGGTATTTAATGTTTATGACGATCCCAATTGTAGGTTCTGGTATGATAGAAACACGTGCAGCTCCCTCGCTTGCAAGAAAGACTGCCTTCTCGTTTCCATCCATGCCAGAATGGCCAGGGATCCAGACCAGCAATACTTTATTGAGTTCTCCTATTGTGGAGAATCTTCTAAGTGCTTTCAAAGCTGAGAAAATTTTTATTGTTCTATGTATGAGATTAGTTTGCTCCAATCTCTCCACACATGAAAAAATGGCGTACATTTCCGCCTGAAATACGGTTGCATAGGATCCTAGAGAGGCTGAAGTTTCTGTTCTAGGTCTGCGCCCGTATACACCTGCACCAGAGCCTGAGAGTATTTTTGAGCCGTCTGTGTACCAACAGCTGTCTTCATCCTTACCATTTATCTCTATTTGGAATTAGGACGGTATAAGGCAGGTCGTAGTTTACTGTTGGAGGCATTATATCCGAGGTCATTCCCAGAATACTGTGACTTTCAGTGTCCACTAGCATTCTGCTTCGTTCTGTATAAGCCTGATTTGTGCATTTAGAAATATGCGCAATATATAGAGAGGAGGTAGGTCCAGAAGGATTTCCATGGCTGCTAACGGTGTGGAGCAGTTAGAGTAGCTCTAATATTGAATCATCAATAGATCCTCCAGTTTTTTAGTACCTTTTCTTTGTGAGCATTCGGAGATGCAACAGTTTATGATAAATGCAACTCTACTAAAGCTTTTTCGACAAAAATTTCGTGTCATGGAGAGAAAACAAAAATGTTGACTGTTAAATTTGAATTGCTTTGCGGTAGGTACGCCTTTGGAAATTTTAAACCACCTCGGCTGGTGTGGATGAAACTCCGACGCGGTATTGTTTTTATAATAACATTGAGATATTACCCTATGCGGTATAGAAAGGTGGCTATGAACATATTTCACATAATAAGGCGTTCGTTGGGGTGAAGTCGGCGTGCGCGAAAAATTGAACATTGCTCCTCTTCTTTCTCGAATAATGAGATGGCCATGGAAATGTACGTAACAGTCGAATAACGCTGCCTTATTATTGCGCCTTTTTACATTCGGATGTCTTTCAAAGTCGTAAATAACTTTGAGAATCGTTTTATTTATGATTTTTTCACAGTGGGCGGCGCTCATCGCCATCTTTTCAATGCAGATTATATAGTTGAAGTTACCTGTTATAACCGACAAGACAGTAAGGCAATAAATTTTCGCCGAAATACACACACAATATAAACAAAATGCTATTTATGTTGTGCTCTAGCTTAAGTTTGTTGCTTTTACAAACTTCCTTACCAAAATATCGAGCGAAACAAAAAGGACCATAACTACTTTGTACAACAACCATCATTTAATTATTATTATACTTTGTTTGGTGGAATTTATCATTCACCATACATAATATAATGTAATTCATTAAATAATAATAGATGGCGTTAATGTTAGTGTTTTGAATCTCGTATTTTTATAGTCTGTACAGAAAGTACGAGGAGTAATAAACCCTAATTAAGTATGCAAAACCTTTACAGGGAGCACCATGAAATTTTTGATAAATCTCTTACTTTAAATTACATTTCTTCCGTAAATCTAAAAACCAGGTAGATCGACCCCGTATTTGTTTCAGTTGTAGCAAAATTTAGGGTTTCTTCATTGTTAAAGGATTAGCAGATAAGCAATAACGCAATGCAGTGGTGTGTATTTTGGGAAAAAAATACGTAATAAATTATAATATAATAAAAAATGAAAAGAAATAATTATTGGAATACATTTATTACTTACATTTTATTCTATATCCGACTCGGAAGAGGAAGAATCGTTGTTGACATTAATAATAATAGGGTCGATTAAATCATCACAAATATTGTCAATTTTCAACATGTTTGCCTCTACTTTGATAACATGCTCGATACAGTTTGTCCAATTTTCCTTACTAACATGACTGACAGCACTCTCAAACAATTTCACAACATCGTTTATTTTAAAAGTAGTATTTTTTTCCAACTTCCCCCTTTACCTGAGACCATATTAATTCTATGGGATTGAGTTCACAATGATAAGGGGGAAGTCGAAGAACTGATATACCACGAGAAGAAGCCATTTCTTCTACAATGTAGGTTTTTTTATTTATTCTTGTTCATTTTTGCAATTCTGTAAAGTTCTTTCCTTAGTGGATCTTTTGGAAACTTAATATTTTTCGAAATGAGCCACTCCAAAAGCTCTGCTTTACGCCAACGACTTGTGGGCAATGCTTCTCGTAACCGTGAATGGTAACTTGCGTTGTCCATAACAATAACAGCCCCTTTTGGAATCAGATCCAACATTTGAACAAACCATTCCTCGAAGACATCCCCATTCATATCTTCGTGATAGTCCCCCGTGCGTTTTGAAATAAAAGTTAATAATCCACCATCAACAAAACCTTCAGAACTTCCAACATGGACAATGATAAGTCTTTTTCCTTTTCCAGATGGTGGCTGCAAACCTAACGACAAACCTTCCACGAATGCCTGCCTTCCGCTTTTAATGTTTTCATCTTGCCAAGATTTGGAAACTGTATATCCAGCATTTATACACACATATATACACACATATATACAAAAATATATAAAATAATTATTGTTACAGATTGGTTTGTTCTCTATTATGAATAAACTGTGTTGCCTTTCTTTATCAAACTTACTAAAATTTATGTACCTCTATCACTTTTTTTTATTAAAATTAGTACATCCCGTTACCTTTGACCTAAATCGTATATTCTTTAGCATAGCTGCAACTCATTCGTTCAATACAAAATGTACCTTACGGTATACCCTCTTAAAATATATTTTGGTACGTCTATTAAATCTACTTAAATGAATGACTTATTACTCCTCGTACTTTCTGTACAGACTATAGTAATAGGCCAATCGGCAGGGGTCATTTAAGACCAAAAGTACAAGTAATTAGCAATAAGGCTGATTTTTTTTATAAGCACCTTGAGGTATGTACATTAATATAAAAAAAAGTTTACCATTCTATCGATTTCCCAAATTAGAAAAAAAAATCATTTTTTTTTCGAAATTTTTCAATATTTCACGCTGGGAGGAAGGTGGAGAAGAATAAAAAATACCACCGTTTAGGAAGAGTGTCTTGCAATAAAGAAGGTCTCTTGCGTTTTTTTCGTCCGATCAATGGTTTGTCCGTAAAAAATTCAGTAAACTAAGTATGTGTTCCGCATCCGCGCGACTCTGGGAAAAAATATAAATATTCAATCTGAATTTTTTTCAATCTTTGGTAAGAGTTAAGGTTGTAAATAATAAATAAAAGGTGATAAATTAATTTTCACATATTTTTATTGGAAAAAGGTATGAAAAAAATTATATATTAATCATCTTTTATACATTTTCACTATATACATTTTGTTCGTTGAATATTAATCTTTATATCACATGAGTAAGTATTAAATTTTATTTTGGAAAAATAAAGAAGATTCCTACCAGAATCTATAAAAATTGCTATTTTCGCATATAATACAAAAAATCATTGAATCCAAATATGTATGTAAATTTAATAATTTTGTAATTATATATTCTTGATCTTAGAAGTTTCCCCAACATTTCTACGCAAACCCCATTAAAATTACTCCAGTTTTATCAAAGTTACAGTATTTAATATATATATTTTCTTGTAAATTCAAGATTCCTAAAATTTACAAAATAATGAAAAGTGCCGTATTTCGAAATTAGGAAAAATTAATTATCCGTAAATTTTATCTATGGAACAGACCTCCTAAATAACAGTTTCCATCCTTCGAAAAATTGTTTCAATGCCACCTTATTATATAATATATTTTTTATTGAGATATTTGGTTTTTTATTAGAATATAATATTTATATTATTTATAAGTAGGTACAGTAGAAACTCTATTAACCGGACTAATTATTGTCGTTATGCATTCGAATAATCGAAAATCTGGATAATCGAATGTACTAAGAAAAGCGGGTTTTGTACATACATATGTTGTACATACGATGTTATGTATGTTATTTATTAAAAACAACAAATACATATCAATGAAAATCGATGTTTATTAAGAATTTATTCGGAGATACATCTTCTTAGATTATATACGTACATGTACGTACATACTAAAACGTTCATGCTCGCATAAATTTGACTTGTAGGTAATTTTAATATAATAGTCGGTAGTCCGGATAATCGCGAATCCGTATAACTGAGAGCCGGATATTCGAGTTTCTACTGTAATTTGCAAAAATGATTATGTGCTATGACAAGATGAAAAGCCCATCTTAAAGCCGACACTTTCCTCTTCAAAACGCCGTATTACAATTATTTATATCTACATTATAATTGTACAATAGTTTATAATGTAATCCGCTGCGCTTCAGAAAATAGAGTCGCGCGGATGCGGAACACATACTTAGTTTACCGAATTTTTCCCGGGCAAACCATTGCTCGGACAAAAGAAACGCAGGAAATCTTTTTAGTTGAAAAACACTTTCCCTACACGGTCGTATTTTTTATTTTATTTCACCTTCCTCCCAGCGCGAAATATTGAAAAATTTCGAAAAAAAAAAGTTTTGATTCTTTTTTCTAATTTGGAAAATCGATAGACTGGTAAACTTTTTCTTTTCTTTTCTCTACATACTTTAAGGTACTTATGGAAAAAAACAGCCGTATTGCTAATTACTTGCAGTAGTTACCCCTATCGTGTGGCATATAACTCGAAATGCTTTTTCATTGTGTTTTTATAATAATCAATTTTTGTTTCAGAGAGCAACATTGGCGGAGAAAGAAGTGACAACGTTGAAAGAACAACTTTCCGGAACAAATACATCGAATAATTGCGAAAATAAAGACACATCTAATATGGATAAGCAAAGTTTTGAAAATGAAATGGCCACCAAAGATAAAGAAGTAAGTATTTATATATAATATTTCTGTCTCCGTTATTTTAGTTGTGTGACAAAATTGTAAATAGCGTAGCTGCAGATAACCCAATAGTCATTGACTATCTATTTTTAATCTAATGTTTGAGGAGTCATTTATAAATGGAACAGGTGAAGTTATTTTTCAAATATTTCCCGGTTAATATTTTCCAAAGAAAAGCTACACCTGTTAAATAATAATAATAATAATGATATTGTGTTATTAAAAACAAATTATTTTTTCTGAATCATTAATTTTGCTTGATCTCGATTTTTCGAGACGAGACAGAAACGAGAGTAGAAAAAGTACGAATATATCTATTCCACACTGTATATAGTTTTCTAACATCTAGTAGGATGTTAATGTTTTATTCATTTTGATCGAGACATAACAAGGGCGCATTTATCACTTTAAAAACTCGTTTATCGCATAAAAATCTAAAGGAAAAAAAAAGAATAATTGAAAACCAAGTTGGTAATTAATATCGGAGCCGTTTCTTTGTATTTTCAGCTATCATGACACATACTCGATACTGCACCGTTCTTATCTAAGACCTACGAGACGATAAAACGTCGGGAATAAGGCATTCGCGTGATTTTGGAACCCTCATTGTTATTCTTTTGTTTTTAACAGTACGGTTTTCGGTCGATGGATAAAGGGTATTTTGAAGTATTTATTACATACAATGCTGATACAGCTAAATAACGAAAAATAAAATAAAGTTGTTTGATATAAATATAAATTTATAATTTTATTATTTTGCATAATATTTTTTACAACTCGAAAACACGATAACTAGGTGTGTCGACGACGGTAATATTTATCTTTTCAATTAGATACTGCATACAATGTGTTGTCCTAAAGGGTAGTGTTAACGAGTAGATATATTAAACTTGTTCAGTAGTTATTAAATGCACGCTATTTTTAAAAAGCTGTTTATCACTAAAACGATATAAATGTTGTATTTCATGAAACATTCAGATACCGTAGGGGAAAAAAGAAACAATAAAAAGGTAGGAACTTTAGTTCCTTTTAAGCAAAAATTTTTCGAATCAATAAATAAATACACTTAATAATTTGAGAATTTATTTTACTCTGGATGAAACTTCATTTAACAAAAATATACAGTAGTATTTATTATAAATAAAAATAAAAATCTTATCATTAAGTTGATGGGTGCAATAGTTATTTATGATACAAGTGCGTGAAGTTATACTTTTGCGCACGAGTTGCGAAAATGGCAAAATATTGTATGAAATAATCCGTACAAATTAACAACAAATACATTCAAGAACTGTACCGTTTACCACAAAAAAATTAGTGGAAACATAAAATTGAATTGTTAAATTTTTAATTTGAAGTTATATTACAGTTTATATAAATTTTTATTTTCTAGATTTTTGTGGGTCGTAGAAAAAATATGCTGTTCGACTCGTGTGGATTGTCCATATCGCACTTGAACGATTGAGCACTCCGCCTACGGCGTCGTGCTCAAACTTCGTCCTCGTGCGATATGGCTACCATATCCATACTAGTTGCACAAACTACTATTTCTATCAAAATATGCCCTTTTACATTTAAAAACAACTTGCTGTCAAATGTCAAATCAATTTATCCATCCATTTTAAAGTTGTCGAATTAAAACATTCAAGTTTTCAAAATTTCAACACCCTGTATTTCGAAAAGTAAATGTGCTAGACCCCTTAATCCTCATCATTTTGTCCAATTTTACGAGAGGAATCTACATGCAAACGTTGTAATTACCCTTAACGTTCGAGATGCTTATACCATCATTTTTTGCGCGATCGTATTGAAATAAATTCCGAATAAAATAATTTAAATTTCTTCGAAATGAATGATATGTCAAAGGTGACATTTATACTTTTCGATCAGTTTAAAATATAATTTGCATTTTGGTGAAATTGTTAAAGAACTATAGTTCCAAAAACAACAAATAGTTTCAATAGACGATGACCTCAGAATCTCGTATTGATCAGATAATTTTTTATATTTCAAAATCGACCGCGGTAATTTCCGGTCGTGCCATTTTTTTTTCAATATATGATTCGATGTTTATGCAAATTCCTCCAACGTCTATATAATCTATCGGGCTAAATTACATGATTATTTGTAATTAGCAATGGAATATTCATGATTTTTAATGGACTTGGCAACACTACATTTAAATATATCACCAGAGACGTATCACATTAATATTCCAAATTTTAAAAAAATGTTTTTATTATAAATTAATAAGTAATTTTTGGGAAAATGATAATATTTTACCACAAATGATATACAACAGAAGGATACTTGCAAATTTCGCTTAGTCTATCTTTTACTTCTTCCTATCAACTTTAAATCTTGTTGAATCTTGTTCAAGAAACTTTGAAGATATGAATTTAAGTAAAATGAAATATTTGTCAGTTAATATTTTTGACTAATATTGTATGAATGTGCCTACACCACTGACCCCGTCAATACCTTCGCAGGTATATATAAACCATAATACGCCATTAGAGACTTCCTGTGTTAACTCATTTGTTATTGCAGAATTCATTTGTTTCATGCATGTGTGAATACACATTTGTCAAAAAAAACAACCTATATATATGTATATGTATGTATACACACCAACAAAGACAAAAAGTGATAACGCTTTTTGATAAGTCTTTTGACTTCCGTTTCCGACTGTATATTTCTACAAATAAATTGATGATAAAATTGAATAATCTAAGTTCAATGGCTGAATATTGATTATAAAAATAGTCATTAAAGAGCTTTTGTGATTTTTTTTCAGAGTTACGGATGAAATATTTTCTGTTTAAAATTATATACTTGGACGTGTATACGAATGGCTGAGTCGCACTTCCATGATTAGTTTAATTACCCTTTTTGGAATATATTCATACAGAGTGGTGACCCCTAATGACGTACGCTTCTGACACAAATTCAAAATATTCAAAAGGGCAACCCCTCACCTAATTGTCGTTCACAAAGTGTAGCCAGATTTGGCTTTTAACTTAGGCTTGGTACTTTTTCAAAAAAGGGACATCCTGTACAAATGCTTAGGATTAGACTTGTGAATTATGTGCATTACTCGATCCAAGAAACATTATCGATTTGGCAAGCCCATTAGTATTCATAAATATGCAATAATTATAAGAATAAATCTTCCGGCTTATCTGCGCTATTCCAATAAATCAAGAACGCGTTAGCTGTTTGCCCTTTACTTTATAATTTATAACAATCCTGAAGAATTCAGTTTATTCCTATGAATATTTCTCTAACGTCTGCGGGTTGGTTCTCTACCTTATCCGGAGGATCTTTAACGTGAGCTTCTCCGTAACACGGTAAATTATATGATATATTGCTAGTAGTCTTTAAACTCGGATTTTATAATATTGCATGTGCAAATGCGTTTCCTGTCATGACCGATAAAAATTCATTAAAACCGAATTGCCAACCCAACGACATCTTTTGTCGATATTTATTAACGAACTGAAAATACTGTTTTTCATAATTAATAAATTAAAAGCTGGGAATTCCGCCAGCTGGTTAGATCTTCTGAAGAGGATAAAATGGGAATACAAGAGATAAATATTGATAACATAATACAAAAGACCCAATACAGATTGATGTTAAAACTTGGGAAGAGCTTTATATAGATTTCGCTCTGCTCTGCCGTTGATGTTTTTTCTCCTCTTTTAACTACTTAGGTAATAAGAAGATTACGAAAAGGTTTTCTTACGATATTTATCTTTACGTCGTGAAAGTTAAACGAGGATCATACAATAATTTTTTAGATTCACCAAAAGGGTAAACACGTAAAATCAATTCAAGTTAGGAATAGATGCAAAATTTTCGACATTCACCTTACTATGGATTCCACGATTCCAGAACACACTGGAATAGAAGGAAATGAAATAGCAGATGAACTAGCAAAGAGGGGCCTGAACCCTTTTGCGGAATCAGCCCCAATGTAATATTGGAAGAAATAGGTAAAGCCGAGAAAAAGGGAAGATCTGACCATTAGAAAGATCTAGTAGGGCTTATACAATCAAAGACTCTTCTGGGTGACTACAACCTGTTGAGATCAAATGAATGCATAAGTCAAAGGAAAACAGCTGCGCTAACGGGACATTGTCGCCTGAATGGGCACCAGAAAAAGCTCAAAATAGTGGAGGAAGAAATTTCACGGTTATTGTTGGCAATAATTAATAACTTTATTACATGTTTTCTTTCAGTTTTGTTCCGAAAATTTATTAGATCAACTTTGTATATAAAATCTTAAGGTGATATCGAAAAAGGAGAGTTCAAGTGGTTTGTCCTCACGCGACGTGTCGGAAAATAAATAGGTTATAGAAGCGCACTTGTTTCTCGTAAACCGATTACAAGAAAATAGGTTTATTTAGTTGGATTTTTCACGGATTTTATCGGCACACTGCAAAAGGGATATTCGCAGCGTTCGAACACCAGGATATCAACACCATGGTATTTGGTAATTACTGTTTTTTCCTGTTTCATCTCAGCGGCGTAGTTTATTGCCTAACAATTTTTTTTTTTCGGAAAATAATTATTTAAATCTTGCCATTTCGTATTCGTATATAGATATGTATGAAGACCGATCTGTACAATGGAATATCGAGTTTCGTAACGTAAAATATTCATTAATTTATCATTCAGTATTGAGAACCCTTTGCAACCCTTTTATAAAATGTTCCGAAAAAGGATAGCCGTATATACCTCGAAATTTCCACTCGGTGTCTTTATTATCTAATATTTCTCTTGTCCATCATATTCTCTTATTACCTTTATTATCTTTCCATTTTTGGGTAAACCAGAGGCGGTGCCATTTGTTATTTTTAAACTTGAAATAACATTCCAAAAGAATTAACAAAGATAGGTAGTGTATATGTAGAACGTGAGTGTGTGTGTGTGTGTGACATTCTCTTGGACAAAAATAGTTTTGTCTGTCCGCCACTTATCATTTTCTGGTGATTATTCACTTCGAGAATCGACTTGTTTTCGATATATATCAACGTGAATAACTTTTTCAAGACGTCACCGTTTCTTTTTTTGATGGAAAAATCAATTAAAAAAACACATGACTGGGCGTTGTTAATTCCCCAACGAAAATAGCGCCGTCCCGTCTCATTTAAATATTAATTCTAGCGATTCCCGACCAGAAAAATACTCGCGAGATATTTATTGGAAAACGAAAATAAACAAAATGCTTTAATAAATACCGATAGAGTCATTGTATCCGATAAACAGGTAAGGACTTTGAGCTATAGTCTATTTTTATGAATAAAAGAGTATTAAAATGATAAAGCATTTGTAATACATAGGCGTATCACTTCTCTCAGTAGACAGTTAAACCTCAAGTATTTTGGAAACTCTTTTCTAAAGAAGAACGAATGCACTGTCTTTTCTTCGAAGTTTTCCTTTCAAATGATTTTCTATTGGAAATTATGGTTTTCCTGAAGATTTACGTTAGAGGATTTGTTGGCAAGTAGGAACTTTTTGAAAATAATCTCACGATACGGCTATGTAATCTTTAATACAAAGGGCTTTTGGCATGTCCAAACTTTTTTCTATTGCTCTGTACAGATTAGTAATATAAAAGAACAATAAAAGAACGAAAACTTTCATGAAAATTCTGTAAAAATATTTAAAATGACCGTTTTTCTTTGGAAATTAAGTTTTATTACTTTCTCGTGTATAAAAATAGACTATAATGTCATATATTTTTTTTGTACTAAAACAGTTTAAGCCAAATCCTTGATACTCTGACTGAAAATATGCAATGAAGAGGATTGTACGCGAATGGAGACAAGGCGAGATTCGTTTTCGTCAGACAAAAAAAATCTCGTATCGATGAAGGACAAAAAACTCGCTCTCGTGAAGTCCTAAAAGATATCGTAAGTTGGTACCTATAAAAATGAAAATAGCGTTGATCCAACTCTGTTTCGACGCTCGAAAATTTTTGTCATGGTCCGTTTCATTGTCTCCTTCTAACATCTCGCGGATATTCGGGTGAAAACAAAGATAAACAAAGCATATAATGAAATTTATGAGTCTAATGGTGCCAACTCTGTTTCAAAGATATATCGCATACATTTATCGAAAAAGAAATAAAAGATTTTCAGATGACTCACTATTATTCGAGGACCTACGTCATTGATGGATTAATAAATAAGTGTAGAGGTTCAATAAAAACGAGAACGTCTTATATATAGTCTCGTTTTTAAAGCATCGATATATCTGAAATCAAATCTCGCAATTTAGTTGAAGCAAGTAATAAAGCAATTGAAGCGAACAAACACGCGATGCAAAAGGGGCTCATCAGCAGATCCTCCTTATAATACGACTGTAGACCGAAACAGAACTACTCAATTTTATAATAACCGAACATTTTCGAAAGAGGTAGGAAAAGAACACGAATAGAGAGGAAAATCGGTAATAACTCTCACCACACAACATACGCTCAAGTTTTTCTATCTTTTATAAAGGTATATACTCCAGACGCTGGAGTGAGAAGGACACACACCATAGACGTATCAATAGGTGAAAAAATTTACTGGTACAGCAAAAAATATGTTATTGAACCATGTATTACCACCAACCAGTTCTAAAAAACTCTTCTGAGCATCTTTCTATGAACTTTTATTTGAAGTTTGTACTGAAATTGCTTATCATTGATTATAATTCAACCAAATCTCCGCCACTGTTTTAAGTAAAGAGAAAAACGATCCAGACGGCTACGGCTTTACCATACGTATATATTATAGGAACGTAAAAGCCCGATTCTCTTTTGTTTTAAATGTGTAAGATAATATATGCGCACACTTCAAATGGAACGTACTCATTAGACTATGAAGATTCCATTTTTATATTTCGAAATCTGGATTTGCTCGAGTAATTAATTAATGATAATATCAGATGCAAGGATTGAATTTGATTGGTACATTCATAGAGAAATCGTAAAATTGAATGAGATATTTTTGACTATTTAATTAATTTTTTTAAACATTTTCAAGAACGATATGTAAAAGATTTTAAAAAAAAGATAGAGTATGAGTACAGTTATTTTAAATTTTTTTAAATGCCAACCATTAAGCAAAAAAAAAGTGTTTAAATATATTAATATATGCAAAATGTTATCAAATTTACGATTTCAGTTAACGATTTATATTAAATATGTGTCATTGAATATTGGTAATGGCTATTCAACCAACTATATACAATATTTAACATTTTTTGAATAATTACACGTGTTGGGTATTATACACTGTGTCCACCTAAGTTCGCACCATATGGGAAACTTTTTTATTATCAGTTTTAGGAAAAAAACTTATTCCTCATTAAAAGTTCTGCGTGTTCTAAAATCTAAAATACAATTATCAGATATCAATTTTTTCTAGTATTATACGAGGTTTCTCAAAAAATATGAACTTCACACAAGAATAAAGTACCTTTAAAATTGACAATATTGAAAAATGTTATGAATAAAAGTTGATCAGAATTGAAAACTACGTTCAAATATACGATTTTATTTATTTTATATGTATTATTTTTTGAAATGTATCTCTAGATACAATAACAATGCAAATTTTACTGGAGTTACGTGTAATATAGGACAACTGACAAAATAATTAATGTTTTATAGAAAAAAATGTTTGACAGTAACTGTCAGAACGCGTTAGAATTTTACGCATTTATGGTAGCGTTATTAAGAAAATAGAAACAATATTAAACAAGCACAAAATCCATTTTTTCAATGTAAATGGATGCAATTGCATATTTAAACGTAGTTTTCAGTTCTGATCAACTTCTTTCAATACTTTTTTTTGATATTGTCAAATATACAGGTACTTTACTCTTGAGTAAAGTTCAAATTTTTTGAGAAACCTCGTATAATACTGAAAAAAATTGATATCTGATAATTGTATTTTAAATTTTAGAGCATGCAGAACTTTTTATGAGGAATACGTTTTTTTCCTAAAATTTATTATACAGTGTGGAAACCACTTATGGAATAAAATTCTTTGTCATTATTTTAGAAAATTATAAAAAATGCCTAGACACGTCAACTTTTGAATTGAGTTGTGCGTTATGTAAACATAAATTTAAATGTACAGGGTGATTCACGCAAGTATGCCATAGTCGGTGTCGCACCCTGAATATTTGCATAATTTTGGAATCCTCTTAAGGAACCGATTCCAACTGAATAATGTATGGTCAATTATGAATTATACAGGGTGAAATTTTAAAATTAATAATTTATTACACTTGAAATATTGGTACTTTTTTAAATTAGCTAAATGAATTTTATCATAAATACCTAAAAATTGGCTAAAAACGCCAATAATTAGACAAAATCGGTAAATAATGTGGATTGTTTTAAATCGGTAAATAATGTGGATTGTTTTCTATTCTGTCAGCTGTTGATGTGTTGACAGTTTATACTGAAAAAGTAAAATCTTTGTCAAACACTCTTTCCTTGTCGACATAACAATGAAATATTTAACTGAGACTCACCGAATTAAGATTTTAATGATGTAACGGGGGAGAGCTGCAGAAGTCAAGTTGAAGTGGCAAACTTATTTAATCACAGGTGTCCCGAATTACCTAATATTTCACCAAGTACTCTGTCTAAAATTCATGCACAATTCAGAGAACTTGGACATGTCAAACCATTGAAAAGAAAACCACATTTCGTTGAAGATGATGTGAAAGTGGATATTTTGTTAAGTGTCGAAGAGAATCCAACTTCAAGTACACGTCAAATTACCCGTGAAAATAATGTTAGTCATACAACTGTTCTAAGATGTCTTCATAAAGAAAAATTTCATCCCTACAAATTAACTTTTTTGTAGGAGTTAACAGAAGACGATCCAGATCGTAGAATGGATTTCTGCGAAAATTTGATGAATAAGCTGAACAGAAATGGTACCATCCTTTTTTCTGACGAATCAACATTCACATTGAATGGAGAGGTAAACCGACAGAACTGTAGATATTTGGTCAGCAGAGATTCCTAATTGGATGCGTGAGACACATACTCAGTACCCTCAAAAGGTGAACGTTTGGGCCAGTATCATAGGCGACCATATTATCGGTCCTATATTTATAGATGGAAATTTGACAGCTGAAAAATATTTAAATATGCTTAGAAATGAAGTTATTCCTGCGTTGGCAAACTTATATCCCAACGCAATAGATCCTAGCTTACCGAAAGAAAATGTTTGGTTCCAGCAAGACGGGGCAACACCCCATCATGGAGTTCTATAGGAGACTGTGCTATTGCCAACAACTATAGGTGGAGAATATTTTGAGCATTTATTTTAATGTATTAAAATCAAATACATCAGGTATTTTATGTATGTGTTTAATAACTAAAAATAAAAATTCCACCCTGTATAATTCATAATTGACCGTACATTATCTAGTTTGTTGGAATCGGTTCATTAAGAGGATTTCAAAAATATGCAAATATACAGGGTGTTTCATTAAAAAAGAAACAACACCGACTATGGCATACTTGCGTGAATCACCCTGTTCATTTAAATTTATGTTTACATAACGCACAACTCAATTCAAAAGTTGACGTGTCTCGGCATTTTTTATAATTTTCTAAAATAATGACATAAAGAATTTTATTCCAAAAGTGGTTTCCACACTGTATAAAAGTGTCCCATATTGTGCGAACTTAAGTGGACACAGTGTAAGTATATACATTTCACTGGTAGTTTTACGTAAGAATCTGGAAAATTTATAATATCTATTATTTAGAAATAAGATAGCTCTTTTGTATCTGGGAATATTCTGGATCAGATTTTTCTTAAAAACAGGGGAGATTCCAGAGCAGAATAATTTTTAATGAGTAGTCACTATTTCGTCATAAAATATGTCCTCTAAAATAATATCATAATGTGGATGCTTGAAATGTAACAGTATACTTCCTACTTTTCGATAAATTCAATATTGAATGTTTTATTTCTATACATGAATCCAATACCATTTATTGATTATTATTTTATAAACAAGGAAGAGTTTTTATTTGACATACTTTTTTTTTGCAAGTTTTTGTTCATAAACCTTTATCAATATTTAGAATAAAATTAGGATAAACACAGATATCTTGGAAGGTTATCGAATTTTATTAAAAAAAATTGATTTCCATTTCATTTGTTCGACAGTTTTGTGACAAAATAGTATCGAATACTGGTGAGTTTTTATTTTGAATTATTATAAGTTAAAAAAAGAAAGGTCCTTTACGACATTCCAATGAAAAATAACGTCTGCAATACCTCGTAATTCCCTTTTCCCTCAATAAATCAGATTATCATCTTGTTTTCCATCATCTTTTTCTTTTTAGTCAACAAAACCCACCTCCGATATCTCATCTAATTATGACGAATACATTCTAGGGTCGAGAGAAAAAAAAACAAAAGAAGATCCGTTCTCTTACGAAGGGCATTAAAACAAATTAAGATCTGGTGGCATACTCCCAGGAGTGTCATCCCTATAGATTGAATCAAAATGGCAGATATTGCCAATTCCTCGCATAATTGGTTCTTGGAGCTTTAAATCTGAAATTAGGCGCGGAATTTGCCTGTAAAGGTAGATATTATATAGCTAGTTAATAGAACCCCGGATGGAGATTGGTTATGTTTATAATTTCTAATCAAAGTTGCGGAATAAAATAAAATTGAATGTAGAATGGCACATTTATATTTATCAAGACATTTTGACAAAATATCTGGGACTTCCTTAAAAATATCTAGAAATATCAGACGCACTTTCAACTGGGGCTTCGCGGGAGACGAGAAAACGCGACATTTTCAAAAATCTTGTACCCGTCAGTTTAAAAAGTAATGTTTGTTCTCGTAACCGCTAGTCTCGTACCGATACCGAGACGATCAAAATATCTCGCTCTTGTGAAGAATTCTACATTTCTACTTAAAAACCTTGATCGGTATCTCATTTCCACTGTAACGAAAATAATGTTTGACTGAAGTTTTGAAAATTAATTTTGTAAAAATCTCCAATTACTGTAGATATAATTAACCGCGTCTATCGCTCTCGACAACCCAATACAGTAATTAGCGATCAAGGACATTTATGTATACAATCTGCTGGTACAATTCCGGTTAAATTTTTAATTTGATATTTTCAATAATATAATGATTGATTATAGTCCGTTTGCTTGGAATAAATTTAAATTTAATTGTTAGTCTCGTCATGAATTGTTGACAACATACAGGAAACTTTCAATTTAATTCGGTTCTATTGCTTTATTATCATCAAGTATTTTTTCTTTGTTCCGATATACGTTATATTGGAATATTTAAAATTCACATGAGCATTATTTGCGTTTCGCTTCGCTAAATTTCAACAATAGATCCGAAAAAAAAAATAAAGAATTGTGGTTTATATAAATTTTTACGTATTTGATTCGTTTAATAATACCAGTAAATTCACGTTTGAAAATTTTGGTACATATTTGCTCTGACGCCTTACTCGTCTGTTATCATAATACAACAGTTACGAGGGACAGTCGTGTGGTTAAATACGTGTATTACTGACTTACGGCACAATACGATACAGGTTTTCAGGGCAGAAAATACTACTATAGGAAAATTAATTTATTGAAGCTTAAGATTCGATTGATTAAATTGTTATGTTTAACAAAGTAATGATTACAAATGTTTAAGTATACTTAGTTTGGGGTGTTGTTTCTGTAATTTTTCAGTTTTAATGTTACGATTAGCAAATTTCAGTGTATAATAAATACGTAATCTTGTATACAATGAATAAAAATAATCAACTTGAAAATTTGTACAAAGATGACACAATTTAACACTCTTAAAGCTATTATTAAGCTTCATACCGACACCATATTCAGGGGCTATTTTATTAAATTGATCTATAAATGTGTTTTCCAATTCTATAACGAGTTCCACAAATTTTTTGGGAGGCACAACCATATTACAAATGTTGGATGAAACACTATAATCTTTATATTTCATAAAAACGGTAGATTCTCCTTCTAGATCATTTATCTTAATAAATTCTAAGCAAGTGTTACAGGAATGCTGCAATAAACACTTTTTAAGTAGGTATCCAGTAACGTACTTACTAGGGCATTCCCATGCACACTTTTTATATTTGTATAATCAGTCGTAAACACTTTTAGATGCGTATAGGTATTATTTGTAGTCGTAGAACTAACTGTACTTTTAAGCAATTCAGATTTTGAATAAAGCAAAAATGCAAATTACAAATTTTTATCCTATTAAAACATTGTTCCACCGATACATTGGCATTTTACCAAGCTTCACATCTGCAATATAATATAGAAAATAAAAAAAGGTAAACTTGTATACTACTAAATTAACTCTTTTCTTACCTAATTTTGTCTTTTGCGCATCTAAAAAACGGTCTCTCTTTCAGTTTACTGCGACAATAATCAACAGAACAATATTCCACACCAGGCATTTTGCAATGAAATAAGTCACTATAATATTTATACTAAATAGAACTTTATAATAAAAATATGTATAAATATTTTAATGCTCACGCAAAAAGAATGATCTGCTCACAAAAACGAAAACAAAACAAAAATTATATTTCCGAAATTTGGATCAGCAACACATTAGCATTGCGTGCTACCCCTGTACTCAACACTTTCTCGATTTAAACAAGCCAGAACTCGCCAGACGATAGGAGGGGTAAGGAAATTTTCGGTAACCCATAAATCGACAAAGTGAATTTACTTGTCGGTAGTTAGTGTACGGTGATATTTTATATCGCAACCAATTATAATTAGATCTTTCTAAATACACATTTGACGAAATTAGAATCCGTGATAACGTCTCTTAATAAACCGACTAATTAATTTTCAGTTAATTTGAAAAAAATCGAACGGCGATAAAGTGCCGAGTTTATAAGCTTCCAATCAGTTGCTGTCAATGTCGTAATTAATAGGAATATCAGTTGAAAACCGATACAGAGAAAGAGGAATAAGAGAGAAATGAAAATCCATTTAAATCGAAAAAATTTAAAAATGTCAATGATTCTCTAACGAGGAAACACTATAGGAAAAAGAAGTTCTTTTTAAAACTAAAAAAAAATCCCGATCGAATAGATAATTTCTTTCAGTAATAACTCTTCAAACGACGACATTTTTATGACGGTCTTTTGGTAGCAAATAACAAAAGCAAACGTTAATTTAGGCACTATATATACAGGTTGTGCATCTTTAGAGTGATTAACAATGTTTCTGTAATGCATCGTTACCCTTGACTGATTCACTGAGTGCTTCAATTTTTTTTATATTCGAAACCATTGTTCACATATGAATGATGAACGTAGGTATATATATGTATATAAAGAAAACCGAACGTATTACTATGTTCATAACCTTGAAACATATGAAGAGTATTACCTACTGTGGTATAGTTATTAATTAATTTCTTAGAAACAAAATCCTCAATAATTATTGTTTTATAGTCGTATTATACAGTGTGTAAAAGCCGAACGGAATAAATTCATTATTTCATTTACTGTAGGTACATATTTTTTGTTAATAATCTCCCGAAATTCTTATATATCACGCCTGTTTGAAGACAGTTTTATCACCGTACACTAACTACCGACAAGTAAATTCACTTCGTAGATTTATGGGTTACCGAAAATTTCCTTACCCCTTACCTCCTTACCTCCTATCGTCTGGCGAGTTCTGGCTAGTTTAAATCGAGAAAGTGTTGAGTACAGGGGAAGCACGCAATGCTAATGTGGTGCTGATCGAAATTTCGGAAATATAATTTTTTTTTGGTTTTCGTTTTTGTGAGCAGATCATTGTATCTGCGTGAGCATTAAAATATTTAAACATATTTTTATTATAAAGTTGTTTTTAGTATAAATATTATAGTGACTTATTTCATTGCAAAATGCCTGGAGTGGTGTATTGTTCTGTTGATAATTGTCGCAGTAAACTGAAAAAGAGACCGTTTTTTAGATGCCCAAAAGACAAAATTAGGTAAGAAAACATTTTTTATTTTCTATATTATATTGCAGATGTGAAGCTTGGAAAATGCTTTGGGTTTTAAAGGAAACCACTGATATGCCAATATAACGGTGAAACAATGTTATAATAGGATAAAAATTTGTAATTTGCATTTTTACTTAATACAAAATCTGAATTGCTTAAAAGTACAGTTAGTTCTACGACTACAAATAATACCTATACTCCTCTAAAAGTGTTTACAACTGATTATAGAAATATAAAAAGTGTGGATGGGAATGTACTGGTATACGTTACTGGATACCTACTTAAAAAGTGTTTATTGCAGCATTCCTGTAACACTTGCTTAGAATTTATCAAGATAAATGATCTAGAAGAAGAATCTACCGTTTTTTATGAAATATAAAGATTATAGTGTTTCATCCAACATTTGTAATATGGTTGTGCCTCCCAAAAATTTTTTGGAGCTCGTTATAGAATTGGATGGTCCATTTGAATTGTTGCAATAAACTTGAAAACAATAAATTTTTTTAATAGATATTGAAGATACTAACTGCATATTCAGACCAGTATTTACTCTCTTCGTGTATAGTTTGTCTCAAAGTATATCTACACTTTTACCAGCAATCATAAAATAAATGGGCCAATAGCTGCTGTGGAAGATATCGCCAGTGGCGACTATTTGGAATTATTTTAAAAAGGATCAAATTCACAAATATGTATGTTTTTGTACATAAATCATCTGATTTTTATTTAATATGTGAAGAGCATTTCTCTTAACTTTTTTTTCTCTTTTCTCCCAAACTATAACCAGGCCCACCCTTGCCTTGTCATTCGACTGTTGTTGAGTTTCATTTAAGGTAAAATTTTTTTCAAGAAGGTGGTAAATGGTCGTATTTAGATTATTGCCGACAAACGTGTAGATGATATATTTTGAGACAAACTATGCTTTTTAAATAATAAATGATTTATATTTAGAAGAAACAACAACAATATAATAACAATTGACGTAAGAAAATTAATTATTATATATCATTATAATCTTTAAAACAGTTTACAATGAAGAAAATTTAGTATTTAATTATATTTAAAGATCTTTAATCTTATCTACAAATTTTACACCATTATTTAGGTAATTGCATAACAATTGATTTACCATCTCCAATTTTTTTTTACCAAAAATAAATCTCAGCTAATATTTACGTAAAGTCGATGTCTCTAGCAGTATCTGGAGATTTGTAATTTTGCGTTGTCGATGAAATTGCCAAACGAAAATTCCTCCCCACAGATGAGTTCTCGTAAATCACTACCAATTAAAGACGTTCGTTTATTTTTTCCCTCCACCCCAATCTGTCGTAAATCAATTTTTAAATTTTTATTTTCATTACGTTTTCTATAATGTATGATTAGATACGACATCGCTTCGGGGTGCCATCAAATAAAAAAAAGGAGGGATGAAATTTTGATTTTTATATTAAATCTCATAAAAAACAGTGACGCCGTGACAAAATGAAATCAGAATAAATTTGAATTAAAATATGAGTTATGAATATCCAAAATGCACTTTTGGTCTGGAATATAGTTACATATATATCAGCCCATCGGAGAATAAAGCTTCAATGTAAATGAGATGTATGTCTGAATCTATGGAATATTTCGATTTTCCTTCTCAATATTCCGAAACCCCCCCGCCTCTTATCCTCTCGCCCTTCATCTGACAATTAGTGTGATACCAACTAAGTCTGAAGCAAATATCGATTGATTATTCACTGTCTCTTTTCATCCGATAATTGACATTTGTTCATCTTTCTCGTACGTTCAGATTATTCATTTCTACCTATTCTAAATATCTCCCTTCAAGATAATGTGTATCTCTGTGCCGGCGGCGTCACCCGCTATGCAACGCTTTTTCATCGCCCTTCCAACAGCACCGGACTAGCTTGTGCCTGCCCTGCCATCTTACGTGCTATTTTGACATATTTTTCACTCAAATAAACCATAATTAATAATCAAAATTTAAATTTTCCCATTCTTTGGAATGCTCTAATAATGGCTGAAGATTCCAAATTAATAATCATACTATTGTTGATAAATTTCATTTTTTTTAAATATTATTAAAAAAATCTGAATGCATTACTGGTGTTTACTCCTATTCCCCACCTTTTCTCTCTCTGATTCTGGCCCTACGGGTTACGGAAAGGGAAAAGGGTTTTTAAATGCGGCCACATATCTATAATCAATTATTCAAATGACTCATTCGGTTTGGCATTGATTAAAAAGGTTTAAGATAGGATTTTGCCGCACTCTTCTGATATTAGGAATTTCGCTTCTAATTTATGACCATAACGAATATACTGAAATTGGTTTTTTTTTGTGTGTTTTTAGATCCGATAGAAAAAAATATAAATCATAAAAATTTTTGACCGATATATTGGCTGAATTTAGTATTTATAACACTGGAAAAAATATTTCAATCACGACGTCCTGTCTTGTCTTACTAAATTATACAAATTTTGACTATTTTTATTTTCATTAAAAAACATTGCTACTTATTTTTGTAGGAAAAATCAGAAATTTTTTTTTGAAAATTCGACTTTCCCTATTTTTTTTTCCAATATTTTTTACCCTTTTTTTTGACAAACTTCCAAGGTAAATGCCATCAAATCAACCCATCGGCTCAAGAGTAGTTCAGTATGAACCCTATTTCAGCCCCACCCAGGTATCAATTGCCACAAAAGAACTAACCAGAAAAGGGCAAAAACATAACAAGCCCTATTAGCCTTGAATAAGGAACGTGTTATATCGGGGCTAGTACTAGAGTGCCAGCAAGATTTAGCTAACGCCTCGGCAGATAACAATATATTTCTTAGGTGGGTTAATGGGCACGATAGGAGTAAAGGTAATCGCAATGCCCATTCTTTAGACAGGGCACCGGCTGGACTGAAAATTTTAGGACCCAGTGACAGCTACGGCCTAACGACTTCGACAATTGCGGAACTACCCATGCTCAATCCCTCAGTTTTGCCAGGATCACCCTGGGCGACCCTGGAAAGCTGGGGCCGAAGAAATATTTGGCGATGACCAAGAAAAAACCTACGTTTAATAGTAGGATTTCTGACTGGCCACTGTCAGCTAAGGAAACACCTCCATACTATGGGGCAAGTGAACAAACCTCTATGTAGGATGTATGAACAGGAAGATGAAACTGCCAGGCATGTCTTATGCGAGTGTCCGGACCTATCGTCAATAAGAGAGTGTGTGTTCGGTGAGTCTTGGTCTACACCTGCCGACATAAAGGAGATGTCTCCTAGTGACCTGTCCACTTTCCTGAGAAGGACAGGATGGACGATGACCTAGGAGGACAACTCCTCGGGAGGATGTACAATGTCACAAGTGGACTAAATGCTGTGAGCCTACACTCACCCTCCCTACTCTACAGATACAGCCCCACCTACTGTGACCAATTTTGAATCTAAACCACTTCATCAAAGTCGTCCCATCACGAGAAAAAATTTGATTTATGATTTAACAAATCTGTTGTTAAAAATTTATCGAATTTCAAAATGAAAAAAAAAATATGTAATACCCCCAAAGAAACATCAAATTCCACCTTTCAAGCCGGATAATCGCGCCCTACTTTCTTTGTTTCCAGAGCTCTCTTTTCGTACTTTCCGAATCGAAAAACATTTTCTATCGTTTCAGAACACGTTGTCGAAGTTGTTTCAAGTAATTTTTGCGATTGTAAATCGTTTTTAAGGTGGTAGCTGCCGGCCGAGAAAACAATCGATGTTTTTGTAATAATGAATAATAACTGGTTCGCATGCTTCGAGAATTCGGCTTGCCAAATCAAAACTTATATATAATAACTGATGGGCTATACAGTATACACGAGGTTTCAGGGACGCCCTTAACCTTTTTCCGAGGGATGATCTTTGCTCTTAGTCCATTTATTTATAATTAGTTATTTAGTAGCAGTGGCGTTTTTTTTTCGGTAGGTTTTGCATTAGTTAATAAAGTTTATAAAAGAAGGATTTGATAACGTTGTGTTTAGGTTTAGTAGCGGTGATACAATGGGGGTAAAAGAATTTCCAAATAAAGACGTAAAGAATCAAAGAGAAATACACAATGTAAAGTAAGCCATGGATTATCGCTCTTCGGAGAGTAAAGTGTACTCTCGGACCACCTAACCCCGCATTTGAATATTTAATTCAAGTGATGTATCATTCAATTTTAATTTTAAAAGCAAAGGTAATCCCTATTTTCCAAATTTATATTTGTCCTTTTTAGTGCGTTCATGATATTTTATATGTATCGTTGTTTTCCATCCTTATCTAATGAGTTGTATTACTTTTTGTTGCTGTCCTTTTCTACGGCACAGTGAAATCAGCATTTCACTTGGCTCTTTTCTCTTTATATTTTGAGAGTATAATTATTGATTATCGAGCTTAGATGTACGTTAAGGGGCAAAAGGGGGAAGGTGATTAAGCTATATGGAAACTCACCCCTTTCGGTGCTTCGGGGATGTCTGACTGATTGGGGA
Source organism: Galerucella pusilla (assembly GCA_910591695.1). NCBI lineage: Eukaryota > Metazoa > Arthropoda > Insecta > Coleoptera > Chrysomelidae > Galerucella > Galerucella pusilla. The sequence continues at coordinate 108,223 of CAJUYI010000021.1, read as the reverse complement.
TAAAATACGGGCGAGATCTAATATTTAAATTAGATACGTTTTCTCTTTCTCTCCCTGTGTGTGTATGTATGTGAGTGCCTTAGTTTCCTTTAACCCTTATATTCTACGTATCGTATGGTCAAACAGACGAATGGATTTTTTTCTTTTATTTGGGAAAAAAATCCCACTGCTGATTTATTCATCCCACTTTTGATTTAATTAGGCGCCGCTGTTCTGTCACTTTCGCTGGAATATTATTGAAAATTTCATTCTCTCAGGTCCTTTGAAATATATAACCAGAAAAATTAATATGCACATAAAGGGAACGGAAGAAATTAATATCAATTTCGATAAATTGAAACTTTTCAATTACATTAGAATTATTTCCAATTTAATATATACCTGTATTAAGTATATAGAGACAAAATTAGTTCTATTTTCTCTCTCTTCAACACAATAACAATTCCGCGATTTTAAGACAGAGCGCTTCCCCTTATATACTTTCAAGTAACATATCCCGCGATTGGATTTTGCATTAAGGGGCAAATGGCAACATCAGAAAAGAGAATAGGATGCCATTTTACTAATTAGAATTGGTCCCAAACGTGCCGTTATTCCCCGAATGCTTTTTTCTCATCTGATATAGAGCGATTAAAAATCTACGAGCGATATACAATATATTAAAACGGATTCTAATACACTTCCTAGATTGTATTCTGAATATATAAATGGATTACAGGGGACCAAGCCGTTTTATACAAAAAAATTGAAGAACGTGTCGCAGGACATACGGTAGGAGCTTTAGTTCCTTTTAAGCAATAATCAAAATTCTTTAAACAATAAATAAATACACAAATTAATAAAAGAATTTATTTTACTCTGGATGAAACTTCATAACAAAAATATACAGTAGTATTAATTATAAAAATCTTATCATTGTTGATTGGCACAAAGTACATATTAGGTATTTTATTTACTGTAATTAATAATACAATGTATGCTGACAATCAACATTTTGCACCTAGAGACTAGCTCTGAGACTGAGGAGATAGCGCGAGAGCCTGGCCACTATCCAAACTTCTTGAAATATTTAAATATCTACCGGACGGCGAGAAGCCAGTCCTTTTTCCTTACCAACATGTGATTCTCGTCGAGAACCTGTAGCACCGATCACCGCTGAAAGGCAAATTTTCAAATTTAATGTGCGACGGATAATCTCCGTTGGTGAGGATCAGTATACACTGATATTGGTCAAATATTTCAATTTTTCTCTCATATAGAGAGAGAAATTAAGAACACACTACCAATATGTGAATTCTTTCCCGAAGCGGAGCATGTGAACAGGAAAGGGATATGCAACGTATGTCCATTGCTCATCGCATGGTTCAATTTAATAGCCAGTAGTAAAAATAAGCTTTTTTTCTCCTGTGAACCATGAACCGATAAGGTTAATTTTAATTTCTTGTGAGAGGTTTACCTCAAACTTTTTTTTTTCTAAAGTGCATTCAATGCATTCCGGACGAAGTAGTTTCTATGAGGTAGATTAACATCAGAAATCTAGGACCTGTCCGAAGAAAATAAGGAAAGTAAAACCAACGTAAACAACAAACAACGTAAACAACATAAAACAACATTCATTCACTGTGATGTTAGTTTTAAATTCATTATACAACTTGTAAATTTAACAACGTTGTTCATATTCTTTCCCTTCCAGCATTTCCAGGTTTGTGAAAAACAAGTCGACTAATATTATTCAGGGTGGCGCCCACTTACCTTTCTTGATTAACTTTAATTACATTCTTTAACTTGATTTATTAACTTATTAAATTCATTTGGTTTCTTAATTTCATCTATTATCTCAATAACTTCAATATAACTCCAATAACTTAAATAAAGTAGGATTACCCGCGAACCGGTTAGACTACTCCCTGAACTGATATTAGTTTGGTCTCCGAATTCACACCTGAAGTGCTCTCCACATTGAGTCGCCGTTGCAATTTATCTTGCCTTATTATTTTAAATAAATAATAGGTAACAAGCCCACGTAACGTGACTGTCAGATCTTTTGAGTCGCGACCCCCAGCGCTAACGTATAGAACTAAAGTCCTAAAAATTACTAAAATTAAACCCCTCTTCTTTTATTATCTGATCGTAATGATTTCAGCTACCGTTGCAGTGGTGATATAAATTTTTTAAAATCCAAATAAAATGCCTTATTGCTTGTTTTACAAATGAATACGTTATAAAAACGGGGGGAATATAAAGTGTATATGAACGATAAACATCAGAATGGGCATAAATTCAAGACTCACCCATCTTATGACTCGTTCAAAACGTACTCGATAAACCTGTAATCTTTTTAGCAGTGGTGTAACACATAAGGGGTACGAAAAACTTTTTTTCATAGGAATTACTATTTATTTGTTTTGGATTTTAATTGGATATTTTTATAAATATTGGAATCATATGAAAAACTTTATTATTATTCATTTTAGGAAGAACAGAACTTTTTATGAAGAATAACTTTTCTTCCCAAAATTAATAATAAAAAATTTTTCCATATGACTCCAACTTAGGGTGACATATTGTATATTCTGTCAAGAGATTACTAAAATATTTCCAAATTTACGACTGCAAAAAATTTAATAATAATAGATGGGAAGTTATTTCGTTTTCAAAACTGCATTTTACATCAGTCACCTTTATTCGCTTAGCACGGCACTGTATTAAATTGTGGCGGCTATGAAATGTATTTTATTTTCTTCAACTCGAGAATGAACAAAGTTATTGGACGAGCACTTTTATTTTATTTGTTTACGATATAGTAGTGTTGTTTTATTGGACGCACATATTATGTACACTTTCGACTCGTACCAATCCAATTATGTTCATACACGATATACTTATAGATATCATCAGCCATATTATCCTATAAAATTTTATTAAATTATCTCGTATTGATAAATAAAATATAAACGTTATCGCCTATAAGAAACAAGAGACTTCAAGACAGGATAAAATTATTAATCGGTGTATTTTGCTTGAAAAAATTTTTTTTTCAGCTTCCTAACCATCATAAGTAAAGAAAGATAAAACGAAAAATTGGGTTAACGATATCATGTCGTAAAAATTATGATCTTATTTGTTCCATATCAACTGCAATCATCTCGAATCGTGTGATAAGAATTAATTTAATTAGGATTTTTTATCATTAACTAAATTCCAAGTAGGTATATTGTATGCGTTTATATTTAAAAAGGTAACAAATCTACATTTTATAGTTACCTGAAATGGAAGGAAGACATCGGAAGATATTGTTTATTTATTTGATAAGACGTTGATTGTACATACAGAGAGCTGTTAAGATTCAGTTGAAATGAACGCCCGTGATCTTATCAGCAATTATTTGCTCAGAATGTTTAATTGCGACTTAGGCGCCATTGGTCGTTATCTCTAACCTTATAAAACCCTTATCTATAATTATTATTCTCGATTTTTTTTAATGATTTATTTTACAATACATTAACAGGTTATTATAATATTTGCTGATGTTTCTTCTTTATTTTTTTCAGAAAAATATCAGATATGGAGATGATAGTGTTGACAATATTTATCACGATTTTGTTTGCTTTATTATAAATTATAATTCAAAAGCATCATTTATTTGTAATATTTTATGTGGTACCTGAATCTGATTTCAGTTATCTCGATATTGTTAAAGATGCGATACACTCGATTAATGTTTTAGTAAGTGTTGAAATATACAAAATACACAATGCCGCAGGAGCAACAAGTGAGTTCAGTCTACAAATATTTGTTGTTTTAGTAAAAGTCTACATCTTCAAATCTTATTATCATATCAATCAATAATATACAGTGTGACGCATTTAAGATGAAGACATCCCCATATTTTCGCTGTTTGAAAGATTACAGATTTGAATTTTTGCAGATTCATACATGTTGATGGGCAACAACATTTCAACCCCACATACCGAATTTCATCATAAAATTCGATATTTTTCAATTTTTTTGGCCCGCCCACATTTATTATTACAAGATATTGTTTAATTTGATCAATATTCCTTTGAAAGTGCTGTTTACTTTACTATATTTGAATACATGACACCGTGTTGAGATTTTAATTTCCACGGCACAATAATTATCAAAATAAATAATTTTGTATACTTAGACCAAAAAATGAAAAGATTAAAAATGTGATTTTTGTGATAAAATTTGGTATGTGGGATGAACATAATATTCTGAACAACTTTTTTTAATAATATTTTTCGATATCTTTACAAAAATCCGAATCTGTAATTCTTCAAATAGCGAAAATATGGGAGTGTCTTCATCTTAAATGCGACACGCTGTATATATTTTTTCAATTTGCTTACGTTTTACATAACTAACGAGGTTATCATTTTGTAAAGTAATTTTATTTTCTCTTGTTTTTCCAGGTGATATTTTTGTATCCAATACATTTTTTGCTGTAAACCGTTATCTCAACTGATAACTTGAACAAAAATCAAAAACCCTGTCATAAAAAAAATTAAAATTTCATGGAATATTATGTATATTACAGTTTATCATTCAGAAAATAGTTTCCGGTATATTATCACCTTTTAAAGCTCGTGTATACGTTCTACAGATATATTCAGTACTATACGCATGTCCTCATGTCAAGTTTATTTACCAGTTTTGACGCGATGATAGTAAAGTCTATGTTTAATTACGATTTTTTTTAACAAGTTAACAGGTTAGTGACTCATGTCAGAATTTAATGTGAAATTTTCTTGGAAGTACATTATTTAATTTATCCCGGTAAGCTTACTCAATAAATATTTGATCAAAAAGAGGTAGATAAAATGATAAGTAGCTATTCATTCAAATAATTGCCGAGAAAATTTTAAATTTCTTATAAAGTTTGTATTGACCACCAACCAAGCTACGTATTTTCCGGATTCAGTCTTTGGTCTCTTCTCTATCCTCCTGCGTGTTTATTTTCCCCATTTTCCTCTCTTCATCATTTCCGCTTTTGTTATTGTTGAACCCGGGTGCTTGTCCATTTTTTAGATCCTTGAAAATTGTTTCTCCTTCAGTCCTATTTCCCAGTAATCTTCCAGGTGCTGTGCTCTAGGATTCTGAAGTGCTGTGCAGTTGGAAAGTATGTGGATGGAGGCTTCTTCTTCCATTCCACAAAATCTGCATTCTTCTTCCTCCACTATTTTGAGCTTTTTCAGGTGCCCATTCAGGCGACAATGTCCCGTTAGGATCCCTGTTAAAACTCTTAGCTCAGTTTTACCTTGATTACATTTGATCTCAACAGGTTGTAGTCACCCAGAAGAGTCTTTGATTGTATAAGCCCTACTAGATCTTTCCAATGATCAGATCTTCTATTTTTCTCTTCCAATATTACATTGGAGCTGATTCCGCAAAAGGGTTCAGGCCCCCAGAAAGGTATTTCAGTCACCCTCGTTGCTAGTTCATCTGCTATTTCAGTTCCTTCTATTCCAGTGTGTCCTGGAATCCATAGTAAGGTGACTATATTGTTCTCGCCTAGTTCATTGAATTTGTCTAGGCATTCCCACATTATGGATAATCCTTTGTCTTTTGTATCCTTTATCAATATTGAACTGGGCGCACTTTCTTATGGGGTGGATTTCCGCTTGAAAGATACTTGGGGTTTTTCCCAAGCATTCAGAGTGTTTGGTTTCTTATCCGAGCACTCCTATCCCAGTTCCTTCTATTGCTTTGAGCCGTCTGTGTACCATTTTATCATCTTTACTTTCTCCCCTTTTATCCTCCATGCGTTCTTCCAATACTGGTGGGACCTTAGTTATACAATATAATTTCTCTTAATATTTCTTCATTTTTATTAATTCTTTCGTTGTTTTCCTTTTCTTTTATAGAACTTTCTTAATTTTCTCCTGTTTTCTTCCATATTTTGAAAAGTAAAAAAAAAAATACGTAAAAAGTGCACCCTTTTGAATATTTTTCGGTATTTTATAAAAGCAGCGTAAGTCCTAGCTAACTTCATATCACATTTCGTGATAACATGCTGAATTTATTGCCGATCAAAACAAAAATAACGCACCTCCAGTAGTCCTATTAAAAACTCGTCCTCAAAAATGACTGGGGACGAGGAATAATATCGCTGGTCTATAGAATTTTAGGGTGAGTCAAAGGCGATTTCATAAGTCATTGCTGCCAACCGAAGCCGTTCAGTTTTTTTTATTATTGTTTTAATCATTTAACACTTTGGTGTTGCGAAATATTCGATTAAAAATGTCGAGTGTGGACTTGTGGAGGGCTTAAGTGAGTGCACGGATTTTATACACGTCCTGTTCACACTTTATACCCGAGGTATTAACAATAATTTAAATTGTTTATTTACTTTTTGATGGAAATGAATATTAAAAACTTTTTCAATATACGTATATACAAATATAAAAGTTTTAGCTTGTCAGGAAGTTCAAAGCAAATAGAGGGAATTTGTTGTTACCAACCAGTTCTTTTTTTGTGAAAAAAATACAATAAATAACGAGGTAATATTTCAATGTATTCGTTGTGACCATAAAAAGTATATAGAAGCATTATTTAAAAGTTACTTTTATACATCTCTATTATCATTTTAATTTAAAAAGAGCGATAACAATACCTTCAAAATGAAAAATTGTCTTCTTCGTTTCCAGTTTTAAGACATAATTCATCCAGGGCTTTTTTGGGTCGGAAACCCTTAGTTTTATAATCCGACAGAGGGCTATTAAAAGTAAAAAATAAAATCGAACAGAAGGGAAATTCAGGGGTGATATATTTAAAACAATAATTCAAACCGATACCTTACAAGGGTAGAGGTTTTTTGCATATCAAGCTTTTTGTTGGAACTTGCTGCAACCGCTAAATACGAGGGAATTGCTATATGTAAATTTATCTATTTGTTAGACCCTGTATTTTATAAAATCAAACATCGTTGAATTCTACCAAGTAATTATCTGATTTAAATCAATAGGTTTCCCTTTCGCTTGCCAAAATCCAATATCCGAATAAACTTGCTACACAAACTTACAATTAGTGATGACGTAGCATCGAAATCAATCAATTCCTACAGAAAATGAAGACATTATATTAATCCAACCCCTATATATAAGGTGAAATTCAGATGCATTGATTAATTTCATGGGGTGGATATTATAGGCACCCCTTTTCCTCGATTAATTGAGAAATGTTTCTCAGAATGTATATTGCAATATTCATGATATATAGGGTTGATTTTAGTTGAACGGAAATTGATCGATAATAAGATCGGCAAAATTATTTTTATCCTCTATATCCAGAAGTTGACATCTTAAGATCCAAATTGTTACCCCCACTGGTGGCAGAAAAATATTAGTTGAAAAAAAATTAACGCGATTGAGTTTACGGAAGGGGGAGAAAATGGAAACCCTGGAAATCGCTAATATCAATATACGAATTAGAGAATTTTTCTTCCAATTAAAATGAAGATTGTCCTATTATCTACAAAAATGTCTGCTGTCTATGCAGGGGGTGGACGAATTGTTCCATAACTCGGCAAAAAATTAACATTTTCCGATGATTCAAAGTTCATCGCAATGGGAAGACCCGTAGCTTTCATTCCATGTGACTTGCTGCTCGTTCGTACTTGACAAAAATATTTAAAAACGCGGTCTAAGTTTTTTTCCACAAGATTTTGAGACTATTTCATTAATTTGTTCATATTTTTTGAAAAAAATAATATTTTATCCTAATTTTTTTTAATAATGGATCCTTAGGAGGTCTTGAATGATCTCAGAGATTTTTTTAATATCTTTCTTGTGTTTTGATAAAAAATTGATTTGTTTATTTACATTTTTCAGCCGTTTTCGGAGTCCTATACAATCTGTGGAACAAGCGCGATTTAAAAATGTATCCTCCTATATATTGCTTTTCAGTGCGCATCATTTTAAAGCTTAGAGTGTCTAGTTTTCAAATGTACTTTTTGATTTTCAAAAAATCCAATCATTTTTCAGAAATCAGGGAAATTGATCACACCGGTGAAAACCGGACTTTTTTTTTTAAATAAATAAATAAACAAATCAATTTTTTATCAAAACGCAAGAAATATACTCGGAAATATATTAAATAAAAAATCTCTAGAGATCATTCAAGACCTTCTAAGGTTCCATTATTAAAAAAATTAGAATAAAAGAATATTTTTTTCAAAAAAATGAACAAATTAATGAAAGTCTCAAAATCTTGTGGGAAAAAATTTTGATTGCTTTTTTAAATATTTTTGTCAAGTGCGAACGAGCTGCAAGTCACATGGAATGATAGTTACGAGTCTTCCCAATGTGATGAACTTTGAATCATCGGAAAATGTCAATTTTTTGCCAAGTTTGGAACAATTCGTCCGCCCGCTTACAAGTTGATGCATAGACAGCAGTATTCCTACAGGCAGAGGATCAGCAGCTGAAATGAGGAGACTTTTAGGTCTCATTATCTCGATAACTATCAAATTTTCGAAAAAAATTATGGGAACCACTTTTGTAGATAATAAGACGATCTTCATTTTTCATCTGAGGAAAAATTCTCTAATTCGCATTATGTAGCCAGATATTAGCGAAAAGCCAGTTTTCCAGGGTTTAGTAAGTTTAGTAAGACTTCAGCGATTTTCAGGAGCTTTCGATATTTTCAGGTGTTACTGAACTATAATACCAAGCAAGACACAAAAATAAATATCTTATATACTTCCTGTCAAATGAAATCCATAGTAGCGTAATATGAAAAATGAAGGAAACGTGCAATTTTCTATCCATATATTTTTTACAGTTCCGCAAGCCGTTGAGTGTAAAAAATACATTTATCATTTTATAGATATTTATTCAAAGGATTCTTATATTTTATTTTATGGAAGTTGTTTTTTCAAAAATTACCTTTTGTTTCAGATAAATCATCTAGTAGAAGAAATACAAAGGCTACAGGGATGCCTGTCGAAATTACAGGAATCATCTATGTCACAGATAAATCTATTAGAAGATCAATTGGAACAAAAGAGACAACACATTTTACGATTAGAAAATAAGTTGGATTTACAAAAAGACTATGAAGAACTGAAAAGAGAAGTCAGGTATAAAAGAAACAGGTTATTGAAAGTTAATGTTTATTTGACGTTATTGTTTTTATTTCCAGTATATTACGCTCAGATTTAGCCAATAATCCAGATGGGAAGAATATAGAATTATTGTTAGAAAAATCAAAAAATCTCACAGTTCACGATACGAAGGATAAATCACCTACTAGAGAAATTGAAGGTAATTTAACTAAATATTAGTGGGCTAGACGATAGGGGTAACATCTAAAAGTAATTAGCAATGCGGCTGATTTTTTTTT
>CAJUYI010000021.1:83866-98847 GCA_910591695.1 Galerucella pusilla | reverse complement strand
TGTGGCTCACTGACAGTAAACACGGCGATTGACTTTTGAGGTGCAAAGTCGCTACATTCATTAAACTTAGTTGAATTTTTGAAAAATGGAGAGCGATTCAAGTGATTTTGAATTTCCAAATACACCACCTAATATTAAGGAACAAGCTAACATAGCGTCATTAACCTTACTACCACAAAAATCTAAAAACAGGTATGAAAAACAATATGCACAATATAAGCAATGGGCTGAAGACAACAAGATACATAAATATTCAGAGAATGTTTTACTGGCATATTTTTCACTACAAGGAAAATCATTAAAAGCTTCAACACTTTGGTCTAAATATTCAATGCTACGCACAATGATACAAATGAAGGACAATGTCGATATTAAATATCCAAAGTTGATTGCATTTCTAAAACGTCAAAATGCCGGATACAAACCAAATAAAGCTGAAACTTTTTCAAAAAAAGGTGGGTAGGAGGAAAAATCATATGTATCACATGGGAGTAAAGTGCCTTTTCCTCCCTTGGATGTTTACTGCTGTAAACTACATCCTGCGGGAGGAAAAGTGGCACTTTCCTCCCTAGTAATACAAATAGCTATTTCGAAGGATGGAAACTGTTATATAGGAGGTCTGTTCCATAGATAAAATTTACAGATAATTAATTTTTCCTAATTACGAAATCCGGCACTTTTCATGATTTTGTAAATTTTAGGAATCTTAAATTTACAAGAAAATATATATATTAAATACTGTAACTTTGATAAAACTGGAGTAATTTTAATGGGGTTTGCGTAGAAATGTTGGGGAAACTTCTAAGATCAAGAATATAATTATAATTACAACATTAATTAATTTACATACATTTTTGGATTCAATGATTTTTTGTATTATAAGCGAAAATAGCAATTTTTATAGATTGGGGTAGGAATCTTTTGTATTTTTTCAAAATAAAATTCGATACTCCTGTAATATAAAAATTAATATTCAACGAACAAAATGTATATAGTGAAAATGTATAATTTCAAGATATAATTTTTTTCATACCTTTTTCCAATAAAAATATGTAAAAATTAATTTATCACCTTTTATTTATTATTTACAACCCTAACTCTCACCAAAGATTGAAAAAAAATTCTGATTGAATATTTATATTTTCCGCCGTGCAGCAGAGTCGCGCGGATGCGGAACACATACTTAGTTTACCGAATTTTTTTACGGACAAACCATTGATCGGACGAAAAAAACGCAAGAGACCTATTTTATTGCAAAACACTTCCCCTACACGGTGGTATTTTTTATTCTTTTCCACCCTCCTCCCAGCGTGAAATATTGAAAAATTTCGAAAAAAGTTTTTTGCTTTTTTTTCTAATTTGGAAAATCGATAGACTGGTAAACTTTTTTTTATATTAATCTACTTACTTCAAGGTACTTATAAAAAAAAATCAACCGTATTGCTAATTACTTGTACTTTTGTTCTAAAATGAACCATACCGACTGGCCTATAGCGTCACACTAGAGATATCACTTAATTTCTTAAAAATTGCTTGAAATTTTAACTTCCCTCTCGTTATGTTAAATGTGGTGTGATTTAGAAGAACAATTAGAAAAGAAAGCAGAGGAAACAATACATATATCTATATCCATAACTACGAAAACAATTAAAATAATTACACAGTGTCGAAAACATGAACAACGAACTATTTTTAACTGTCTATATTAAAATATAGTATAAATTATTACAGGGACGTACTAACACTTGTGTAAATCGCATGGCGCGAATAGACTTTTCGAAATCTATATATCTTGTAGATCGAATATTTCTATTATAATTACTCCGGTTCTGTCTATAATTTAATAATAATTTGGTAGGAATCAAAGAAGCTTAACAAAGCTGAATAGATAACATCGCATTGTTTGATATACAGTTAGTCTCATAGCACAAATTTCCCAAAAATAAAAAGTGAGACATAATTCATGAACACAACAGAATAATTAATCGTATTTTTAATTAGATCGATGCTCTCAAGCGTACAAGAGGAAATCATGAATCAAAATCAAAAAAGTAGATCTTTCGTTTAGATAGATTTTATTGAGGTTTACTTTTTTTTTGAAGGGTAACAAGCATAATTTTATTACAATTCAAACGAAATAATAATTGTTGCAGCAGGTAATTAAACATACCCATACACACACACACAAGTCGCTTTTCCTTTCTAAAATGTCATGTAACCTTTTTATTGCTTTAACTGATATTTTAAAATGTGTGTGCTGCCTTAGGAAACCTAATTTATTATTACCTGGTCTTGAGAAACGGCGTTTTTATTGTTTTTATGAACAATTGTATATAGACAATTTCGTCATCGTGAGAACCAGTTGATTCTTATTTTTTTTACGAAATTTGAACTAGTTTCTTTTTTCGAGTGCGATATAATTGATATTTTATTACTTCTGAAGGACCTTTATACTTATGTTGCTTTGTACAACACTTGTGAAATTAATCCGGATTTAACAAAATGATAAATAACATTTTTCGAAATGCAGATATTCAATAAAATTTCATATCTGCTAGAGACCAACTTAATTATTCAAGAAACTCAAATAATTTGAATGACGCAATCTTTCGTTGTTCTCAGGAAATTTATTGGTCTATCTTGAACTTAACTGCCGTTATAAAAGTCTTTTCAAATTTGATGTTTACTCGTAATTCTAACGTTAGAATGAAGATGGAATTCACATAAAATAAATCAAAATTCGAAATTATTTAAAGTATTACAGTGAGGAGTTCAGTCTAAGGCCAGTATGGCCAACAAAAAGTGTTTTTTTCTGACAAGAATGACAGTTAAGGTCTACCCCTCAAAACATAAGGATTTTTGCGTGTTTTTTATCATTGCGAACATCTATATTGCTTTATTAAAATAATGAATACATCCCCGAAGCGTATATGTTGAAATTTAAAATGACTTTTTAGCTGAATACTCAACATATCGGTGGCCAATAATTCTAGGAACTCTTGGCGCATGACTCAAGACTTTGCCAAATTTAGTAGTAACATAACAATATTGAAATAAATATGTAAATATCAGAAATATAAAACTAAAAAAAACAAGAAAACCCAGGCCCAAACCCGGTTGATCAAAGTGTAACTATGTATAGAAGTATCAGAAAATAAGAAAAAAAAAACTTTAAAAAAAAAGAAACCCCAGGCCCAAACCCGGTTGATCAAAGTGTAACTATGTATATATCAGAAAATAAGAAATAAAAAACTAAAAAAAAAAACAAAGAACCCAGCACCTAACCGGGTTTCTAACCTACGACCTCTGAGTTGTAAGCCCTACCAACTGCGCTAACGCTAATCAGCTCACATTCAGTCACATCGAATAGAAGGTTAAAGGCTGCTTGGACGCATGCGCACCTCAACTACTAAATTTGACGTCGTGTATTTAGTTCCAGAGAATGGCCGAATGTTCATTGCCCCCCTATTTTTACCGCTGTTGCCAGAAGTGCAGATTAATTTGTACAAATGATATCTTTGTCTCTTTTTTCCGAGCTCATGCACTATTTAGGTAAAACTAAACACTTTATCCGGCAACAGTGTCATTTACAGAGAGAATTCACTAGTTGGTGGTATTCAGTATGTTCCCAACATAGAAGGACTGGGGGTGTTAAAATAGGTTCGAAAAGTTTTTTCGCAACCTGTAGATGTGCGCAAAGATAAAAAAACACGCAAAAATCTCACGTTTCGAATGGTAGACCTTAACTGTCATTCTTGTCAGAAAAAAACACTTTTTGTTGGCCATACTGACCTCTATTGTTATGTTTTCGACTCGACGTGTGTGGGTTGTATTCAAAGACACCACTATTTTTCTTAATAAAAATCCAAAACTAACGATCTTCCCTCTAATATATGGCACAATTTTTTCTAGGGGTTGATCAGCATCCTCCGCAAACCCCTACACATTCAATCACCCCTCCAAATATCCTTCCGCCACCCTTTCAAAACGTTGACGCGTTCGGTAGTTTGTTAGGAGAAGAAATAGTTTCTTCTTGGAGAAGAAACATTGAACAAAATCGTATAACACCAAAATCACCCTCTACTTCTTTAGATGTACCGCTGAAAAGTTCAACGCCCGTCAATGCAGATTCCACCGCCGAGAAAAGTGCGGCTTCTACTCCACAACCATCGGATCAAACCTGCCAATCGTCTCCGAATGAAAACCTCCTCGTAAACGGCAACCCGAAGAGCCCGCAGGAGGACAACAACAACCATCACGTCAGTAATAATAATCTTCCACTGTCAGCGATGTGCACGTTTTTAAGAAACGAAGACAATTTAAAAAGTCCTTATAGATTCGATGACCATAGACCTACGTTCAAGTTTGCCGAGGATTTAGGTATGGCGCCTGGATCTATGGTGGGAAGACTTGGGGAGAGTCTTATACCAAAAGGAGATCCCATGGAAGCCAGACTACAAGAGATGTTGAGATACAATATCGATAAATACGCTACACAAAATTTGGGTAAGTTTTTTAAACGTTTTTAACAAACTGTATATTCAAATTTGACGATAATTTTTTTCTTCAGATACTCTTCACATAGCTAGAAGAGTACGAGAGCTTCTTTCAATTCACAATATTGGCCAAAGATTATTCGCAAAATACGTGTTGGGGTTGTCTCAAGGCACCGTTTCGGAATTACTTTCCAAGCCTAAACCTTGGGATAAACTTACAGAAAAAGGACGGGACAGTTATAGAAAAATGCATGCATGGGCTTGTGACGAGAATGCCATACTATTACTGAAATCTTTAATACCAAAGAAAGGTAAGAAAAAAATTGGTTTTTTGAAATTATATAAAGTGTGTTCTTGTATATACAATGTGACCCATTTTGTATGGAAGCACCCCTGTAAAATCCGCATTTTTCAACAGATTTAGATTTAATTTTTTTTGTTAGATTCAGTATTAAAAACAGTATTATGGCACAAATTTTCATAGCTTAATTACTATTTTCAAGGCCCTCTATGTTAATTTTTCTTTGCCAAAAAGACAAAAGTAAATTAGGCATTTTTTTTCCTCAAATATAATGGATGGATTTAGAATCATCACAAATGTAAACTAGAAAAATTTTATAAAAAACATTTTATTAACAACAAAGTTATTACAACATGAAATTGGAAAAAGTGGTATTTTCATGAATTTTTTACGGAGAATGTAGACAAATTTTTGAAATGGCAACATGGTTAACAAAAATTAGGACTCAAATACCTATTATGCACAGTGAAAACTCGAATCCGATAACTTAACCCGTTCTGGAGTTATAGCTTCTGAAAGAAATGTAAAATTGTGCTAAATAATTTGGATTGTTGGCAATGACAATACGGTCATTAAAATTTATTGCCTGCAATTTTTTTAAATACGTTTGGTCACTGCTCCAGTCTCAATAGATACTGTTTTTAATTTTGTGCACTACAAAGCCAGCAAATACGTCGATCTGGATGTCTCCGATTACCTATTTCTATTACTTCTCGTTCACTTCTATCATTGTAACCACAAAAAAGTACAATTTCAACTCAGTCTTGAATAGTTAAATAGTAGAATATTTGGAACATTTAGTACTTACTATTTCATACAAATGTTACTGACTGACGTAAATAAAATTTCAAAATCAAAGCCTACTTGCGACTTGTTGATTTAATTTTGTTAATAAATGAAATTATTAAGCACAATTTTTACATTACTTTCAGAAGCTTCGAATTTTTACTGTGCAATATGTCTGAGTCCTTGTTTTTGTTTACCATGTTGTCATTTTCAAAATTTGTCTACATTCTACGTAAAATATTACTAAAAATACCACTTTTTCCATTCCAAATTCATGTAATAACTTTGTCGTTAATAAAAATGTTTTCGTAAATTTTTGGTAGTTTACATTTGTGATGATTCTGAATCCAGTGGTATAGCCATATTTGAGAAAAAAGATGCTTAATGTACTTTTGTCTTTTTTGGCAAAGAAAAATTAACATAGAGGGCCTTGAAAATAGTAATTTAGCTATGAAAATTTGTACCAGAATACTATTTTTGATACTGAATCTAACAAAACGAAGTATAAAGTGTGTTCTTTTTTGTAACGACCGGTTGATGTAAATAGAGTTTCAAGAGAGAATCGTTTCTCGACTATTATTAAACAAGAATTAGTGCAATGGAGGGATTAGAAAACTGTTCTTTTACTACAATCGTGAGACAATATTTTCTTGCGAGAGATGACATTTTAATATTTGTGTTTATCTCAAATGGTAGATGTCGACCGTTTTTCTATAATAATCCGCATTTATGGTTTTACTTCCACAATAATCGTTGATTCACAATGTAATTACTTTTTCATGGGAGCGCGCACCCAACGTATTGTCAACATGGAATGGATCAAAATATGTGATTATTTGATATCTCGAAATATACAAGCACGCTATTAGCTACTCTCTTTTTAGGTATCAATTTCAGTACAGTTAAACTAAAAAAAAACAGATCGAATCTGATAATACACGACATCTTTGTAGCGAGAAACTGATTATTTTTTTTCTATAATTCCGTCGAGCATGAGTTATTTTATATAATACTCGAATTAAATCCATTTTTGAAAAGTATATAATGTTGAATTTGTGACGTATCTACATAATATTATTCAGGAAACAAAATTGGTGAACCGCAGTTTGAAAAAATTATCAAAGGTAAAATACCACGAGTGCTTCAAACTTTATCGATATTTTTTTCTTTTACACGAAATGAAATCGAAAATCTTTTTAGAACCAGTATAATAATGATATCAGTACCTAATAAGATTAATCTTAGCTACATAGTTGAAATAATATTAACGAACAATATTTTATCCAAACGCAAATTCGTAGACATTTATAATAGGCCAAACTTTTTTTTCGAAATTTTTCAATATTTCGCGCTGGGAGGAAGGTAGAGAAAAATAAAAAATACCACCGTGTAGGGGGAGTGTTTTGCAACAAAAAAGATTCCTTGCGTTTTTTTCGTCCGAGCAATGGTTAGTCCGGAAAAAATTCGGTAAACTAAGTATGTGTTCCGCATCCGCGCGACTCTATTTTCTGAAGCGCGGCGGAGTACATTATAAACTATTGTACAGTTGTAATGTAGATATAAATAATTGGCGTTTTGAGGAGGAAAGTTTCGGTTTTAAGATGGAATTTTTTTTGTCATAGCACATAATCATTTTTAGCAAATTACTCATATATAATATAAATATTATATTCTAATAAAAAACCAAGTATCTCAATAAAAAATACATTATATAATAAGGTAGCGTTGAAACAATTTTTCGAAGGATGGAAACTGTTATTTAGGAGGTATGTTCCATAGATAAAATTTACGGATAATCAAATTTTCCTAATTACGAAATACGGCACTATTTTGTAAATTTTAGGAATCTTGAATTTACAAGAAAATATATATATATTAAATACTGTAACTTTGATGAAACTGGAGTATATTTAATGGGGTTTGCGTAGAAATGTTGGGGAAACTTCTAAGATCAAGAATATATAATTACAAAATTAATTAATTTACATACATTTTTGGATTCAATGATCTTTTGTATTATAAGCGAAAATAGCGATTTTTATAGATTCGGGTAGGAATCTTCTTTATTTTTTCAAAATAAAATTTGTTACTCATGTAATATAAAGATTCATATTCAACGAACAAAATGTATATATAGTGAAAATGTATAAAAGATGATTAATATATAATTTTAAGATATAATTTTTTCATACCTTTTTCCAATAAAAATATGTAAAAATTAATTTATCACCTTTTATTTATTTTGAAAAACCTCAACTCTCACCAAAGATTGAAAAAAAATTCTGATTGAATGTTGATATTTTTTTCCGCCGTGCAGCAGAGTTGCGCGGATGCGGAACAAATACTTAGTTTTCCGAATTTTTTACGCACAAACCAGTGATCGGACGAAAAAAACGCAAGACACCTTTTTTATTGCAAACCACTTCTCCTACACGGTGGTATTTTTTATTCTTCTCCACCCTCCTCCCAGCGCGAAATATTGAAAAACTTGGAAAAAAAAGCTTTTTCATTTTTTTTCTAATTTGGGAAATCGATAGACCGGTAAACTTTTTTTTATATTATACATACTACATAGGTACTTGATTGACATTGACAGTTTGTTTTAAGAACACGCTGAACAAAGTGTAACCACTGACTTCAAACATCGAAAAAATCTTTAAAAAAAACAATCATTTGCTGCCTTTTAGGCAAGGAAATGGTATTAAATTGGTAAAAAAAAGTTTTCAACTTTTAAAAACAATAAAAAAGAAGCATTTAACTTTAATAAAATAATACTAAATGTATAAAATTATTTTATCAATTAAAAACTGATTTCAAAATATAATTTTATGCGTAAAGTACGGTCAAGAAATGTAACTTGAATAATGTGTGGTAAAAATTTTTCTTATCGAAAACGACACGACCACGACCAAGTTTTACTTTAAAACCACCAAAAAATGTAAATTCCTTTAGCGACAATTTACAGGTACACCAATGATACAAGAATTGAAATTGTGCCAAAGAATTTTCTTCATTAAAATTTTTGCAGTGATCTCTTTTGTTGCTCCAAAGACTTTTTCAATGTGTCTCATTAATTTCAAACTATAAATTTTCCAGAATGGCACTCGTAGTAAAACAAACGTACACTTTTAGAACGAGGTTTATTATTGTTCTTCTTATACATCCAAGAAGTATTTCCAGTGACCAAAAGGGCATAATATAAAAAAAATTAAATAGTTTTTGTTTTCAATTATTCACTCTGTATAAGTATAGACCGATAATAAAAGAAGAATAAATCGATGGGCAAAGTGAAGTTGCCGCTAAGAAAAACGTTTTCTGAAAACAATATTCAAATGAGACAGACTTCCTCGGGTATATGCAAATCTTTAACAAACGTCACGACAAGAAAAGAGACGCCCTCAACCCTTACAATTAACCTTCGTTTAATGGAAAAAGGCGCCCTGACGAAAGGGTATAGGTATAGGTATATATATATGGAAAAACAATCGAAACGAAAGGGATTAGTTCGCGTGTTGAGTGTTGCATGTGTAAAAACTGAAAATGCCGTAAAAAACTTTTTTATAATACGCCGATACAATCGAAGGTGCCATGAAAGCGCTACAAAGTTTATATTCATCGGTAGAATAACGATTTTCCATAGATTTATTTATGCTGTGTGTATATATTATACACTGTTGGCCGAAATAAAGGAGTACATTTTTTAATTGAAAATATTTCTTTTGTTTTTTGGGCGATTTATTTTCTTTTTGCAGGGCTAATAACCTAACATGACTGTAAATTTGGAAGCAAAATAATGTACAGGGTCGGACTTATAAAAAAAATATATAACAGTGCATTTGAGCTCGTTGCAAATGAAAACTGTTTTAGCTAAAATAGGGTACAAGCATAAATTTTGCTATTGGTGGGAATTGACGCTTTATCAGGTCTCCTAACACTTTGCATGCCTATTTTTTCAAAAAAATATAAACTATACTTTTAAAACGACTTTAAAAATCATAAAACTTTGAAAGTCCGCCAAAACGCGCATTACGTCATAAAGATGGCTGCCCCACGGTGTGACGTCATTTGTTTACATTTTTATTCGTGTTTTCATTTGCAACGAGCTCAAATGCACTGTTATATAATCTTTTTCATAAGTCCCACCCTGTACATTATTTTTGATTCCAAATTTACAGTCATGTTAAGGACATGTTAGGTTATTAGCCCTGCAAAAAGAGAATAAATCGCCCAAAAAACAAAAAAAATATTTTCAATTAAAAAATGTACTCTTTTATTTCGGCCCACAGTATATACATACCTACAACATATTATTACAGAGAGAATGTTTACGAGTTTGAGAAACTCTCTGCGCTGCTGAATGTCTTTATTGCTTTATTCGCTTTTGCCATTTTACTCAATGTGAGGTTTTTCTTAAAATTTCTTCTACTACCTAGTAAAATTTAAAAAAAAATATTGAGAGACGTCTCAATTAAAAAACGATAAAGTTTGAACTTTTATTATTGCCCTTCAATGGCGCGAATCAACGCGAGAGGTAACGAGCTTATAATTGCGTTTAAAAATCATCAAAGGAAAATTACCTATAATCAATTTCATAAATGATCGCCGGCCCTAAAAAACGACTGTCGATCCCGATGGGATGTAATTTAAATCTCATCATTATTACCCAACTATTGGTTGTTCTTTATACATAATGATATTAAACAAATGAGAACTTGACGAACATACACTTCGGAGATCAGGAATGATGATCTCTCGAATTTGGTTGGAGGATAATGGTCATCAAAAGTTTTCGATATAAAAATACGTGCGTTCGGATTAGGGATGTAAAATGACGGTCGTTTATTTACGTGACTCGTGACAGGTCATTTATACGTCATTTTTGGTCATTTATCGGTATTTTAATTGCTATGCCTTAAATGTTGGATATTATATTTATATAAGTATTATAAATGACAAGGGTGTCATAAAAATATCTGACTAGATCGGATATATTTGCTTGATTTTACACTAGCGAACTGATATTGTTTCATATTAATTTTTAAAAATGCCAAATCTAAAAATTCCAATTACGGTCCTGGAAAAAAGACAGTGGATTCCCATAATTCAGCTTTTCGGTTCCCAACTCTTATTTATATATCGACAAATTCTTTCATAATTACTATTATTAAGGTCATAATTTAATGACATATTTTGAAAAAAAAAATACATTATAATTTGATATATCTTGTAATAGATTCGGTTGATCAATTTTTTTTTCTCAAATTCCGTGTATTTGGTATAATCATTAAAAAATGATTGCGTGTATGTAGCTATCCATGTTTTAAAACGTCTATTTTTTTTTCTCTGAATTATTTTGAAACATCATATCTTTCGGCTATAATTACAGACGTATTAGAAATTATCAAAAAGATTTTCAAGTTCTTGCACGATATCATTATGTGGGTACCGCTTTTTTTATTCGACAAATATGAGACCAATCTTTATTTCCAGCTTTCAATGAACCCTAATGATGTACAAATTTCTTATATTCTCGTCTATGTCTTGCCAATTCCACTACTTTTTTCTAGTTAATATCTCTGTCTGTAAGTACTTTCCATATTTTCTATCAAAGGGCCAATTCCACTACTTTTTTCCAGTTTTTCCAGTTCCATATTTTTTGTCCTGGTTCTTTATCAAAGGCTTTCTCGAGGTCCATAAATGTTCCCTCGATCTTCAATATGATTAGATTCCAATTTTACAATACTAGTTTGTATCGCACTATATTTTTTGATAGCATGTCTGCTATTCTTGAAATGATAATAACTTACAATTTTAGTCTAGTGATTTTATTAATGTTAAACTTCTTGAAACCAATTTAGAAGACCGATTGAATGACAGGAAATGTTATATGAACGTAACTAATCTCTGAATTATATTTTTTTTAACATGAAAATGGAATAAATGCCACGGTCTGAAGAAATATAATTGCTATACTTTTATGAATTATTTATTATTAAATATTTTTATAATTAGACCCGTATATTTTTTTTTTCGATAAATACAATAAGCTGTTTGGTTTTGTTCCCAGAAACTATATCTGATTAGGTATCCATTTTTCTGATAAACCAAACAAATAATAATTGGAGAAAACGGGTAAATTTATATGACATACAATATAAATGGTTTATAAATTTTGCAATACGTGGGAATATTCAAACAATCGTTTTGAAATTAGTGTATTTAGTTTATTATTCTTGTTTCAATTCAATTAGAAAATAGAATAACAATAAAAAAAATTACCGTTAACTCTGCATACCAGGGTCACATATAAGTTTAAGAATATGACACTTTTGAAAAAAAAATAGAAAGTTTCATTAATATACGAAATAATAACCCGATTTTACCACCGTATCTACATCTACATCTACGTTATGAAATTTTGTAAGACAATTAAAACCCTACTCGTATCTCCAACATCGAAAAATGAAAATTTAAAATTGACAGGTAACATGCAGCAATTCGGAAACCGAAGCAAATCTAACAAATCAAAAACTAGATTGACGGATATTTAAAAAAATCTTATTGTAAAGGTTTTTAGCCCATTGAAAAGTTATATTTGGAGTTGTGTTTATTGGAGGATGCAATTTCATTTTTAAGATATGAAGGGAGGGGTTAGTATAAAGTTAAATCCAAGTTTGTGAAGTTGCAACCCTTGTCCCACGACCATCATCTTGAAAAAAGGGGTTTATCTCCCATACTATAGGTCTCACAAAAAAAATTATCCGATATTTTTTGTTACAAATAAAATTATCCACAATTATGTTCAATAACTTTTAGTCGTAGAACCGTAAATAAAAAAGTTATAAGTGAAAATCCATAAAAATTTTAGAAAAAATCATCTATTTGTCGATATAACTTTTTTTCTAATAATTTTACAAAAAAAGGTAGAACGTGTCGCGGGACACACGGTAGGAACTTTAGTTCCTTTTAAGCAAAATTTATGTAATACATTTGACGTTATAGATAAACAATTTGCATATTCCTCGGTGGACGAGTAGTAAGCAAACCAGACTCTCACGCGGTAGACCCGGGTTCGATTCCCCGTGAAAAAGAATTTTTTTATTGTTAATTTTATTTTTAAAAAATTATTCTGCTTGATATTAATAACGACAACAGGTGGACATTTGAAATATTTAGCAGAATATTCATTATTATAGATAATGGTACGGTACCCTTCATGAGGGAGTCCGACTGGCAACATCTACTTATAACAGCATCGTATATTTAAAAAGGGAAACCGTAGCATTATACAAATTGGACATTCAAGAACTGTACGTTTACCACAAAAAAAATAGTGGAAACATGAAATTGAATTGTTAAATATTCAATTTGAAGTTATATTACAGTTTATAGAAATTTTTATTTTCTAGATTTTTTTTAAGTGGGTCGTTGAAAAAATATACTGTTTGACTCGTGTGGATTGTCCATATTGCACTTAAACGATTGAGCACTCTGCTTCCGGCGTCGTGCTCAAACTTCGTCCTCGTGCGATATGGCCATCATATCCACACTAGTTGCACAAACTACTATTTCTATCAAAATATGCCCTTTTACATTTAAAAACAACCTGCCAAATGTCAAATCAATTTATCCATCCATTTTAAAGTTATATCAAATTAAAACATTCAAGTTTTCAAAATTTCAACACTCGGTATTTCGAAAAGTAAATGTGCTAGACCCCTTAATCCTCATATCATTTTGTCCAATTTTACGAGAGGAATCTACATGCAAACGTTGTAATTACTCTCAACGTTCGAGATGCTTGTACCATTTTTTGCGCGATCGTATTGAAATAAATTCCGAATAAAATAATTTAAATTTTTTCGAAATGAACGAAATGTCAAAAGTGACATTTATACTTCTCGATCAGTTTAAAATATATTTTGCATTTTGGTGAAATTGTTTTTATTTATTACTTTTCGACGTTTGAACGGTAAGTAAATCACTTACCGACGTGTTAAACTTAGAAACCAGTAAACACAACCTACCGTCCTGACAACCGATGCTGTAAATAAACAAAAAAGATCAATCGCGCAAAAAAAATTATGGAAATAATAGTAAAAATGTATCCGAACAAATTCAAGTAGATCACCAGCACTGCGAATACCAGCTTTGCATAGAATTTTAATATAGCATCGGTGGTTCAGTGGTAGAATGCTCGCCTTCCACGCGGGCGGCCGGGGTTCGATTCCCGGCCGAAGCATATGAATCGCTGCTTCGTAAACGAGAGAGAGACTCAGGAGAGAGCACACGCACGCAAGCAAGGCACATAACGAAGCAACGTAACATAACTGAACGTAACGTAACGGTCAGATCTTTTGCGTCGCGACCCCCGGTCGCTCAAACATAACCTGATGTAAAGAACTAAAGTTCCAAAAGTTATATTGACCAATACATTCTTTTTTCTCAAATTTTCAGTTATAACTTTTTTATTTACGGTTTTACGACTAAAAGTTACTAAGACAGAAGTTGTAGATAAGTTTATTTGCAGCAAAAAATGTTTGATAACTTTATTTGTGAGACCTATAGTATGGCAGATAAACCGTTAAAACCCTTTAAACCCTTTTTTTCAAGATAACAGCTATGGGACAAGGGCCGCAACCCCTCAAACCTGTATTTAACTTCATACTACCCCCCCAGCATATATAAAAAATAAAATTGCGCTCTCTAACTGGACAGTTTATAAAATTATGGGTATTGAGAATAAAATATTTATGCGATAGTGGTAAATACTGAAAAACAGAGGAATTTTTAATATTTATGGCAGAGATCATATTGTAATACAAAGAATAAATTATAGTAATTAATATATGTAACGCCACTGTGATGCAACAGATTGATGTCTGTATTTATCGAGAATTTGTCGGGCACTGTTTGTAGCGTTTTTTTTTGTCATTTTTGTAACGTGTATGATGCAAAAAATTCAATCGGTGATAGGATATGTGAATGACAAGTCGAATGGATTTTAAAATGTGTGCAGTAGGTCTTTGATAAATCGGATTAATGCTCGGTGACATAAATGTGTTCAATTGTTTTTGCGGTTTACTGTAAACGGATGGGGATTTTTCCTTTATTTGTAAATATATCACGTTTATATTATTATATTTTTTAACCGCAAAAGCGATTATAAGGCTGTTATCATATCATTTATTAAATAGACTTACATAAAGAGGAAATTATGTAATTCTGCTAATTTTTGATATGGACAAAGAACCAACAAAATCCTAAGTAAATCAATTTTCATAGATTTCTCTAAATTCCAAACATTTAAAGCTTATCCTATGAATAAGAACACACTCCAAAATTTGTCTAAGGGGGGTCCATTAATTACGTGAAGAGTTTTTGAGAATTTTTCGACT
>CAJUYI010000021.1:28530-78554 GCA_910591695.1 Galerucella pusilla | reverse complement strand
GTTGGACAAGGGTAGATTATCCTCGGGGTATTGCCCAATAAAGAAGAATGAATAGGTTAGTCATAGTTTTTATAGAAAAAATTATAAAAGTAAAAGCTTAACTATCCATCAATATGGTACAAAACAATTATTTTTCAATATAGATAATCTGAATTGGATAAGTTAGGATGGGTTTAGTTACTTAGTTAAAATAGTAGATTTCAAATGATCTATTTTAATAAGCCCATACAATTAAAACAGATTAATACGATAACCATGATTATAATATATTAATTTATATATTTCACTTACCAAAAAACGTTGAGCACAAATTTACACTATGATTATTCATCAACAAAAACACTATGTTTTTAACAAAGTTCATTCAATTCAAAGCACAAGTTTTTAAGAGTTTTTTCACTTTTCCACGACGATTTTTAATTATTAAATTTACTTACATACCGGGACACATTTCTGCACGAAATATTTTCCTATTAAAACGAATTCAACAGCCGGTTAATCGGTGTATGTACGTTTTAAGTTCTTTCTCGCACTCGCTTAGCGTAGCGCTGTTGTCATACGTTCTGAAATGGTAGAATGAATTACGCGAGAGAAAGAGAGAAAAAACTTGTGTTTAGTCTGGTTTCGCGTTTTTTAGAATGTTTTTATATCTGTATTTTTTCTAAATTAGGATTTTTGCCATAGGTATTATGTTTTTAATTTATTTAAAAAAGCCATCTAGATATTAGTAGACCAAATAATTACAGCTTACGCTTGCAGCAGTTAGTCTCAAAGAGGAAAACTAAGTGCCTATAGAAAGTATACCTACACTTTCCTTCCTTAAATCAGGATGGAAAATCTTCCCTCCGTTATATTACCTAATATGGCATATTTTTTTGCAGCATGTTCATCCATAGGAAAACCAATACCTCCAACAAACAAAATGTTGTCGGAAGCGGCAGGTCTCCTTAATAAAATGCAGGAATCACAAAACATTTTACCTCCGTCTCTTCAACTTGGACCTCCACAAGGAATGAATCCTCAACCACCACCTCCTCCTATGTTATTAACTCCACCAGGTCTACCACCGCATCATGCAATCAACATCCAAAATCAAGATCTCATGAAAAAAGCCAATCACAGCCCACACGGTATTCCACATTCACCGATGGGCCAGCAGCTTACACCACTCAGAAATATGCATCAACACATTTCTCCAAGTGTTTATGAAATGGCAGCTCTTACTCAAGACTTAGATACTCAAATTATTACCACTAAAATCAAAGAAGCGTTACTCGCTAATAATATTGGACAAAAGGTAATTTTTTACTAATAATTCATGAGTTTTCCGATTTAAAAATATTTGCCTTTCTTTTCAGATATTCGGTGAAGCTGTGCTTGGTTTGTCGCAAGGATCCGTTAGTGAACTTTTATCAAAGCCGAAACCTTGGCACATGCTCAGCATAAAAGGTCGAGAACCCTTCATAAGAATGCAACTTTGGCTAAACGACGCCCACAACGTAGACCGACTGCAAGCTTTAAAGAACGAAAGGAGAGAAGCTAATAAGAGGAGAAGATCATCCGGAGCTGGTGCTCACGATAATAGCAGCGACACTTCTTCCAACGACACCTCAGAATTTTACCATTCAAATTCACCTGGACCAGGACCACCATCGGCTAAAAAACAAAGAGTGTTATTTAGCGAAGAGCAAAAGGAAGCTCTGCGGCTGGCTTTCCATTTGGACCCGTACCCTAATGTTAACACAATTGAATTTCTAGCCACTGAACTTGGCTTATCATCTCGAACTATCACAAACTGGTTTCATAATCACAGGATGCGTTTGAAACAGCAAGTACCGCATGGACTACCTTCCGATTTACCTCCCAGAGATCAAACCGGCAACCAACAGACTTTCGATCCAGTGCAATTTAGAGTACTTTTAAATCAAAGATTAATTGAACTTTCGAAGGAAAGAATGGGGTTGAGCGGGGTTCCTCTACCTTACCCCCCTTATTTAGCAACGAATGCGAATTTAGCTGCTTTAATAAGTCGCGGACTGTTACCACCTGGTGATATTGACTTATCGGCGTTAAATAATGCCGTTAAAGAACAAATGAGTGGTTTAGATCTTTCTTTAAAAAGAGAACCCGGGGATTATGATGATGATGACGATGTCGAAAGTAACGTCGGATCTGAAGATTCAAATATGTCGGGCGGAAGTCTTCGTGGTGAAGTTAAAACGGAGCCCAAAGAAATACCCTCGAATCAAAGTAGATCATCGAGACGAAAACCTGCAGCACCTCAATGGGTGAATCCGAATTGGGAAGAAGAAAAAGAAAAGACTAACACAGGAGACGAAGTTATCATTAATGGAGTTTGCGTGATGCAGACTGGTGACGACTATGGGCGACGGAGCGCCGAGGAGACCGTTCGAGTGGAACCCCAAGCGGTACTGGATAGGTTCGAAGACGATCAAAGCGATACTTCTTCCATCAGTAACGATGAAACAACGGACAAAATAGAGGAAAAGGAAGATGTTAGTGAAATTAAAACTGAGGACAGTGAAAATAAAAACCTTAATCAAGAAAACGAAGAAGAAAGGTGGGAGTACTAAAAATAAACAATAAAATCATAGTAACTCTGTTTTTTTTTGTCTTTTTCTTTAAGTTGTTGATAGTGTTATGTGTGGACGACCTAAAAGAAACTCCCGTAGTGAATCTTACGCGAAGGTTGATGATTTGTTTGTAAAAAATAATACAAAAAAATAAGTGCAATCACGAAAACGAAAAAATTATCCCCATGAAATATTTATTGAAATGTGATTAAAATAGGTTTGTTGAAAACACTCGATATTTTAATAATTTTATGAGTATCCAGTTTTTATAACAAATTAGATACAATATTGTCCCCCTATAAGTTGGAATAATGTGGAAAACTTTTTTATTATTAATTTTAGGAAAAAAAGTTATTCTTCATAAAAAATTCTGCATTATCTAAAACCTAGAATAAAGTCATCAGATATCAAAATTTTTTAGTCGTATACAGGGTTTGTCAAAAATATGAGTAAATTACCTTTAAATTTGACAATATCGAAAAATGTTACTAAAAAGAGTTGATCAAAATTAAAAATTACGATTAAATATGTAATTATATTAATTTAAATTGAAACTTCAGATTATTTTATTTTTTACAAATGTTTCTATTTTGAATTAACATTTATCTCTTGTGATTATGAAACACATAATTATCTTTTAGGTTTTCCATGTTTTTTAATATTTTTTTGCATTCAAAAGGCGGAATAAGTGCACTTTGATTTATTTTGCAAATAATAAAATACATTCAAAAACCAAGTTATAAAATTAGCATCATATTAGAGAATAGTCACCAAATATGGAATACCATTTTGTTTTTGGGATATAAAAAAAAACTTCATATAAATTAAATCAGTTTAATGTTTTTACTAATCAGTCATACATTTATATCTAGTAATTAACAGCCTTCAATCAAATATATTAGTTATCAAATTAAATCCAACACAAAAACAAAATCACAAATGAGTAAACAAATATAGAATAGGTATCCATATATGGAATATAAGCATAAATCAACATAACAATAACAAAAATGGACATTAATATATTTGAGATCAATTAAATAAATATAATATATTGTGATACATAATTACTTGCAAAAGTCACAGATCCAAGTATCAAACTCTGGACCAGCACAATCATAATGTGCCCAGAGCCAACACATCAAGCATTTAATTTAATATTCCATAATTAGACACCGACGACTGTCCATATTTGGATTTTTATACTAGTTCAACTCTTCTAAATATTTTTTAAAGTCACAATATTTTAATGACAAAAGATCACAAAATGGTGAAATAAACATAATACCGATATACTAAATAGTATAAGACTTACGTAAACAAACATAACAGCTGGTAATACTCGTTTATTACTTACCTTTAAAATTTTCTGGACGACAACAAAACAAAACACGCCTGCCACACGTGAAGCATTAGCGTAACTGACTCGATGGTGTGGGTGCGATAGTTAGTAGACCGAAAGAAACAGAAGATGGTCGAGTGTTGCGTTTCATACTTACAGTCTTAGAGAAATGAAGGCATTACATATTAGGATACTATTCCATATTTGGTGACTTTCCTCTACTTTTCTCTTGAGTAAGACTCATATTTTTTGACAAACCTCGTATACGACTAAAACATTTTGACATTTTATGACTGTATTCTAGGTTTTAGATGATGCAGAACTTTTTATGAACTTTTTTTTCAAAATTTATAATAAAAATGTTTTCCATATGATTCCAACTTAGGTGGACATATTGTATAATGGAATGTTCGGGAACTTTGGTTAGAATTTTTTTTTTTTTTTTAATTATGGGACAGACGTATTTTTATTTTTGGTGAATTTATTCAGTCTTGAATATTTTGTAAAATACAAAACAAGTATCTAAAAATATTTTATTATAGATTTTTTCAACTCCAATAAATTTAAGATTATTTTTTCCTAAGTACTGATTTCACTGAATATAAAAATTCAAACAAAAGTTCTGCGCATATCCAATAAAAAAAATCTTGCCAATTTTTACAATTTTATTTATTGGCATTATTTTTAATTTTCATTTTTATTTCGATTCGTATTTAATTAGTTTATTATTAAATAAGACTGTTACCGTTATTATTATATATAGTAAGCTCTCGAGCTAAAAAAAGCAAAGAAAATGTTCTGAACATTTTGTGATATACACTTTACTTTTTAATTTTCTATTATGGAGAATATACTGTGTGCTTTCCATTGTTTTAAAAGTACCCAACGGCCAAAAATGCAATATTCTTTCAATCTAAGTTCGTATTAAACTTTAAAAAAAGTCTCGAAATTCGTTTTTTATTTTTTCTTATAAATCTAATAAAAATGAAGATTTCAATAACAAATAATTACAACTGGGAGTTCTAGAAATTAGGACTATCTACAGCGTTCTAGGTAAAAAGCAAATTTTTTTTTCAAAATGTTACTGTTTTTTTTGTTATTTAAAAGTAGGTAACGCTGTATATTATTTTCACACCGAGAAAAATTCGTACTCCATTATATTTTAGATGTATTTTATAAGACAGTTTTAATTTGTGATATTGAAATTTTCTACATGTATACTTTTAGTGGTAATTTTTCTTACTTCATGAAAACATTATTTCCAGCATCTTCCAAAGTTTTTTGTACATAATTTATAAAAAAAAATTTATTCCGCATTGTTTTCTCTAGTCTTTAATTAACAGAGGGCATCAGTATCAAAACCCGTTTTACAAAAAGGCCAGTACTGAATATATTTTCTTTATAATAAATACAATAGTTCAATATTAAAAAAAGCCTTAATTCTGCACACACGGGGGTCATCGCGTGTTGTCGTTAAATCAAAATTTTATTCATAGTTTTATAATTCGGAATATATGAATGTATACGAATCCAAAACAAGTACAAACGATTTTCAAAATTTCACTGAACTGAGCCTAAACTTTTTTGGATTCGTCATATTTTTTCGTTTGTTTCGTCTTTATAAGAATCTGGCAGTAACAGGTTTTAGATCTCAGCATTATAGAAACATTTTCAAATAGCTTTAATTTCCAAATATAAATTAGAAAATAATGTTACAAAAATGCATATCGTTAATATTAAGTATTTAAAACAAATGAAATCCACCCATAAATAATAATTTAAGCAACAAAAAAGCCATAGTTTGTTTTGTGTTTGTTTCATGTTTCGCGGTAAAATATAGCATGATAAAAATATTATTAGAAAATGTTCAAAGTGCAATATTTTAACGTTTTAAAGATATTTTTGCGATATACAAAAATATGTTTCTTCCAAAAAAAAAATGTACTCAATGTATAACAAACATTGTAAAAATTAATAAGAGATACGTAAAAAATTCTGTCTTCAAATTAAAGCGATTGGGAGGCATTAAAATTAGCAAAAATGTATTATAAATGCACATTTCTAAATAAAATGCATGTAGTTATATATATAGCATAGATTTTTTTGCTGTAGAAAAAACTATTTGAAAAATAAATTTTTTTTGTTATTTAATAAATTTTCTGTACCCGAACGTTATATACAAAATAAAAAACACAAAATACGTAAGCATGTTTTTGTTAGTACTGATAAAATAATATTATTATGTTAGATAATATGGTAAATATGGTACAAGAAGATTTGTTTTATTTTTTATTATATTTTATAATATAGAAACATCCAAACAACAATGATGCTTAGGAAGATCATAGATCTATTTTATTCTTTTTTTACTGTAAATATTTATATCATATCATCCCTTGAAAATTTCTAAATTAAAATTTTCTCTGTATTTAAAAAAATGTCTTTTATTTACCCAAAATAATATAATTCCCAACAACAGTTGCTAGAACACACATCTGGCAAGAAATATGGAAGAAAAGAAAAACAATCATCTTTCGGTGGACTTTGTCTGTCTTTCAATAACAATTAGTAGGGCTTATACAATCAAAGACTCTTCTGGGTAACTACAACCTGTTGAGATCAAATGAATGCATAAGTCAAAGTGAATCTGCGCTAAGAGTTTTAACGGAGATCCTAACGGGACATTGTCGCCTGAATGGGCACCTGAAAAAGCTCAAAATAGTGGAGGAAGAAGAATGCAGATTTTGAGGCATGGAAGAAGAAACCTCCATCCACATACTTTCCAACTGCACAGCACTTCAGAATCCTAGAGGACAGCGCCTAGGAGATTACTGGATAGAAGAGGAACATTTACCTAAGTTGAAGCCTGCAGACATCCTTTAATTCCTCCGGGAAATAGGACTAAAGGATCTGCTGGTTTCTGAGAGTCTCCTCAGAAACTGAGTAGAAGTAAGGGGGCACAATAGATCTTTTAGGTCTCAGTGAATGTCACCCCAAAATACATACATACATAAGTTTAACACACATTCAATACATATTAAAAACCACACACTATTATACAGGGTGTCCCACGACGAGTTAAAACTATCTGTATATGGCAAAATACTTGTAGTAAAATCATGAAAATTTCAACGTTTGAGTTTTTGGATACGATCTTTTTAACTAGAATATTTTCAAAGATGGCAGACTCCCGGTTCTACCGGAAGTCAACTGCAACTTTGTTATTTTGAATAGAACACCCTGTATATTAGTACATTTTTGTAATCTACGTAAAATTTTAGTATAGTTTTGTCTGGAAACTTTTTTTCGAAAAATGCATACTTTTTGAGTTATTTATTTTTTTGTAAAAAATTTGACCGTTGCAGACCCTTGTAAATTATTTTTTTACGAGGATACCCTTGAAAATATGAAAATGGTTTCTGTTTGGATGCGTTTAGCAAGGTCAGACGTACTTGAATCTATGTTGAAAATTTTTCCATTTTATACAGGGTGTGTATAAAAAGTGTTCAAAGTTTAACTTCATAAATATAAAATTTCTTTATTTTCTTAAATAGAACCACCCGGTTTTTTCCATTTTAATGCAATCAGGGGTTGAAAATAAGGCTAATTCATTTCCTATACCTAAACCTTACCGTTATCCAGATATTGAATATTTTCTGTAAATTTTGAGAGATGCAGGTGTGGTCTAAATTTTATTTTGACCCGTTGATACAAGCACTAAGAAATAAGAAAGATTATGTAAATTTGTTTTTAATACATGGTAAATATGGCAAAATTGTTACAAGAACATATGTGCTATATTTGCAGTAAGATATCCTCTAAAAATTTACAGAAAACATTTAATATCTGGAAAACGGTAAGGTTTAGGTATAGGAAAATATACATGAACTTGCCTTATTTTTTACCCCTGAAAGCATTAAAATAGAAAAAACCGGGTGGTTCTATTTAAAAAAATAAAGAAATTTGATATTTATGAAGTTAAACTTTGAACACTTTCTATACACACCCTGTATAAAATGAAAAATTTTCAATATAGATTCAAATAGGTCTGACCTTGCTAAAAGCAACCGAACAGAAATCATTTTCATATCTTCAAGGGTATCCTCTTAAAAAAATAATGTGTAAGTTTCTGCAACCGTCAAATTTTTAAAATGTAAGAAAGAAATTGAGAGCTTAACCAGCTTCTAATATTTCTGTCGATATAATATGAAAATAGAAATGCAATTTTTTGAGGTGCAAGTGAAGTTTTATAAAAAAACTGACAATTCTATTATATCATTTTTCAACTAACTGACAAATCATAAAAAATCAAATTAACATTAAAACTATACACAAAGTGAACAAAAAGTGAACATAATGTAGGTATTTCTAACATCTTTCTTTTTTCGAAAGTAATTTCCAACGCAGTCTTACAATTGTCAGATGTGTGGTCAATACTTTTGCAAAACACACATTTGGCAGGTCTCTGAAAACTCCTTCTGTGGTTGATTAAACCGGTAGCCGTGGGTATCGTAGGTTCTGATATGTTTTCTCTCTTTTTTCGAATGTATTGGAAACCAGAAACAGCCAGACTGATCTTCTCTTCACTTTCAACTTCTCGGCGTAGAAAATCCATAAGTTTGTTCAGCTTGTTATCTTGAGATTTGATTGTAGATTCAGTGTCAAGGCTGGACAAACTTCGCTGCCACACTCTCAGGATATCTTCTGGTAAAGAAGATTCCACTAATGGGAATAGCATCGCCGCATATTTGTCTGACGTCACATCGAGGGTTTCAAGGGCTCTTAGCTGAGCTTCCAATTTATCATAAAGATTGGAAAGAGAAGGTTTACAATCTAAATTTCCCAATACTAATTGAAGGAGTTCTCTCACGTAGAATTCGACAAGTAGCTCATCTTTACCGTAGCGAGACTTCAAACTTTCCAAAGCCTTGTGGTAGTTTTGCGCAGTTGCAGGATAACTTTCTACTATCTGACGTGCTCTCGATTTTGGAATTGTCGCTTGAAGCAAAAATTGGAATTTATCTTGAGGATCTACGTTGTCGTCTTCATCGATGCGCTTGAATTGATTCCAAAATGGTAACCAGTCTCTCAATTCACCACCAAATTTTTTAAACTCAATTTTGGGGTATTTCAGGTTACTCTTCGTCTCGGATTTACTGCTTAAGCTACCTAAACGATCGGTAGCTAACAACTGATCAATTCTACAATTAATTGTATTAAACTTCGATAAATATGAATCGGCCAGTTCTATTTCACTATCAATGTCCTGAGGAGGACAATCTGAATCAATCATGTAATCAAGCATATTCTTATTCAGCTCATTTAACTGATCATTTTTCGAAAAAAGTGTACTGAAATTACCTTGAATAATGCTGATATCTGAATTTTTACTTTCCAAGTTTTTCACTATCTCGTTGAACAAGTTGAAAAATGATATAATAGAATTGTCAGTTTTTTTATAAAACTTCACTTGCACCTCAAAAAATTGCATTTTTATTTTCATATTAACTCATAAAATATGCGTTTTTGGAAAAAAGTTTTCAGACAAAAGTGTACTAAAATTTTACGTAGATTTCAAAAATGTATTAATATACAGGGTGTTCCATTTAAAATAACAAAGTTACAGTCGACTTCCGGTAGAACCGGAAGTCTGCCATCATTGAAAATATTTTAGTTAAAAAGATCGCATCCGAAAACCGAAACGTAGAAATTTTCATGATTTTACTATAAGTATTTTGCCATATACAGATAGTTTTAACTCGTCGTGGGACACCCTGTATTCGATGTCACTCACATGAACACGAAAAGATTACATGTTCAATAGCACCAAGTAAGAAACCTCTCGATTATCCTATTTTAATTATATAATCAACACAAATTAACCATTCATAATGGCCGCTGTTGCTGATAATTAGAGAAAATATAAAAAATACACCATGTAATTTTCTCTTTTGGTTTCCAAAAATGTGTTCGTATATATATAATGGTGAATGTTTTCCCATTATTATGATGTTACAGATAGACACTGAATTGCCTATTTTATTAGAAGACTTTTCTTTGCTAAAAAACTAAAATTGTCCATAAAAACAATCCCAGTCTCCCCCACACATCATTTGAAAAAAAAATAGAAGAGTACATACCCAAATTTGTGCCAAACTTGAGCCTCTTTCTAGTTTGCTTACTTAACACCCAGTATAATTATGCATATTTGATAAAATTTTTCTTTATTGAATAGGCCCTCTGGCGGTCAAAATAGAATCTTATTTCAAAGTAAAACCTTTTTCTTTCAATTAAATATCAATTGATTCCACCCCTGATTGCTGC
Organism: Galerucella pusilla; assembly: GCA_910591695.1. NCBI lineage: Eukaryota > Metazoa > Arthropoda > Insecta > Coleoptera > Chrysomelidae > Galerucella > Galerucella pusilla. The sequence continues at coordinate 68,294 of CAJUYI010000021.1, read as the reverse complement.
AAACACTATTCATCTTTACAATTACCGATAAAATTAGTCATAGTGACAAATATCGCAACTCTCAGTTAAATTAGCATTAGTGTATGTATGTATGTATGTATGTGTGATTTTTGGGGTGACATTCACTGAGACCTAAAAGATCTATTGTGCCCCCTTACTTCTACTCAGTTTCTGAGGAGAGTCTCAGAAACTAGTAGTTCCTTTAGTCCTATTTCCCGGAGGAATTTTAGGATGTCTGCAGGCTTCAACTTAGGCAAATGTTCCTCTTCTATACTGTAATCTCCCAGGTGCTGTACTCTAGGATTCTGGAGTGCTGTGCAGTTGGAAAGTATGTGGATGGAGGTTTCTTCTTCCATTCCACAAAATCTGCATTCTTCTTCCTCCACTATTTTGAGCTTTTTCAGGTGCCCATTCAGGCGACAATGTCCCGTTAGGATCCCTGTTAAAACTCTTAGCGCAGTTTTACTTTGACTTATGCATTCTTTTGATCTCAACAGGTTGTATAGTCACCCAGAAGAGTCTTTGATTGTATAAGCCCTACTAGATATTTCCAATGGTCAATCTTCTCTTTTTCTCGGCTTTACTTATTTCTTCCAATATTACATTGGGGCTGATTCCGCAAAAGGGTTCGGGCCCCCAGAAAGGTATTTCAGTCCCCCTCTTTGCTAGTTCATCTGCTATTTCATTTCCTTCTATTCCAGTGTGTCCTGGAATCCATTGTAAGGTGACTATGTTGTTCTCGCCTAGTTCATTGAGTTTGTCTAGGTATTCCCACACCATTTTGGAACTGATTACACAAGAGCTCAGTGCCTTAATGGCTGCTTGACTATCCGACATTATGATAATCCTTTGTCTTCTGTATCCTTTAGTGTAACTGGTGGTTAAACGTGGTGAAATAAAGGTAAGGGTATTTTCATAAAAAAACACTTCCAAACATTTCTATCTACTTTTATTAACATTTTTTGTGTACAATTCTTTTTTACAATGTTACATATACATATCCTCGAACTATTTTTAGAGAATGTAATTTTAAATTAGTCTAAGTACTGTACTTTTTTAATAAATTGTTCACACAAATATAGATCCAACATTTACGAGATTTAATCTGAAAAATTTGACAATAACATGTATTTATGTACGTTTCCACGATAATTACTAATAAATATTCAACTAATATAATATAAATTTATTATTCATTACACAGTGTACTTTTGCACATCACAATTTTTTTTTCACGGACATGTGTTACGGATAATGGACTTGGTGGTTTTATTTCTATAAATGAACTGTTGGTTGATACGGTGGCATCTAAATACTTCCAATTCCTCCCACATTAACCCCATGGATATTTAAAAATAAAATTATTTTAAAATTTAGTGTTTAGATTAGGGGAAAAAATTGAAGACAAAAATTTACTGAGACTATACAACTAATAATGCATATACGTCTCTAGTTTCCATGTTATCAATAGACTTCCTTTGCTGTTCAATATTTCAGATTTTTCTTCTTCTTTCTGTTTTATTGGAATGTTTAAGAGATTATTCAGGACGAAAATAATTACATCAGACACCTCACTGTCGCCCTCTCTTAAGGTGGCCGAGCCGCGCCATCTCGCGCCGAGTGAAGACGGTCGCCTGAGGAGGTGCGACGAAGCCGATCCGCGGCGAGTCGGTAACTTCAAACTTCAAACAAGCACGTAATGGGAAGAGTTTCGCTTAAAGTCCGTTCCGATCTACGTGCCACCCGCTTCCCCGCCGCGGCGCGGCCTGGCCTGTTAATATACGGGCTGTGGGAAGCCACCTTTAGGATTATGTCAAAATATGTGACGACAAAATCTAAGACTCTGATTTATTTTCAAGAAATTTTCAAAATAGAATATTTTAAATGGCTAGTCATTTCAAATTTCGAAAAACGTTAGTGCAAATATTGACCATTCATAAAATAAGAAAATTATTCACAACGAGAGAAGCTTGTTTGAAATTTCAACCAACCTATAAATTATAAAGTCGTATATTAAATCATACAGTGTTTACATAAAGTAACGTAACTTGCTAATATTTCGATTTCCGTTAGGTTTACAAAAAAAATGTTGAATAAAAGTCTGCATAAGTCGATTAGATGGATATAGGGTGCACCGTTGCTCCAAAATAACTCAACTTAATTAACTAAATTAACATATTTTTTTGAATAGTACACCATATTTATATTTCCAGTTTCTCATAATCAATTAAATTAGAAATACAACAAAGATTCTAAGATTACCGCCGAAACTTGAAATCTTTGACGAGAAACCTAAAATTTTAGCGGGAAACTTGAAATTCTTAACGGAATCCTGAAATTTTCAACAAGAAATCAGAAATTTCGGCTGGAAACTTGTAATTAATTAATATTAATGGAAGAAAAACTTACTACTTTTTGGACAAACTATTTTTTTATAATTTTAGATTCAAACCAATGTAACTTTAGAATTGTTAAAGGTAGAATTATGCGGTTTTATTTGTAATTTAATAGATTATGGAAAACTGAAAATATATACAAGGTGTACTATTTAAAAAAATATGTTAATAAGTTATTTTTGAGCAACGGTGCACCCTGTATCCATCTAATCGACTTATACAAATGGTCTGGATTATTTGAAAAAACTTTTATTCAACATTTAATTTTTGTAAACCTATCGGAAATCGAAATATTAGCAAGTTACGTTACTTTATGTACACACTGTATAATGAAATTTGTGAGAGTTGTTATATTTTGGATCGGAATTATTTTTCACAAATTGATAAATTTGTACAATCTTGTTTGCCAAAGGCATCAATATTTCTTGTCAAGTGATGTGGTTAAAAATATTTCAATTCTATTAAATTAGATATAAATGAAATTGAGGAAATAATGAAAAAAAAAAAATTAAGAAGTTTTTGTACAATTTAATAACTGAAAAATAACCAACTCCAAAATGCCAGATTTAATTTTGTATTCAGAAATAATAGTTGCTATTAATTCAATATTTGTGACAATGAAAATGGGGGGCCGTCCATTAATTACGTAAGGTGTTCTAGGAGGGGTGGGGATCAAGCTAAATCTTTCCAAATCTCACTTAGGGGGGAAGGGGTTCTTGGCAAATATCACGTTATTATTTTTCTCGCAGAAAACGGTGTAAAATTGTGTGAAAAAAAATTACGTTAATATTCACAAATACTTGTCTTCAATAAAAGTAATAGAACAAGTTTTCTTTTTTTCTCTCAATAATTTAACACTTTTACAGTCCAAATAGAAGTTTTGAAGAATCTTGCATGAGAGGGAGCGTGAGGGGAGCCAGGGGAGGAGGGAAGGAGTTGCGAAAATCTTACGATATTTCATTAAGGGGGGAGAGGGGGTCGAAAAATTCTCAAAAACGTAATTAATGGACGCCCCCTTGGATTTTAGCCCTAAACTAGTAACCATTCAACTTTTTGATGTTTTTTTGAAATGTATTTAAGACAGATGTAGTTGTACACAACAGTTTTGAATTTAATGAAAATATTTCAAAATAAACAAAAAAAAATTCAAACTGAAATTCCCAATTTAGTTCAAAACATCTCAATTCCTACATATTTATATAAAAATGTTCAAGAACCTTCTTGACAAGTAAAACTTCGCACGAGATCTTATTTTCCCGACCGATTCCAACGTTGCCAAATTTAGTAGTAACATAACAATATTGAAAAAAAAATATGTAAATATCAGAAAAGAAGAAATAAAAACAAAAAAAAAACAGGTCCTAACCGGGTTTCGAATCTACGACATCTGAGTTGCAAGCTCAGTACCCTACCGACTGCACCAATCTGCTCACATTCAGTCACATCGAATAGAAGGTTAAAGGCTGCTTGGACGCATGCGCACCTCAACTACTAAATTTGACGTGGTGGGAGGATTAGAGTCGGGAAAATAAGCTCTCTTAAACATCGCTACTCAAAGGTTTTTTTCTTCTTCTTTTTAACGATTAATGATTTGTAACTACGTAATACGACTAGAGACACACTTTAAAAATAAGTCTTATTTTACCATAATATTGTCGACGTGATCCCAACATCTAAAGTGACTATCAACAGCTACGAGACGAAACACATTTAAGTAGTATCTTATAAATATTATTTTTCAAAGACTTGACAAGATGGTTCTCTTTATTTATAATTCAGGAAGAAATACTTGTAATTTTTTTATTTTAGTTACCTGATGTGTACGTATACGTACATGGTGTCGTAAATTCATATATTTACAAGGCGGCATAAGAAAATTAAAAAAAAATGTTTCAAAATTCAGTCTAAGGTCAGTGTGGCCAACAAAAAGTGGTTTATTCTGACAAGAATGACAGTTGAGTTCTACCATTCAAAACATAAGATTTTTGCATGTTTTTTTATCATTACGAACATCTATATTGCCTTATTAAAATGATGAATACTTGAAATTTAAATTGACTCTAGGAGCTCTTGACATGTCACCATTTCATTTCTGTTATATCTGTCACTAGTTATGTCAAATGTCAGTGGAAAAAGTAATTAGAAGAATAGAGATACAACTAACTAGAAATACTAAAAAAATTTAATCGAAAATGGACATACACAATTAAACGAATATCAGCAAAAATTTTAATAACTGACATTTGACATAACTAGTGACAGATAACGGAAATGAAATGGTGACATGCCAAAAGTTCCTAGCATTATTGGCCTCCGATATGATGAGTATTCAGCTAAAAAGTCTTCAAGTTATACGATTCGGGGGTGTATTCATTATTTTAATAAAGCAATATAGACGTTCGCAATGATAAAAAACACGCAAAAATCTTATGTTTTGAATGGTAGACCTCAACTGTCATTTTTGTCAGAAAAAAACACTTTTTGTTGGCCTCTATTCATATGTTTTACAGGGCGGCATACGAAAATTTAAAAAAATGTTTCAATTAAATTATTTTTTAAATATGCCACATAAAGTCCATTTTCCACGGTGCGAGTTGACGCTGCAACTCGAAAAAGTTGCATGCAGCTTGGCGTTTTTTTTTTTCGTTGGGCGCGTTGGACGCATGAATTAGCAGTGCGTTCGAAATCACTCTGAGCGTCACAGCGAGTGCACACCAGCCGTTCGAAAATTAATTGTTATATGCTCTGGTCGACTTTCACACTAGTTCGAAAATACCCGGAGTGTCACTCTTAACCAACTCTTCCGCTAGGTAAATTTCACTCCTGTCATTCCTTGTCAGTTTTTTGTCGAGTTGTTTGCTTTCACTACTTGCACTGTGATTTTTTTTGCATATTATTATAAATTCCAGTTAGTTAGGCTGAGGAATCAGCACCTCGCTCATTGGAATGCTCTGCAGGGTCCTAGACAATCCAAACTTCTACTGAAGGAATGGACTGATGGACACGCTAGGGCAGCTACTGAACTACCAAGGAGTAGGCTAAGGAAGATAGCAGGACTCCTAACAGGGCACTGCTGTATGAGGAAACACCTCCACAAATTAGGAGTAGAGGAAAGTTCCCTATGTAGGGGTTGCGGCATGACTGACGAAACGTCAGTCCATGTTCTCTAGAGTGTCCACACTGGGCTGTACTACGCAGACGAATCTTCGGAGTTTCTGTTATGGCCCCTGGAGACACAATCAGACATCCACTGAAAAAGGTTGTGGCCTTTATTGAAGGGCTCGGCTTCATGGATGTCTAGGTAGCAGGAATGGCACAATGGGCCCGCCAGTAGCCTCAGTGCCGGAACATTGGCTTGAGTTTGTCCAGGACAAGGCTCGCCTGCACATTTAGCAGTAGTAGTAGTAGTTTATGATGAAAGTGTCGAAATATCTATGTTAGGTTATAATTATACACCAGTTCGTTCAAAAACACACCGATAAAATTCACTCTATTGACCACGTGACATTATACCTAAGTATACATTATAACCAAGTTGGCAACACGTTATGTTTCCCCTATGCCTGGATGAGCCGCAGCAACAAACTATCGATATGCAGCGATTTGTCCCGGCAACAAGTCGCTGCGATTTGACGCATCGTGGAAAATGAACTTAACGATTCTGTAACGTACTTAACTGTTTTACATTAAAGGGTAAAATATTTCAATAGAAATTCCAATAGTAGCAAAAATCTTATTTCTTCCCGAATCATTTGTGTGTATTATTAAAAATAATTTATACAGTACAAAATTCGTATATAAAAACATTTAAAAAAAATACCTTCAACTATATAACTCACATTTATTTTGTTTGCATAGAATTATACTAAAAATACTTACGATCACATTCACAGGGTGGTTCATTATGAATGTACAATCTCAAAACTGTTGATTATTATCCTTAAAAGCCCAATTTTAACCTCAAAAATTTTTATGTAAGAAAAATAAAGCTTTAAATATTTTTTTTTGCCTGAACTGGGGGACTTTATTGGATGAAAAAACACGTTAATCAATAGATAGCAGCAGACGATATATTATACAGATCGATTCGAACCAGACGATTTACACAAGTACGACAAGGAAAATATAAGGAATACTACTTGAAAGAGAGAGAAAGAATAATTGTTCGCAGTCAGCGTTGTGCGTGTTTTCAGTTCCAGCAGCGTTGCCAGTTTAAAATGTTTGGTACTTACTAAGGAATAATAATTATCTTATTTTGCATTTAACTTTTATTACGGGATAACGCCCTATTTATTGGGAGGAATTCGAGATTGACTTTTGAAAAATAAGTGAGATGAACGAACAGATAAGAATTAAATAATATTCAACAAAAATTGGGAATAACTTTTACAGATAAATAAATTTGGCAACAGCTGACCGCGAACAATTATTCTTATCTCTCTCTCTCTCTTTCAAGTAGTTTTTCTCATATTTTCCTTGTCGCACTTGTGTAAATCGCATGGGTCGAATAGACTTTTCGCGATCTGTATATTGAGTTAATTCAGAATATTTTCTATTGTTTTGAGCATGGGCGTTATTAATGAAACACACTATAGAAAAACGATCGATTGATGTATCTACTATAAGAAGAAAAATAATGAAAAACAAAAAATTATTTTATTTAAACAAATTTAAAAATTTCACGTTTTTTAATCCAAAATTTCATTTTTTCATTATTTTTCCCCATCTATTTTTGTAATTATTGAAACAAAATATTTGTTTTAAATTAATTACGTCTGGCCTTAAGAACTGCGACTAATAAATAAAACATTCCCAAAAAAAATAAAGTATAATAAAAAAAAATAGTGAAAAAAGAAAAAAAATTGGTAACTATTTTTTCATTTTTTTTATTTTAAAGAAAACGGTGTCCCAAAAATAATAAGACTTTTTCTTCATATTTACCCAATTTATTTAAAAAAATTTGAATTAGAATATTTATAATTCTACATCAAAATAGAAAAAAAAAAAACGAATATCAATTATTAAAATGTAGAAAAAAATTAAAATAGGATGAAACTAACTATAGATTTTAATTGTAATAATTATTATTGGAACGCCTACGTGTGCCATATATCTTGAAAATAAATAATAATTTGTTGGAAAATAGAAAAATTGTTTAATAATACAACAACAAAAAATCAAACAAAGTCCACCGAAGGACACTCAAGACGCTACTAGTTTCGGTACATTAATTACCATCATCAGGCTACAATAGAAAGGAAAGGTACACTTAATGTACAGGGTGTAACAAAAAGGTAGGTCACAAATCATACCACATATTCTGGGGCTAAAAATAACTCGATCCAACCCAAGTTACCCTAGTACAAATGTGCATGCGAAAAAAGTTACAACCCTTCAAAGTTACCAAATAAAAATTGATTTTTTCAAATATTTCGACAGTTGTTCGACATATTATTATAACGAATAATCAAAAATTTGGGCCCCTCGAAAAACTTAAAAATTCATCGACTTTCAATTTTTGTTACTCGAAATTTTTGAAGCATAATGAAAAATAGGCCGTATCTCGATAAAAACTGATAATTGTAAAAAGTACTTTGGGGGCAAAAAATAAAGTGTTTAAATAATGGTGCTGCAATAAGCATTAAATTGTAACGTACACAAACATTTCGGGGGGGTTTAGGGGATCTCAACTCCCATACATTTTTAACGGGGTGCAATAATTTCTCAATTTTTTTTTAAGATGTTCTAATCATAAAAGATGTCGAACAACTATCGAAATATTTGAAAAAAAAAATCAATTTTCTTTTGGTAACTTCGAAGGGTTGTAACTTTTTTCGCATGCACATTTGTACTAGGGTAACTTGGGTTGGATCGAGTTATTTGTTAGCCACAGAATATGTGGTATGATTTCTGACCTGCCTTTTTGTTACACCCTGTATATTAAGTGTACCTTTCCTTTCTATTGTAGCCTGAGGATGGTAATTAATGTACCGAAACTAGTCCTTTGATGGACTATAATGAAATTTATTGTGGTTTGTACTTTTGAGTTTTATTGAACCATTTGTTTGGATTTCGTAAAAGCACATTTGAGAAATGGACGAGCTCTTGGAGTTAACGAAAAAAAATAGATAATGATGTCCTGGAAAATGTTTTGGAAAGACGATACTCGATACAAGACTTTTTGTGAAAATACCTCGCAGCATATTCAACGGAAAATGACTTTCGGCTCCAAGTGAGGAAAAATTTGAAACGACCGAAATGTATTTTTAAACGAGGAGAAAAAGCAGATGAAAAATTCCAAACAAAAGAATTCAAAGTTATATAGCACCACTGTAAGTAAATAAATTAACAAATGTAAACAATAAATGCACCATTTTTTTAATATAAAATAATTTAAAAACCATTTTTTATACTTAAAATACTGAAATTCAAAACTGGACGTTCGGAAAAAGAAAACCTTTACTTAGTTCCCTTATTCCCGAAATGTCGAGGTCTCAATAGTCTGTACCATCATTCAATATTATTTAACATCAAAAAAATATTTAAAAAAAATAAAAATAGAAAAATCTATTTTTTTTTATATTAATGTGAAATAATCATGAGCATATTATTTGTCTTCAGCTGCCTTCCTTTAATACTTGATACAAAAAATAATTGTAGGTTTGTTCGAACAAGCTTTGTATTTACCGCCAAATTCAACATTTCTGTCAGAAAAATTCAAAATTATTAAAAATCTTTCCATACTTTTCTTATTTGAACGTCAAAGATCGTTGCAAAAGTTGATTTATTTACAGAGCGTTATTTTTCAATGTTCCAATAATTTCCTAGCAACAGAATATTTGTCAAATAAAATTATAATAAAGTATACTATGTGAGATGTAAATTTGTCATGGTTTTATCGAAATAAGTTCAAAAAGAAATGTTTCAATTAGTTATAAAAGTAAATAGGCTATGGGTGTTCTGCCTATTTGGCGAAGGCGCTAACATAAGGAAATCGCCGAAAAAGCTAAGGTCCAAATTAGTGGAATTGACTTGAAAAGTAGCGCATGCGTAGATTTACCCCCACCACTTTTTGAGTCAATTTCGCTAATTTGGACCTTAGCTTTTTCGGAGATTTCCTTATGGAGATTCCCGTGTTAGCGCCTCCGCCAAAAGAAAAAAAATCCATCGCCACATTTTTTTGATGGAAAATAATCGAATGATTGTACAATCTCTTTTTCATCCCAGTTTATATATTATTATAAAAAAAATTTTGTTTACTATATTAAATTTAAAGTTGTAGTGGAAACTTAATAATTATTTAAAATTCAGCTAAATCATGGTTGCGTTTTAGTTGGATTTCGTTTTTTTATACTTCTCTCTCATTATTTTTCTATTTATTCCGAATCTGCTTTCATGCCGCGCACTTCGCCCTTTTGACGGAGAGCTTCTAATTCTTCTTTTGTCTTATCTTCTATCGCGCGGATGTCTTCCATGGTCAGACCGTGCCAGCGGTCCATCCAACAGAAAACTTGTCTAAAAGTTATGATAAATATTTATTGTACGCCCTTGGTAAATGGACATTTTATAAGAAAAAAATAAAAAAAAAGAAAATAAAAAAAAAGAAAATAATAAAAAAAGAAAATAATTAAAAATTGAGAAATAATAAAATCTAATGAAGCAAAATCAAAATAAATATTGTAAAATTGCAAAAAAAAACTGACACGTTGGCCCTGTAGGTGCAATTCAAATTAAAAGAAAATAATAAAGAAAATAAAGAAAAAGAAAATAATAAAAAAAAGAAAATAAAAGAAATAAAAAAAATAGAATCTAATGGAGCAAAATCAAAATAAATATTGTAAAATTTCAAGAAAGAAACTGACACGTTAGCCCTGTCAGTGCAAATAAAATTAAGAGAAAATAATAAAAAAAATAAAGAAAAAGAAAATAATAAAAAAATATAATTAATAAATTGAAAAATAATAAAATCGAATGGAGCAAAATCAAAATAAATATTGTACAATTGCAAAAACAAACTGGCACGTTGGCCCTGTCAGTGCAAATAAAATTAAAAGAAAATAATAAAAAATAAAATATAAAAAAAATAATTAAACAATTGAAAAATAATAAATTATAACGGAACAAAATCAAAATAAATAATGTGAAATTTCAAAAAACAAACTGACACGTTGGACCTGTTAGTACAAATAAAATTAGTTGTTAAATTCAAAGAAAAGAAAAAGGTACTCACCTATGGAAATTTGTGAATAGCCGCCTTTCGGACTTTTGTATAAAACTTTCTATCCTCGACTGAAAAAATAAAAGAAAAAAAAATCATAAAAAAAGCCTCTGATAAATTTGTATGGTTAGAGCTTACTTGCAATCCGAACCATTTAAACTCTACAGTAACTAATTTATAGCATGTCATAACTGGATTAATTTTTTCCTTCCAATCCGGTCCAATGAGCGGACCCCTGTTCGTTTTTAGTGACTTAAATTTGGTTGGATCTTCATCGTCTTTGTAATCTCCAGAAGACACCGAATCATTGGCGATGTCAATATGTACAACCTCTCTTTGTTTTAATTTATCATTTGGCAAGTCGTGAACCTTTAATATTAATAGCAATAACATTAAATTATTTCAATAAAAATAAAATTGTTTAAAAAGAGCACAAAATATTATATTTTGCTATTTTTAGTGACTCATATACAGGGTGTCCCACGACGAGTTAAAACTATCTGTATATGGCAAAATACTTATAGTAAAATCATGAAAATTTCTACGTTTCCGTTTTCGGATGCGATCTTTTTAACTAAAATATTTCAAAGATGGCAGACTGCAACTTTGTTATTTTAAATGGAACACCCTGTATATTAATACATTTTTAAAATCTACGTGAAATTTTAGTATATTTTTGTCTGAAAAATGCATATTTTTTATTTATTCATTTTTTTGTAAAAAATTTAACGGTTGCAGACCCGTACAAATTATTTTTTTAAGAGGATACCCTTAAAGATATGGAAATGGTTTCTGTTCGGTTGCTTTTAGCAAGGTCAGACCTATTTGAATCCATGTTGAAAAATTTTTCATTTTATACAGGGTGTGTATAGAAAGTGTTTAAAGTTTAACTTCATAAATATTAAATTTCTTTATATTTTCAAATAGAACCACCCGGTTTTTTCTATTTTAATGTATTCAGGGGTAAAGTATAATGCAAATTCATGTATACTTTCCCATACCTAAACCTTACCGTTATCCAGATATTAAATGTTTTCTGTAAATTTTCAGAGATGTGTGCAAAAAAAGCACATATTCTTGTAACAACTTTGCCATATTTACCATGTATATATTTTTTTTATTTCTTAGTGCTTGTATCAACGGGTCAAAATAAAATTTAGACCACACCTGCATCTCTCAAAATTTACAGAAAACATTCAATATCTGGATAACGGTAAGGTTTAGGTATAGGAAATATATGAATTTGCCTTATTTTTTACCCCTGAATGCATTAAAATGGAAAAAACCGGCTGGTTCTATTCAAGACAATAAAGAAATTTGATATTTATGAAGTTAAACTTTGAACACTTTTTATACACACCCTGTATAAAATGAAAAAATTTTCAACATAGATTCAAATACGTCTGACCTTGCTAAAAGCAACCGAACAGAAACCATTTTCATATATTTAAGGGTATCCTCGTAAAAAAATAATTTACAAGGGTCTGCAAACGTCAAATTTTTTACAAAAAAATCAATAACTCAAAATAATGCATTTTTCGAAAAAAGTTTTCAGGCAAAACTCTACTAAAATTTTACGTAGATTTCAAAAATGTATTAATATACAGAGTGTTCTATTCAAAATAACAAAGTTGCAGTCGACTTCCGGTAGAACCGGAAGTCTGCCATCTTTGAAAATATTTTAGTTAAAAATATCGTATCCGAAAACCCATACGTAGAAATTTTCATGATTTTACTATAAGTATTTTGCCATATACAGATAGTTTTAACTAGTCGTGGGACACCCTGTATAATATGTTGCAGTACGCTCTCCAAAGAGAGTTCTTTTTTAATAATTATCCTTCTTTGAAGAATTGGAATTAGTTTCAAATACTCGAATTGAATCTGCCACGACAAAGGCATTAATAAATAAATATCGCTAATTTGAGTTTTCAAAAACGCGTGTGGTTAACAAATGGTTGAAATATTGTATTGTTTGTTCAACCATCCTTTGCCGTTATGTCATAATCGGTGACATAATTATGTGTTAAGAATGATTTTCAAAATATGTCAACTGGACTGTCAAAAGCAACAGATAAAATTTATGTCAACCTTAGATGAGATACGTTATTGACGTCATAATTCCGTCTCATCCATTTAATAAATGAGAGAGCAAGCTGGACAACGTATGACGTAACGGCAAAGGGTGGTTGAACAAACTCTACCTACAATTTACCATTGGACATATTATATTAAATTAATTGTTAATTACAAACAAAACGTAGATATTTATTAGTGAATAGATGTTGTATGTTAATATTATTCTGAAAAGTACAAATTTATTTTCAAATATTGTAAAACTGACAAAAAAATCACAGGTGTAAAAAAATAATTATTTGAATATCACCTACAATAATTATTATATTTTATTATTAAATCTTTATCTTATCTTGAACAATAAAACACTTAAAGCATGCATAACAATTAAAAATCAATATTCAAGTATAATTTTAAAACAAAAAAACCAATGAAAAATAATACGTGCATGTGGAGTATATGTTAACTTAATTAGCAGATCTTAATTTGAGTTTCCATACAAATTAGAAATAAAATTAACAACATACTGTAAAAAAATTTATAGGCCAGACGATAGGGGTAACAACTACAAGAAATTAGCAATACGGCTGATTATTTTTGTAAAAGAAGAAGTTAACCGCTACTCCTTAGTTTCTTTTTCTTTCCGTGAATCACAGTAACAAATGAGGGTCAAATATCCCTTCTAAAACATGTTTATTTTGTCGATATATACACTGGATAGCATTTATGTCGTCTACTTTTTCAAAATCGTGATTACTAGTGAAAAACAGTAATATAGGTTATGTTATAAGAGGTAAATTTTGTTCTGTATAAGCCAGGTAAATTATCCCCTGTTAAAGAAAAAGTCAACCGATACTCCTTAGTCTTATTTTCCTTCCGTGAATCACAGCAGCAAATGAGGGTAAAATATCCCTTCTAAAACATGTTTATTTTGTCGATATATACAATGCTCACCAAAATTATACTGAAAATAGAATTTACAATAACTATTTTCTTGTAAATTCCTAGAATACCATAAGAAATTTTATTTATGAAATATTTTGAAACTTTTATACTGTCCCTGTATACTAAGAATATCAAAAAGTATAGAAAAACGTTTTTAAATATAATCTTTTATATTTTTAAATGCGGCGGCCAGTGTATATTGAATTCACATCGATGACGAACACTTGTTTGTCTCGAATGGCGTGACTAATGGATCAATATTAAATTAAATCTCGCTTTCAGTAACGAATTAATTTTTGAATCGGACGGTCGTGTATCGGGAGTGTATAAAGTGTATTTTCGGGAGTGTGTACCTATGTTCGAAATTATTTTCGGTAGTGAAACTGTGTGTCTTCGAAATTTTCGGTAGTGTACCTAAGTGTAGTTCGAATTTTTGGTCGTGATTTCCAAGGATTATAATTCTACATTTAAGGTAAGTCTTTATTTTGTTACCTGGTAGTTACCATAGATAATAAACACTAGTTACAATATAGCTTTAAATAATTACTCTTTTTTATTTTTTATACATTTTCTTCAAAAGACATAGGTAAACTATGTTGTTTTCTAGATTTTACCAATCTATTATCGCCTTTCTTTTCTAGCAATAAATGAAAAGAGCCTTTTTACAATATTTTGAATCTTTTATAAATAATTTTCATACAAAAAGTTTAACCAATTCATAGTTTATCAACATATTTGATTTTGAAATGATTTAAAATATTCATCAATAGATCTTTTTAGTTATTGTACAGCAGGGTACTTTTTTATAAAAAATTTCTGTATTTATATCTATTTCACAAATTTTTTTTTCCAAAATATGATATAGCTATAGTTTGTTCAACCATCCTTTGCCGTTATGTCATAATCGGTGACGTATTCTGCTGTTTTACGTATGTCTTATATTTGTTGAATGTTATTTTACACTTAACCTCAAAATTATAATCAATGGCATATGTTTAGAATTGTTTTCAAAATATGACAACTGAATTGTCAAAAGTAACAGATATATGTCGACCTTAGATAAGAAATACGTTAATGACGTCATAATTCCGTCTCATCCATTTAATGAATGAGAGAGCAAGCTGGACAATGTATGACGTAACGGCAAAGGATGGCTGAACAAACTATACTTATGTTGTTTCCTATATTTTCCAATATATATTATACTACTACAACTAGCAATAAATAAATACTTAAAATATTTTAAATCTTTTATAAATAATTTTTATACAAGAAGTTTAATTGATTCATAATTTTATCAACAAATTGAGTACTTATTAATTTTGAAATGGTTTAAAACTATATATGATCTTGGAATATTTTTTAAAATTAGGTGATATAATTTAAAGCTGTTTATAAACACTTTCCATATAATATTTATTCTTTATATCCCCTTTTCCAAAAGGCATAGGTTAGTATACCTATACCCTTTGGTATGAATATTATAATATTTTCTAGATTTTTGTTTTCACAATTCCATGCTTTGAATTCAACTGTTGCTGTTTGTATATTTTCATTACTGCACTTTGCTAGCAAACTTCTGGTAGATGCAGCCGGTAGAAAACATCCTGTAAGCCGGTGGGGAATATTTTCCGTCGGTTGTAGATGTGCTGACCGATTGATTATATTATTTTCTACTGGCTGGGGTCATCTACCAGCCATGGAGGACAAACTTCCATCTACGTGAAGTAACTTTCAATCTCCATTCAAAAGTCATGTTGTTCCCCATTTTCTATACACTGTCCTCCATTTCTCTTAAGGTGGTTCCCTTTTCAACAGACATTGGTAAGCTTTTTATCTTACTGTTCAAGTTAGCCACATGTATTCCTAATTGGTGGTTTACGATTGACTTTTTCCTTCACGGAAGCACGTAGTACCACACTGTGGGAAAGTGCTCGTTCCTAGGTTGTCGGTAAGCCCTCGCTTCCAAAACGAGCAGTCAACTAGACGGGGCGAGTGCGCAAAGTGTTTTCCGTTTGTCGAATGGGTTTGGAATGGGATGACAAGTTGGGGAAATAGTTGCCCAGAATGGGCTATCAAAATATTGTAGATCCCAAAGAGGTTAAATGCAAAACGGCTATACTTGGCAGTTATGGACTATACATTTTTTCAGCGCTTCCTTTTCAGCACACTAATACTCTCTTACAGGCCTCAGAGACTCCTCCGATTTGCTGAAGAATTTTTCAATTTTATTTGAGTTTTTGTTACAGAAATTTCATCATCGATGGATATGTTCTACAGAATTTATACTCCGCATTTTTATTTTCGTAATTACATGGGTTTAGTATTTGCATGCTCAAGCTTGAGAGTAGTAGGGGTGGGTAAAGTAGTGGTATGTTAATTTTAAGATATTTGTAAGCTGTGTAATTTGTGTTTTATATTTTTTACTGTTTGTATTTATTTGTTCCTGTTTGTATATTTTCATTAATGCACTTTGCTAGTAAAGAAAAACTTCTGGCAGAGTGCATCCGGTAGAAAACATCCTGTAAGCCGGTGGGGAATATTTTCCGTCGGTTGTAGATTTTCTGACCGATTGATTATATTTTTTACTGGCTGGGATCATCTTCCAGTCATGGGTGACAAACTCCCATCTACGAAGGGTAAGACTTTCAGCTTTAATTGCTCAACAAATTTAACAATTTCACTAGCAGTCCCTTGATAGTTTTTTACTCAAGAATAAATGTTGTTTTTTCAGTCTAAAGATGTATATTTGGTTGCCTATAGGTTCTTTGTTTTTGGAACTTTAGTTCTTTACGTCAGGTTATGTTCGAGCGAACGGGGGGTCGCGACGCAAAAGATCTGACCGTTACGTTACGTTGCTTCGTTATGTGCCTTGCTTGCGTGTGTGTGTGCTCTCTCCTGAGTATATATATATTAAAATTCTATGCAAAGCTGGTATTCGCAGTGCTGGTGATCTACTTGAATTTGTTCGGATAAATTTTGGCTATTATTTCCATAATTTTTTTTGCACCATTGATCTTTTTTGTTTATTTACAGCATCGGTTGTCAGGACGGTAGGTTGTGTTTACTGATTTCTAAGTTTAACACGTCGGTAAGTAATTTACTTACCGTTCAAACGTCGAAAAGTAATAAATAAACAATTTCACCAAAATGCAAAACATTTTTTAAACTGATCGAGAAGTATAAATGTCACTTTTGACATTTCGTTCATTTCGAAGAAATTAAAAATATTTTATTCAGAATTTATTTCAATACGATACGGTATAAGCATCACGAACGTTAAGGGTAATTACAACGTTTGGATGTAGATTCCTCTCGTAAAATTGGACAAAATGATATGAGGATTAAGGGGTCTAGCACATTTTACTTTTCGAAATACAGAGGGGTGTTGAAATTTTGAAAACTTGAATGTTTTAATTCGATAATTTTAAAATGGATGGATAAATTGATTTGACATTTAGCAAGTTGTTTTTAAATGTAAAAGGGCATATTTTGATACAAATAGTAGTTTGTGCAACTAGTGTGGATATGATGGCCATATCGCACGAGTCGAACAGCATATTTTTTCTACGACCCAGTTGACATTTATGGTATCGATATTTGGTTATCAATACAAAATATCGAATTGTTACTACAAAAATTCAACTACAGCGACAAGAACATGCCCACCAGGGCTCACGTTTCCTTCTGCCAACTGTACATACTTTAAGGTACTTTTGGTCTAAAATGACCCATACCGACTGGCCTATTATGAAAGATTCACTTAACCATTAAAAAAATTCTGGAAAAACAATTTTACTTACATTATCCTGATGGCCGTTGTCAGCAATATGCATACTTTCGATACAAATCACAAAATTCTCCTTCATATAGCCGGGATTCTTTTCAAACACAATTCAACAACAAAACACCAAATGGGGAAGATTTTTAAAAACGTGTAGATGAATGAAATGTCGACCACAACCATTGTTAGTGTATACCGATGATCCCAATGCATAAAAAAGAAATAAAAAAAGAATTACTTACATTTTCTTGATTACCTTTGTCAGCTACATGTAAAGTCTCTATAACTAATTTGAATTTTTCTTTCATATATCCGGGGTTCTGAAAAACAATTTCATTATTCAAATAATAAAGAAAAAATTCGAATTTTCATTAGTTTTTTTTTTGACTTCCCGTAGGTACATTCATCAATATTACGGATTGTTTAACTAATACAGGAAATAGGAATAAGTAGTGTACCAATGAACATGCAATAGTATATTACGTAACGAGTGCGGAAAGTTTCACACGAGTAGGAAGTATTAAGCCGAGTGACACTCCTACGAGTGTGAAAAATCATTTTCGCACAAGTAATGTACACTATTTTTCCTACGGCCATGCGATAATTGTAACAAATATTGTTTAATGTGACATCGGTGAGTGCGGAAATGAAATGAGTGAAATTCACTTTGCAACGAGTTATGTACACTATTTTTCCTACGGCCATGAATTTTTAAAAAGCACCTTAGGTTTTTCGCTATTATCAGTATTAACTTCTATTATAATAAAAAACCGAGACTAACACTTTTTATTTTCAGTTTATCTCACAATTATAATTCGTTTACACTTTTATCTAATAAATATTCCACTTACACTTCACAAAACCTATTTCTATGCTTTGTGTTATAATTTGAGAATTTTGACATAAGCCTACTTTATTATTTTTCACTTTTATAATTAGTATAATATATTTTTTAAGATCACGCGATAAATTTACGAAATATGATGGTTTTATTTATTTAAAAACATCAATAACTGTACCTGTACCAAAAATGTGTACATCCTTATTATTTAAAGATGAAATAAAACACAGTAGCTTCATCAAACAAGTTCAAACAAATTAAATCGTTTTATTTCATCATTCAGTATGGATCTTCATCAAGAAAAAGCCTTATCTATTCAATACTTGGGTATTATTTAATAAAATATCCAAAATTTTCCAAAAAATACAACAAACAAGGGAAAATTTACCATGTTTACAGTACCATTATCGAGGGAAATAAGATTATTACTCGAATCTGTAGATAATGTGAATTTACTAAATGAAAATGAGCCTCAAATGATAGAAATATAAACGTTAAACATACCGTAATAACAGTCCTACAATATGGATAAGCATTCCAAGCCTCTTCGTGAATTTCCAAGCTACCTTTCGGTGCCATGATTCTTATAAATCCAGGTACTTTACTAGCCAAATGATAAATCTTATAAGTATATTGACCACTGGTATATTTACCCCCAAGAAGGGGAAAATTTGTGAATGGTTCATTTTTTAGTACTTCTATGCCTTCTCCACCACCTGTGTTGTCTTTGGAAGCCTCTGCCACACTGAACAACTGGGCAACTTGATACTGTTGATAAAAACTATTGTGTCAATAATTTGGAACACACTGTTACTTCAGATTTCAACTATATTCGCTTAATTAAATCTAGTAAACTATTTTTAAACATCATTGAAAACATAAAACTAAACAATCTGCATTATTGTCCAATAGAATTGTTATTTTTAAAGAAAATTTTGTCATATTTATTTCTGTTTGTGTAAGATTGATTTCATTGTAAAATTGACTAATATAGAATTAGGAAAATTAGTTAGTAACAGAGTATGTCCTTTTACAATCATACATGCAATTTTACATATCTATATGATTATATAAAGTAGTTGTCTCGAAGGTTCAATATAATTACAAGGTAATAGCCTATGATGGCCAAAGGTTATGAACAATTTTCGAAAATAAATAGGTATGAAACACATCACAAAATGTTTACTTCAATTTGTAATAAATGTACGAAGATTATATTGTATTTAAATGCAATTAATATTAGGTATATATTTACTGGATGAAACTCACCTCTTCTACAGTGAGGGGTAGAGTTACTCGGCTAAAAAACAAGAAAATTGTTATTCAACTTATTTCAATGTCACAAAAGCCAAGAGCTTTTGTTACTGCTATAAAAAATCAAAAGAAAAAGGTTTATATCATACATTATAATTAAATATAATAAGTGATTTTAAAATTACGGACAGAGTACAAGGTTTGCAGAAATTTGACACCCAAAAATTGATAAACTTGACACTTGTGTAGGGTTAAAATTCCATCTACAACTTCACGTTTTATCACTTAAAATTGTATGTCCATACTAAATATTAAGTAATGTAGATATAGAAAATATATTATACTTACTATTCTTTAATAATCATGATCTCTTCTTTTAATTTTATTTATTAAACATACAATATTTCCCAACACACTGACTAATGAATCACTACTTAATGAATTGACCGGCGCAAGCTCGGTGACGCAATATTCTGACGTCAATTTTTTCGTTGATCACATTTCATAATTATCAAAATTCATACTGATCGTAATGCATAATATATTTGTGTCTCGCAAATTAATATAATAAATATTTCACACCAAATCTATACAGTTTGCTTTTATTGGCAAGATAAACAACAGCAAACAACTTGCAAACATATAAATACAACAAACGGATATAAATAAAGCTTGGCTTCAAGCGATTACTGTTCCATAGATAAAGGATATATATTGTTCCAAGCAGAGAAATATATTTATTTTGTCTATGGTTCCAAGGTCCAAGGCTGTCCGGAGCTTGCGCAGTCGAAATTGGCTTGTTCGGGTTTGGTTCGGGATGGTTCTGAGCAGCTGACAGTGCTGACACCCGCAGTTTGGCGTTCGAATTTAATTAAGAGCAGTTCTTGAACGGTTCGAACACCGTCCTAGCCAGTTCTCAAATTTCACTGCTTAAGCAAAAGTGAAATGTGAAATTTTCAATGTAAATGGATACATGGAGACGTCATATGTCAAGCGAGCAAATTTTAAGCTTAAGCACGCGCGTAATTGAATGTAAATGTACCTTTAGGCATTTAGGGTCTTTGCGCCGAAACCTTATAATAATAGATGTTGACATCTGTCAGAAGGGTATGAAACCAAACATATACTGATGCCTGCTTAGTTGCATACCCCCTTTTGTGACCAAATGAAATTATACTAAGAGTTGAAACTATTGATTTGTTAGAACAGTAAAGTGGCTGGGTTATCACAACGAAGAAGCTAAGTGACAGCTCTCTTTTGTGACGATAATGTTCTGGGTGGATAACCAGCTGGATTCCTCGACATCACACAATATTTTCAAGACACAAATAAAATTCAATCATTGGAGGAAGAAGATAGAACAAAAATACCTTCTATTTTAGATTGCCAAGACAGATTTTGGAAAATTTAATATGCAAAGCTGAAGTACAAAATTATATTCTAATAAGAGATGTATTATTTTACCAACACAAAAAATTACCACATGACGAGTTACTGAAGCAAAATTATCAAAACTACAAAATAAAATTAAAGATATTAATTAGAGAGACAAAAAATAAATACTACCGAAAGCGTTTTGAACAAGAAAATACCTCCACAAATCTCTGGAAAACTATAAATGAATTCTTAACTGTTCCTGAATCTATCCCTATAAATTTATTAAAAAATAATGAAAATGTACTCGTAACTAAACCATTAGAAATAGCTGAAACATTTAATGAACATTTCGTATCTGCAGGTAAAAAGCTGGCTGCTAAAATTGAAAAAAAACCAAATTATATTGAAAAAAAGAATACTTGTAATCACTCCATTTTCATGTATCCAACAAATGAAATTGAAATCAAAGATATTATAATGCAGCTAAAAAATAAAAAAGCGCCAGGTTATGACGGTGTAAAAGCAGAAAGTCTAAAAGTCATTAGAAATGAAATCGCGAAACCACTCACACATTTGATTAATAAATCATTACAAAAGGGGAATTTTCCAACTGCTCTTAAACTTACAATCATAACCCCAATTTACAAGAATGGAGAAAAAACTGAGGCCTTAAATTATAGACCAGTGTCACTTATTAGTAATATGGCTAAAATATTTGAAAAAGTAATTCAAATAAGACTAAATAAATTTTTAGAAAAACACAAATTGCTGTCTACATCACAATACGGTTTCAGACAAAATAGATCAACACAGGATGCCATTAAATCTTTAACAGAAAAAATGTAGTGCTATAGATAAATCCAATCCCTCAATAGCAGTTTTTCTAGACCTAGCAAAGGCGTTCGACACTGTCGATCATGGAATCCTTTTAAACACGCTGGAGGATATTGGTATTAGGGGTATTCCACATGACCTCTTTAGAAATTATTTAATGAACAGAAAACAAAAAGTAAAAATAAAAGATACATATAGTAGTGAAAAAATAATCTCATGTGGAGTGCCTCAGGGAACGGTTTTAGGACCAATCCTGTTTAATATTTACTTAAATAACCTATTTATGTTAGAAACAAACTGCAAAATCATCAGTTTCGCCGACGATACCGTATTGTTTTGTGTAGATAGCAACTGGTTCAGTTTAAAACAGAAAGTAGAACAAGACTTGGAAGCTGTCAAGAAGTGGCTCGATTTCAGACTTTTGTCGCTCAACATCAGTAAAACAGTCTACTTACCAGTTAGTTCATATGCCAATGCTCTTCCAAATTATAAACTGCTTATTGAAAATCTTGCAATATCTCCTAGTAAAACAGTTAAATATCTCGGTATTATAATAGACCAAAATTTAAGGTGGGATCAACACATACAACATCTTTTAAAAAAGTTACGATATATATTATTTAAATTCAAAGAAATTTGTAAAATACTTAACTTTAAACAAAAACAAATGATATATAAAAGTTTGGTGGAACCTCATCTAAATTACGGAATAGTGGGCTGGGATGGAGTTTCAAAAACATCTTTCAGCATTAGAAATCCTTCAAAAACGTTTTCTTAGGACAATTCTTCATCAAAGCTATGATTGTCCAAGTAATACTCTTTACTTTCAGAGTGAAATATTTGATATCAGGCAACTATTTTATATAAATATCTGTATCATCCAACACGCTAACAAACACGAACTAATAAATTTAGGACACAAATATGACACGCGAAATAAAACGGAATTTACTACTCCCCACATGCAAAAAAGTGTCGGTCAAAAAAGCTACTCATATTTGGGTCCTAAAATTTATAATTCACTTCCACTTGATATTAGGAATGAAACTAGAGAGTCTCTATACAAAAAAAAAGTGAAACAATTTGTATTTGATATGTCCAGAAATTTTTTAGAGGAACTGATTCAATGATCCAGTTATTGTTATTATTATGTATTTGTATTAAAAATATTAAGAAAAAAAAATTAAAAATTAAAAAAAAACCTAATATATGATTTTATTTAGCATTAGGGTAAATTTTAAACAAATTGTTGTATGTATTGTAATTATTATTCTAGTATTTTTTGTGTTATACCACACACAAGTATTTTTGTCGTACTTCGTGGTACACCTGTTTATTTGTACTGATTTTTCTCAAAAGTTTATATTTTGTATGTAATTTATGCGAATAAACATTATTATTATTATTATTATTATTTTTCATAAAATGAACTCTATTCTCTTAGGTCCATTGATAGACCAGGTATAGGCCAAGCAATAGGTAAATATTTTTGACAAAAAATCTAGTAGAAACGGATGGTGCCATCATATAAAAGACATTCAATAGTATACTATTTATCTGTTTTTTTTTTCACATAACATTCGCAATAATAAACTTTATAAAAATATGTTGATGTTTTCTTTTCCTGAAAAACGAACAAATATTAAAATTATTTCAACTAGAACTACTTGAATTTATAAATAAGACTTACCAAGGACTATGACTGAATCAGATAATAGTTGAGTCTGGAAGAGCTTTAATTGCTTACTGTACATCTGCATATAAACTCCATCTGCTCTACAACACACAACTGGTCCAATAAAAATGGAACTCTACTTAGTTATTTGAACTTGAAACAACTTGCAAAATAAAAAAAATATTTACAATTGAAACAAAGAAATTTATAAAGAGTAATAGTCAATTGGCTTTTAAATAGAAAACTTGAACCTTATTTCTTCCTTCAATACCTAACATGCATCAATGCCTGTTCGGTTGCTTATATTTGTAAAACAAAGTGTCCAAATCAAGTTATAACTGGGTTATAACATACTATGATTTTATTTTAGAACTATTAATTTGTTAACAGTTAAATTCACAATATTTTCGAATATATTTTAATAATAATCTTTATTTCTTCGTTAATTCTATCTATCAGAAAATATAGATAAACCATTTTCACAGTGGATATTCTTCAAAATGTCGGACTTCCTTTTCACCTACCTTTTGTGTAGTTGATAACTGTACATTATGAGGTAGAATTTGTTTGATAGTATTTAAATATTGTTTTCCATTTACCAAGTTCAATAAAATGGAAATGATAACAAATATAAATAATATTTATTGAATAAATAGGTTAAAATTAAAAATCAAGTTAAAAACTTATGGACATTTGAACTATTCTACGTTTGAACTAATTTTTTATTCTTCTTCTTTTTTAAAATCGTACAATGCAACTAGTGATTCTTTCTTCTTTTTTTAATGACCTTGACTTTTCAGTTTTCCAATCTCAAGTGAAGGAATTGATATTTCTGTGTTCTCTGGATCAGACCTCAGAATCAAACCAAACAGAAGATTACATTTTGACAGTTTGTATCACCTCTAACCTAGTAAAACAGGACAATAAATTATAATTTAATTTATTAATACATTTATATTTATAATAATGCTTTATGTAACTTAATCTGGAAATTAGCAAGTGCATGTTATGCTGGAGACAATTATCTTTCTTTGAATATCTTCCGTAAGTTCCTTGTGGCATTACTTATTCTTTTTTCTTATTCTTTTGGGAATCAAACCACAATAATGTTTTTTATTTTTTATTTCGACGTTTCGGTAGCGTTCCAGCTACCGTTGTAAAGATTAACTAGTAATAAAATTGATAAAAAAATTTTCTTTGAAGTAATCTACATACGTGGAGACCACATCATTATGCCTAAATTGCTAAAGGGCATATAAATAAATATCCTGGATTATAACCAAAGAGATTGTGAAAGTGGAAAGATGGTACTACCTCGACATTTGGAACTAGCCAGTTTTGTTAAAAATGTACATCAAGAGTTACGTGAAAATTCCAAAATTGTAGGACCAGAAATTGCATGGAAGAAACATTGTAAAAATACAGAAATTTTGGAAGAGTATGCTACAGCAATGAATGAACTTGCCTCAAGTTATTGGGAAAATAAATCTAAAAATGAAGAAAACAAACAGATTTCCCGAATTTCATGGATACATAAAACTTCCCAAGAATACTTTTCCAGTGATATTTTAGATATTAGAATAAAAGAATCCTCTATAATGAATAAAATTGACCATAACAGCTCTATTTTATATACTGAAACATTTGATGGCAAATTGAATTTATTAGATGTTGGTAGTTGTTATAACCCATTTCAACAGTTTAGTAATTTTGAAATAACTGCAATTGATATTGCACCTGCTATCAAAACAGTTAGTAAATGTGACTTTCTAGAAGTTGAAATTGGCAAAAATTTTATATTAAACAAAGAAGAAATAATTGCACTACCTAAAAATTATTTTGATATGGTTGTATTCAGTTTGTTCTTGGAATATTTACCTTGTCATAAACAAAGAAAATCATGCTGCATAAAAGCTTACGAATTATTAAAAACTGAAGGTATTCTAATAATAATTACACCTGATTCAAATCATGTAGGATCAAATGCAAAGTACATAAAATCATGGAGATTTGTATTAGCTAAAATAGGATTTTCAAGAATTAAATATGAAAAATTAAAACATCTACATTGTATGATCTTTCGTAAAGTACCTAATATAGAAATTCCATTGAGATGGGCTGAAATCTATAAAAAAGATCAAACTTTCGATGAAATATATATACCGCAAGATTTCAAAGTTCTATCTCAGAAACAAAGTGGTGATCTAATAAAATTGTCCATTCAAGACAAAATTAGTTTTAATAAAGAACTGCCTTTTAATGATATTGAATATAATAATTGAATTTCCCACTTTGTTCATGGATTATATAATTACCGTTCTTAAACTGATCAGACAATGTTCATTTTATATTATAAATTAATAGATAATCTGTTATCTTAATTCAATAATATGTTCTATCAGTTTGTTATTAGCTATGTTCGCGGGTCACAATCCGAACCAGTCTGGAATTAACTGTACATTGTCTAGAGCGCATGCTTAGTTCCGAGCCCGGCAAACGATCTGACAACTGACATATCGATCATTTGCGCATGAGCAGCCGAACTGTACTTTCAGTCCTCACCAAAATCAGAGAACTGCTAGATTCCGAATCAATAACGAACCGATCCGCGAACACCGAACTATTATTAAAAATTCAGAATTATATTAACCGCGAACGCCACCTTTT
Organism: Galerucella pusilla; assembly: GCA_910591695.1. NCBI lineage: Eukaryota > Metazoa > Arthropoda > Insecta > Coleoptera > Chrysomelidae > Galerucella > Galerucella pusilla. The sequence continues at coordinate 42,227 of CAJUYI010000021.1, read as the reverse complement.
ATAGTTTGGCAAGTTTATCTGTAGCTACGGGGCGTCGGTAAGAGGCAACGATTATACACCCTACAGGATTGCTTATTTCCATTCAACTCTGTGTTCGCCTCGCTCAAGTCGGACGAATACGTCATCACTGGACCTAACCTTTTTAATTTTATAGTTTATCGTTTGTTTACAAAGTGTGTTTTGACGATATTTTATCCGTTTTTTCAATTTTGAAGGTGTTGTTTATTAATACAGGTGGTAAGTAAACTTCTCTAATTGTCAATCAAGAAAGTCTATAAATACGAAGCACATTATTTCAGTGTAAATACAAAATTTTTGGATTCGCGTTTCAATGTATAGATTTCCCCATGCAAGCAAAAATTAAAATTAATTTAAAACTAAAACCTAGAACAGAGAATCATGTAATGTAGATGATCATGCAAAAAATAAGAAATTAAGATATAAGCTAAAACTAAAAAGAATGCCTTAGCTTGTCAGTTTCTGGCATAAACATCTACATTACATGGTTTTATAATGGTGGATTCATGCAAAAAAAATTAAAACTAAGATTAATTTAAAACTAAAACTAAGAAGATAAAACCATATTATTTCATATTTTTCCATATCTGAATTTCTTAGTTTTTTGCATGAGCATGTACGTGTGATGTAGATGTTCATGCAAGAAACTAAGAAATTTAGATTTAAATTGAAAAATAACATGGTTTATCTCCTTAGTTTTAGTTTTAAATTAATCTTAGTTTTAATTTTTTCTTGCACGAATCCACCTTTAGTTCTTAGTCTTAGTTTTAAAGTACTTAATGTAAGTTTTAATTTTTGCTTGCATGAATCCACCTTTGTAAACTTCGAAAAATTATTAGGATTATTTACAATAATTATCAATCCCAGAGAAAAAAATTTTTGAAGAGAAAATGTGTGAGTACCACAAGAGATGATAGAGGTTTTAAGAAATTGTTTATTAATAAATTTTTTATTAGTGCATAAGGCGTCTATTTTATTTTCCCCATAAGAAGAAAAATACATAATGCTGAGTTTACCCATCAATTAACCCATAAGTACATCTCGTAGATTTGCTTCTGTTTCTGTGCAAAATAAATTATAAGCAAGTTTCTTCAATTCAAAGTTATTGTTTCGAACGTCTATTTATATTTTATAACTACTTATACTACTAAATATAACTTTTTAAAATAACATTTCACCCAAAAAAATTAATTTATAATTATTTTTTGCAAATAAACTAGAAAAAAGTGGAAAATATTAACGATTGCAGTATATTTTAAATCGGTCGAGGTCCACTGGTGACGTAAGCACCGACGAAAGATTCAAGCGAATAAGCAATCCTGTAGGGTTTATAATCGTTGGGTAAGAGGGGAGGAAAAACATGGCGTATATCTGTCAAACGTACAAATGGCGTACGGTACCAATTTTACCAAGTAAAACTGAAATTACAAAGGTAACTGACAATACGAACACCACTGGATAAATCAATATCAGTCAATTGACGAAGTGAGAGGGAAGAACATACGTACGCGCTTGCCAATAAGAAGTCACCTGGTCGATAAAAATCACCAATTATGTAATCGGAGGGTGTGGTCATTATGGTTTTCGTACAACGTTGCCAGAGCTTTAAGAAGCCCATAACAAATTTGGAAAAGTGTTCTCTATTCATAAATTGGAAAATAATGTTAATATAATAAATCCAACGAAACAAGCACATTATAAAATGAACGTTCAATCATATTTTTAATATTGTTAATAATAAAAAGACCCATTTATAATTATTATCACTACATAATCAGTTCTTCTATTTTTTCATAGTTAAATATGGCAATGTCGAATGTTTCGACTGCATTCCTTTCACGGTTTCAGATAAACTTGCCTAAGTATAGAATACGCATGGGAATAGTCCCTGAACTGGTTCGGATTGTGACCTCAATCTATGGAATCATGTTGTTTGTAAAACACGCCTGTACAAGTTATGCCAAATAAAAAAAATGAATTTTGAACAAACAATTTATATATTCCAAAAATAAATACACAAAATCTTATTTACAGTGACACTTTGTTTTCTTATTTTCTTTCATTTGTAATTGATCAAATTCATTTCTAAGTATATACCAAATGGCAATGTCGTGACCTAAAATACAATTAAAACACTTGTACTGTAAACTAAATGACACAAATAAAATAACAGTTTAATAAATAAATGTCAATTCAACTATAAAATGTATCACAGATGCATTAATCTGAACTTTGTTCTTTTGCTGTAATTTTATGTTGGTGAAAATTAACTTGATCATAACTTTTTTCATTCACATATACCGTACATATTAGAACTACAGCCAATAAAAAGAAAACAACTTTTTCAAGTTTTTGGTCATTAATAGTTTTTTGTCTATAGTATTGATATTCTTGTCTACGTCGACGATTTTCCATTTGGCGTTGAAAAGTAGCACCATAATGACTTTTGGCCCATTCATCAAAGTCATAAACTGGGGTACGACCATCTGGAGGAGGTGGCTTAGTTCGCGTTTCTCTGGACTTATAAAAGCTATCAATAGTATTATCCATTTCAATTGTGTTTCTAAAGTACAGACCTTAAAGTAAATAATACATAAGAATAATCATAGTCAAATCATCCTTATAATTACTATAATATAAAAAAAGAAATAGTTTAGTTGCAAACTTCAGGATTTGGAAAGATGTTATTATACTTGAAGTATTCTTTGAAATCAATCAATAAGTACATGTTAATATACCTTTATCATACATTTTTCTAGTTGTTACATTTCCTAGCACTTCATAAGCCTCTGAAATAATTCTAAATTTTTGTAAAGAAGCTTCATCTTTATTCTTGTCAGGATGGTATATCATAGATAATTTGTAATATGCTGTCTTAATCTCGCTTTGTGTGGATTTTGGAGAAATACCTAATGAATTATAATGGTTTGGTTTTGTGGAATAAGCCTTCATTAATTCTGAACCGCATCTACTTGCAATTACTTTCAATGAATAGATCTTGAAGTTCATACTACCCTTTTAATCTGAAATTGGTATATACTTATTTACATAGTTTCCAAAAGGATTAATGGTGGTAAAATTTGAGTTTGTTTTTATTTAATGATTACTTAAAAATTACATTACATCATTTTACTTGAAGGTTTATTCCAAGCAGACAACCAACCTTATCAAAAATTTCAAATGTGACGTTTTTTGTTGTTCGAACAAATAGTTCTCTGACGATTCCCGAATCATAGGTTAGGAATTATGCGCGTTCAGAATTTCAGATATTTGTAGTTTTGTATCAAGGATGATAGAATCTATCATCCTTGGTTTTGTATATGCGTAGTCTTCTTCACTGGATTACTCTAAACCATAGCTCTAAACTCCAGAAATCACTAAAGTCGTCATTTACAAAATCCACTTTGATTATATTATATATATACCAATAACTGTTTCGCTCCGAAACGCTCTTGAACGGTTCCGTCCTGAACCACTCTGGAACTGTTCCGTTATGAACTGCTCTCGAACTGTTCCGTTCTGAACCGCTCTGGAATTGTTCCGGTCTGTGCCATCACGAAAACTCGATGCGAACGGACTCGATATTCGCGAAAACGAGCAAAACTGGAATGGGGAAAACAAACCAAATCGCCATTACAGTACGTGTATTGAAACAAATGGGGGTTAGCCACAGATTATCTGGGTTAGCATTATTTTCCCCATTCCACTGACAGCTTTGACATAAACTGCAGCGCCCACTATCGGAAAAATTTTCGCGAATAATTATCGTTTTAAAATGGCGTACTCGATTCGAGTTGATCATTCGTAATCCCACTGGAACGTTCTTCAATGTTCTCAATAGAACCGTTCTTGAATTGATTGCAGAGTCCCGTACCAACGATTATACACAGGGTTTATAATCGTTGGCCCAGTACTGCTTGTTTGTTCGACCCGCATGCGCCGTACAATTGCGAACTGATCCTAGCATCTGTTCGAACAAACCTTAGTAAATTAGTTTTTTAGTAGTGGTAGTGGTGGTATTGGAATGTTTAAGGTTATTACTTTGGCGAGGTTAGGTACAAATAAATAAACACAACTTATTTTCATTTATTCTATACGGATGTTGGCTTCAAACTAAAATATATTCATACAAATTAAATCCAATTAAATCAACCTAAATTTTCTCCATTCAGATGTCTCTTAGCAAATCAAAAAAGCTGATACTAGGTTTAACTGCAGTATCTGGTGTAGTTACATTGTATTACCTGAACAACACGTGTAAAGTGCAAAATTCCTGGACAACAAATTATACTCCATCACCCTTTGCCAAGTGGGATGAAAATTGGGATCAGTGAGTATATTTTATCTGTAATAATCTTGCATAAAAATGCATTTCACTAGAATACTGTATATATTTTCCAAAATACACAATGTTATTGGTATTGGTTGCTTAAAGACAATTCCAGCAATTCAGAATCCAAATTCACTATCACTGTGTATATAATAAAATGGTCTAGTATCTGTTTTACACATTTTATATAATTATGAATATTAAATATGCACCACCTGAATGTGCACTTGGCTTATGTTAAAAGTGATTTTATTTCGTATATTTAATTCTCCATTGCCAAAATAAAATGCCATTTGTGTTTTAGCCGATGTCCCAAATTTATGAATCGTGTTAAAGAAAGGAGGATTTCTGAATCTGATGAAAACACCCTTAATGAACAAACAGTTAAAAATCCCAAAGCTGTAAGGCATATCTTGCTCATCAGACATGGACAATATAATTTGAATGGTACTACCGATGAAGAACGAGTATTAACTAAACTGGGTAAGTCATTGTCTCACTTAGTTTTCATCTGATTTAAAACATATAAAAAAATTTGCAGGTCGTTTGCAAGCAGAATATACAGGTAAGAGATTAAAAGAACTAGATCTACCGTATACACAAATGGTAAAATCCACAATGTCTAGAGCTCAAGAAACTGGATCAATAATATCCGATTATTTACCAAAGGTAATAGATTAACGTTTTCTCTTTGCGTGATAAGTTTTTTACTTTCTTTTTCTTTCAGATTCCCACATTTCAATGTGATCTTTTAAGAGAAGGCGCACCCATACCTCCTGAGCCACCAATAGGATCTTGGAAAGCCGAAAACTATGTAAGGATGATCAGATTCACATTCACACTAAATGTATCAATTGTATCTTATTAGCTCTTAATCACTAACAATATAATACCCTTCTTGTTGTGCCTCATGGATTGTGACGTATCTCCGGGTTTTCGGCATGTCGTTTATTTTATTTGCTATTTTGACATATAGCTAACCTCAAATTTGTTAAATAAAATCATCAGGATCAAAATCAGCCAAATTCGAAAAGAATATGAAATTAATAATTATCAGCTTCTTTTTCCAACTGAAGATACTTGAGAACTTTCAAAATGCTGATGTTTTTCCGTGTATCTAGGAATATTTTTGTATTATTTAAATAAATATAACAATAGGATTAATATTCACTTTCCATAAATAATAATTGACTGTAAACAACAAAGTACAGACCTGTCAGTGTGACATTAGAAAAAGACGTAAGACACGTTGCAGTGACTTAAGGTAGGTTTGCAATCTATTTTTATCGCGTAATTTCTCCCGATTAATAGATCGCGCTTGCGCGTATTCTAAACATCAACTAATCAAATTTTTTACGTCAAAATAAAGGTTATACCTTTACCGGGTACCGGTAAATTATTCGAAATCAATTGTTCGAAAATCAATTTTTCGAATGACCGATTATTCGAAAATCAATTATTCGAAACTCAATTGTTCGAAATCAATTTTTCGAAATCAAATATCTGGAACAGATTTATTAAATTTAAGAGGACACCGAATTTCAGTTAAAAATTCTTTATTGTTATTACAAAAAACCTCCACCAGATCTTATTACGTTGTGGTTATCTACTTAGAAGTTATGTTGTGGTAAATTTTAGTATAAATGTAAGAAACGAATAGTTAAAAATTATGTTAAATAAATTTTAAATTAAAAGAACTTCCATTCACACTTAGGCACAGGCTTAGGACTGTCAGCGTAAAGCAGGCGTGTTTAGTAGTTTTGTTTAATTTTTTGTTTTTTTTTTGTATTTTTTTTGTTTTTTTTGTTTTGTTTTTCTTTTTTGGTATTTTTTTTCTTTTTTTGTCTTTTTTTTTCGGTTTTTAAATTTTTTTTGTTTATTTTTTTTTGGTATTTTTTTTTAATAACAATAAAATATAAATTAATAACTCAAGTTATGAGCTATTCCTTTTAGATAATCTAAAATATTGGTTGGATCGAAATTTTCTACCAGATTTAATATTCGTTTTGCGCAATCAACATACTTTTTTCTTGGAGTTGGCGTAGGTGCTCCTGCAGTATACTGGTCGATTTTCAATTCATTTAAGGAATGTTCCCTTTTGATAGCGTCCACAAATTTCCAGATACTTGGATGGATGGCCGAAATTTGACTTTCAAAACTTCTGTGCCAACCCTCTACAGCGTTATTCGTTTTAGGTAGTCCTGCAATAGCGCCATCGAAACAGTTCCACATCTGATGAGAAAATGAGGGAGATCGTCGCCTGTTTCTCCTGTCAGGGCGTCCTATCCAGGTATCTTCGAAATAATCGACTACCGGTTGTACTTCTTCTGAAAATAGACCTGCATCGTCTAGTTCGTTAAATGCTTTTTCTACAAATTATACGGGAACAAAAGCTAGTGCATTTAGCAACCTTATTTTTAAAGAAAATTCTGCATCGTTGTCGTATCGTTGTTTTAAGCCAGATGATTGAATTTTTCTATATACACACTGACAGAAATGAAAAAACATCCTCTTATTGTGGCTTCTTGTAAAGCAATCGACACTGCGTTTATCATAGCTTGTTCAAAATCTATCATGACTGTTTTAAAAGTTCCGTCCATAAACCAGTGATTTGATTGTTCCAAAAATTTTGTAACTTGTAGACGTGCAGCATCTCCACCATGGTTATGTTCAACAGGTCCTTTATTGATTTCATTTCTCTCCGTTATAACTCTTGACTTACATTTCTTTGAATGAAAAAATTCACATTTCCAATATATTTTAGTGTCGATTTGTTTATCTTTGACAAACAAAAAACCATTCAACAATAGCTTGGAATTTCCCTTTTCGCTGGCAACAAATTCCATTTTAACAATACAAAATTGCAAAGTAAAGGTGTCTACGTCGTCGAAATAATTAGACTAGTCAAAATTGCATTCGTTTCTTGTATTTATACTTAATTCCAATAATAACAATAAAGATTTAGGTACCTACCTATTTATAAAATCTACCCTAATAGGTATTTATTTATAATTTAGACCTACCGTTGTCATTAGGATTTCCCGTTATCGCAAAAGATTTCTAAGAGATAAACGCTTAACAAACATTTAATAAGGTAAACAAAGTAATAAAAACTTCTATGTATCTATTTTTGTATATTCTATTCAGAATATTGAATTTCGAACAATAGATTTTCGAACAATCGAATAATTGACTTTCGAAGAATTGATTTTCGAATAATTGATTTCGAACAATTGACTTTCGAAGAATTGATTTCGAACAATTTACCTAGATCCAACCTAGATCCACCTTTACCATAGATAACATAACCTTTACATTCAATTACTTTACATTGGTTCTAAATTTTTTGGTTATGTAATTTGTCTTGCCGTAGTTTTTCGTGAGTTGGATACCTATAAAAATAAAAATAATGGACGAGAATAAGATTAAAAGTTTAGTATTATGCCCTCTAGCATCTATCGTAATAACGTTACATAAAAAAACCGCCCAAAAATTGTGTGAAAAAGGTTTTGGGTACGAGACATTTATTTAGCAATATTTAGCACACTATTAGCAATATGTGATGCAAAATATAATTTTATCTTTGTTGATATTGGTTCTTATGGAGCACAGATGGTGGCATATTAAAAAATTCCACATTTGGAAAAAACCTTTCAGCAGGCACATCAAATATACCAACAAGTAAACTTCTTCCCCATACTGCAGATGAAGTGCCAACATTTTTCATTGGTGATGAAGCTTTTCCTCTTCAAAGAAATTTAATGAGACAAAAATGTTGATAAAATTTTATTAAAAATTGTAACATAACCTTAAAATTTTAAATGAAATTGTCTTTCTGCTTGCATTTGTCAAGCAGAAGAACAAGCCCGCGCAAGCTTAAGCAAAAGTAAAATTTTCAATGTTAACGGGTACATGGAGACGTCATATGTCAAGCGAGCAAAGCGTAATTGAATGTAAATGTACCTTTATTTTTATTAGGGTTAACGTTTTTAATAAATTTAAACGGTTTATAGGGCATGTCCACGACAGTTGACATTGACAATACTTGGGTGGTAAAACAATAAACAATAGACATGATGAAAAATGATCAAACAACAAACAACTATTAACCCATATTATATATTATTAAATATGCAAGCTCAACAATTAAAATAACTTTAAAAGTACACTGAAGCAAAATCAACTAAAATCAAACACGATCTACCATTATAAATCAGCATAACCTCACTATTAAGTACCACGTGTTCTGAACGCTTTGTTTATTGTTTTACCACCTAAGTCTTGTCAAAATAGTTTGTGACGTCACGTGGACATGCCCTATTATTGTGATATTTTGAATAGGATTAATCACAGACCTGCCTTTTTCCCATTTCTTCCAACGTAATGTGTTATAAGGACATTAACAATTGTTAACTCACACCAAGAAGGGTATTATTTCAACCATATAAATTTTGCTATGAAAACATTGAGTTACAAAGAAAAGAAATTTTCTTATTTAATCTTGTTTCAAGAAGTTTTATCAAGATGGTTCAAGAATAGAAGCAGCCTTCAGAAAATACTTCCATCGTGCTGATTGTGGTCAAGAAAAAGATTCTTATACTGTCTTAGTTTGCCATGCCAACGTCATCAGATATTTTGTTTGCAGGCATGTATATATATATATTTTTATTATATTAAATTACAATTATATTTTTCTGCTCTGGCAGCTTAACATAATAATAATTAGTGTATTGCAGTACGAAATCAAACGATAAAAATATTTTTAGGGCACTACAATTTCCTGCCGAAGCTTGGCTAAGACTTTCTTTAAATCACGCCAGTATAACTTGGATTAGTATCACACCTAGTGGACGATGTATTCTTAGAGTATTAGGAGATACTGGCCATATGCCTCCCAATCTTATTACAAGCACATGATTTGACTAGTATTATCAAGGAAGAGTTTATAGCAACAGCAAAATATATAAAGAATTGCTATTGATAAATCATTCATGTTGCCCTATAAATGCAACCTGAATTTCGGAAGAATATTTTATAGTTTTCATTATATATTTTTGGTCGAATAAAATGAATAAATATAGTAAAAAAATAGTTTAATGTCAAGAATAAATTTCAAAACAATCATTTCACAAAATAATAACAGTACTTGTTTCTTAAGATCTCCTCTTCATCATCCTGGAATACAGAAAAATAAACGATTTTATAAATTCCTGAACAGCACTTACAAAGACAATTTCCATTGGTTTTTTATTTCCTGATTTTATGGGCATTTTTTATTCACAGAAATAATAGAGACTTTTAGCTTGTCTTAAATTTCTCACGTATCCGTAACGAACTGCGCATGTGTAGACCCGTTACGTTTTACAAAAATATAAAAAGGTAAAATAAAAAAACTTTGAGGTTATACAATTGAAAACGGTACGAAGCGATACGTTTCCTGCTAAAAAGGTTTTCTTGACAATTTCGTTACGTCAACGTAACTCCAATACGGATACGGATACGTGTAAAAACTTATGACAAGCTAAAAGTGTCTAATAATTATATCTTGCAAAATGTTTATACGTGGCATATTTTTCTCCTCGTTTTTCTCTGATTTATCCAGAGATTTTAAGTCATACAAAGGTGTGTAGGTATGTATGATCAAAATTAGGTCCCCTAGAAGATCCCTCTTGTAATGGGAATAATGTTGGAACCGCATTCGGATTTAACCGATTGCATTCATCATTTGTGAACATTTTCAGTTCAAAGTGGTCCTGACAAATCCTGTGACTTTTATTTAAAGTGTTTACTACATCTAACAAATCTTACCTATTACAAGCGAAAACCCAAGTTCTGGCTCTAAAATAACAAAATATGTTTCGAATGTTAGTTTCATACATATAGGTATGTATAATTTACCTTATGGGATCAACAGGAAATCTAAAAAAACTTTTTTTGCATATATAACTTTTGTTTTGGCAAAATCTCGCGGCACAAGAAAAACCCATTATAGTCAGTTTAACAAAACAAAGATACTTCAGAATTAATATAAAAATCTCAACGACACTATAACTAACTAAAATTAGAAAAAAAACCGTTTTAACACTAAAAAATCAAATACTCAAACTAATCTGAATTTTTATAACTACCAATTAAAAGACACCCAAGTACGTACGACTATGGATACGACTAGCTCCTTCTTCATGCTCGTCACTGATCTGAGAGGTTTTACACCACGGGGCGTGTATGCGCGAATAGCTGCGCATTCTGTTCCCGCCAAGTGAGTGTCTCTGCTGGCGGACGGTATCATATCTTTAAATAATTTGTATGGTAATAATTTGTTAATTATAGGTGATTTTAATATTACAGAATATGCATCTTATAGAAACGCACCTTTAGTAAAGCCATCAAAAAAACTTGAAACTTTTATAAATTTTCAGAATTTTTATGCTCTTGATCAATTTAACGCTGTACTCAATGATATTGGCCGGCTTCTTGACTCAGTTCTATCAAATCTTTCTCCTTGCAACGTAGAAAAAGCAACAGATGTGTTATTAACAACCAATTTTTATCACCCAGCACTAACGATATATCTATTGGTTTAAGCAGTTTTGGTAAATAAAACAAAGCCAAGTTTCGTGTACGATTAGGTTTTTAATTTGGAAGCACGTATGTTCTAATACAAGTCAAAAATTAATTGTATGTCACACTGACACAAAAAAAACAACTAGTTTATAGTATTGCATATAACAACACCCTCCTTCAATACTCTAAACTACCAACTCATTCACAAGAAATAAACAGATACAACAATAAAGTGAATTCCTTGAATTGAACAAAATAAAAACTAAATAAGTATAAGGTACTCGTACAATACAAACATGAAATAAATGTTCACAATGAAACGTTCTATTTTATAGCTCTACAATATTTAAACAATTTCTGAAATAACAAAATTTAATTTTTGCTAGTGGTTTTGTAAGTACTTACCTACCTATTAATTTTCCGGTGTTGTCTTGGAGCTCACATGTCCATGGCGACACTACCTTACTTATGGTGTATGGGCCGGTGTATTTTGGAGCCAGCTTAGAAGTGAAATGTTTGGAAGCATCAGAATTAACAAAATTCTTTTTCCATACTATTTGTCCCAAAGTAAACCGTTCGTTCCTGTGTCGGAGATTGTAAACCTTTGCGCTTTTTTCGTATGCCTTTTGCAAGCGCTTTGAGACATCTTTATACAACTGTTGCAGTTCATCAGACCTTCCATGATCTAAATCTAGTTCTCTATTTTGAGATCCAACTTCTTCACCACCTAAGCGTAATTCTCTTCCAAACATAACAAAATTAGGAGTATATGAAGTCGTCTCATGTCGTGCAGATCGTATTGCCCACGAAATTTTCGGTAGATACTTATCCCATGAGCGTTGGTTGTCCCCAACATAACGTCTTAACATGGTTTTGAGAACGCGGTGTGTTCGTTCTACCGGATTCGCTTGTGGATGGTAATTGGCTGTAAAGCAGTGTTTTATTTTGTAATCCATCATAAATTTAGCAAATTCAGCGCTTTCGAACTGAGCTCCATTGTCAGTAATGAGACGATTTGGTGTTCCAAACAATAAAAATATCTGCTCTTTTATGATTTTTATTATTGCCTTGGCAGTGACCCTACGAATTGAAAAAAAAAACAAAATTTGCTGAAACAATCTAGGATTGAGAGAATATAACTAAACCCAGAACTACTCTTTGGTAATGGACCTACAACATCCACACATAACAGTTGGAAAGGATGAGTCACAGAGGGTGTTTTGCTCAGTTGACCAGCAGGCTTACGGGTGTCAGACTTAGTCTGTAGACAAGTATAACAACGACATATATCTAGCGATATCAGCTTTTATTTTCGGCCAATAATAGGAGGACGAAATTCTACCTAGAGTTTTAAAAAGCCCTAAATGACCGCATGTCGGAGGATCGTGATTTTCTTTAATACTTTTTGCCCGTTCACTCTTTGGAACCACTTTTAACCAACCATTGAACGAAGTTTCCTCTAGAATAGGATACTTACTTCAAATTTGCTCATTTGAACATTTGATTATTCTGTAGTCTCCACAATGGATATTTATCCGGATGCTTTTCGATAGAATCCCTCATACGGGAGTACCAGTTATCGGATAACACGCTTTCGGTGGGATCGTCTTCTAATATGTCTATCTTTGCTGGAGCTCGAGATAAAGTATCGGCTATCACATGATCCTTTCCCTTGCGATGAATAATATCAAATTGATATTGCTGCAATCGCAACACCCATCTGGCAATACGACCCATAGGGTCATTGATGTTAAAGAGCCACTTTAGACTGTAATGGTCCGTTACAACGGTGAACTTTGCTCCCTCTATGTAAGGCCGAAGTTTTTCAATTGCAAATATTACTGCCAAACATTCCTTCTCGGTAGTTGAATATTTGCGTTCCGATTTTGTCAAAGATCTGCTGAGGTAACAAATTGCTTTTTCCCCATCATCAAACTGCTGAGATAATACTGCGCCAAGACCATAATCAGATGCGCCTGTTTGAACAACAAAAGGTCGATTAAAATCTGGACAAGAAAGCACTGGTGCCGATATCAGATGATTTTTGATTTTGTCTAAGGCCTCGCTACATGTATGATCCCAAACAAACCGGCAATTTTTCATAAGAAGAGATTGATTACAACATAGTGTTGCTATGTTCTGTAATTGCGGTCAGGGGTTATGCCCTGATATTTTCTATTATTTCAAATAAAACACCGTGCCGATTTTCATTGCATTCCCTCCTAGAGGTCTCAATCATATCAGCCAATCAAAACTGAGATTCGGAAATATGTCCTTATTTGGTATAAGAATCCGTTGCGGTTTTACATTACCCTTACAAAGTGCGGGGGTCGTCAAAGTGCCGGCGTGCCGGCAAAGAAAAACTATCTAGGAGGGTTCGGGGAGTGGTGGGCTTTTGTTTATGTTTTCGATGCACACTTTTACGTGTATATTTCTTTTATCATGGGCGGCGGAAAGAGGGTTTGCCTGATTTAATTAGCAGTAAATATTGCTAGCGAAATAGGTATTTTGGTCGTTCGCTTTGAACGTCATCAGTTCAATTACATTAATTGAACATACTGGGCGCGCACGAGGGCAGGAATATGTGATCGAGAGAACTATACTATATATGATCGAGAGATGGAGAGAACTATATTATCTTTGATCGAGAGATCGAGAGAACTATACTATTTATGATCGAGAGATCGAGAGAACTATATTATCTGTGATCGAGAGAACTATTCTATGTATGATCGAGAGATCGAGAGACTTATACTATTTGTGATCGAGAGATCGAGAGAACTAT
>CAJUYI010000021.1:13361-28520 GCA_910591695.1 Galerucella pusilla | reverse complement strand
TGTGATCGAGAGATCGAGAGAACTATACTACATGTGATCGAGAGATCAAGAGAACTATATTATTTGTGATCGAGAGATCGAGAGAACTATATTATCTGTGATCGAGGGATCGAGAGAACTATACTACATGTGATCGAGAGATCGAGAGAACTGTACTATGTATGATCGAGAGAACTATACTATTTATGATCGAGAGATCGAGAAAATTATACTATTTGTGATCGAGAGATCGATGCACTTCCACCCGTTAGAAGTTTCTTTAAAGGTTACCTACAAGTTGAGGCTTAACTTTTTGTTCTTTGATGCTTGATTCCAGCTTCCCCCATGGAGGCGCCTTCCATGGAGGAACCGCAAAAGAAATATAATAATTTTTTGGGAAAAACCTTTAAATACTTGCTTCTAGTTGGGATCTAGAAATGCATGCGAAAGAGAGAGACTATTTTTCAACAACTACAACTATATTGACCTTATCTAATCAAAACCCTGTATTTTGAGTGTTTATTTACAATTTCCGACATGTACGTTATCGAAAATTCAAGGAATTTGTGACTCTGACGTGTCAGTCGAGGGCAACGGAATTAATTTTACGATGGTTCTCGTATATTCGCCTGTTGAAGTCTTTACTAAAACCGACCTTATTTTTCCGTCCTTACCGGGGTTAACATTAACAATACGACCTAGTGGCCATTGCAACGGGGGTTTCTCCTCGTCTTTTATTAACACCATGTCATTGATTTTTAAATCTGACTGTGTTCTTGCCCATTTCGGACGTTGTTGAGATAATCGACTGACCATCTCTTCCAAAATGTTTGATGTACATGAGTACATTGTTGCCAAAACTTTAGTTGGGTTGTGGGGTTATGCGAAATATCTTTTTCTGGCAGTGCCATTAAGGGGGTGCCAACTAGGAAATGGCCTGGGGTGAGAGGGTTTAAATCGCTTGGGTCATTTGATATTGGAAACAATGGCCGATAATTTAATATGGCCTCTATCTGGGATAGAATTGTGGCGAATTGTTCGAAGGTATATGTCGAGTCCTTAAGTAGTTTAAAGAGAAGAGATTTGGCACTTTTTATGCCCGCTTCCCATAGTCCTCCCCAATGGGGAGATCTTGGGGGAATAAATTTCCACTCAATGGAGGATGAAAGGAGATAATTATACACAGGGAAAAATGTATGTACAAGGAATTGGGTTTGAACACGGATTATTACTTTCATTCAAACTCGAAGGACCGTTATTATATTTTATTATCACTTTTCAGTAATAATCTATGTTTGATGAGCAATGGCGTCATCCACCATTGGCTTATGCTGGGAGCATGGAAATCAAACTCGTTGGCTTGCCTTTCTCACCTCATTTATTTACATTTACATGATGCTTTTCTCATAGCATCGCAAAAAAGAACATTTTCTATAGTTTCTCAATAACTATTGTGTCTATACACCTTTTTAAACTTTTCAACGTTGATTCTCTCACGAATTTCACCTCATGTCAATTTGACGTCTTTTTTAAAAATCCTAGTAGTGAGCGTTTGCGCGCGCAGTCCCTGACCGTTCAGGTTCGTGGTATGCCGTGATTGGCGTAAATCATTGTTAGAGTTAAGCGGAGGAAAAACGGTTGGCAGTTTGAAAGTACAGGGATACGGCTTGGCGTCAGCTGAAGAAATTATTGATGGAATTTCAGAGAGGATTTCATTAAATCCGAACATACTGGGGGGGCGGGCAAAGTGAGAAATACATTGAACATCATCAAATGGACGAGGTCCCAAGAAGCAAAAGGAGAAGGGATGGAAAAGGTTTACATGGATGAAAAAGTACTCCAAACTGCTCAACATGATAAGAAGGCCATTTGCTTTCAATTGATGTTGCCTGCTCACGTCCAGACTAGTCATTGGTCATCGTCAAGAAAGATTTCCCCACCACATCAAGCAGCGAGGGGTAGATGAATAGAGCAATGTTTATCGTACAGAAAGGAAATCGATTCGACTTAACGAATTGCACCATGGGAACAGGATGAGGTAATAAATGTAAATCGTGAGGTAAGAACAGGACGAGAAAAAGATACTTTAAGATGATAACTTGATCTGATTCCGCTGTGAACATTGTCACTTAATAATCTGAGTAAAGGGAGAGAGAAAGTTGCCCAGCTAGACTGTTATTTGCAGTAAAGCCACCATAAACAACATAACATCAGAGATGTCCCCTAACCTAATGTTAGGACAGACACTCTTTGTGACCACTGCCACACTTAAATTCCTTTTAAAAAGAGAGGGAGAGAGAGTCGCCCGACATGACTGTTATCTGCAGTCAAGTCAGCATAAACAACATAACATCAGAGATGTCCCCTAACCTAATGTTAGGACAGACACTCTTTGTGACCACTGCCACACTTAAATTCTTTCAAAAAGAGAGAGAGAGAGAGAGAGTCGCACAACATGACTGTTATCTGCAGTCAAGTCGGCATAAATCCTTAGGCTCACTCTACAATCCAGGATTGGAGTGGCCTCACTACCCCAAATGGGTTCAGCACATTAACAAGCTTGAGTATGAAGGACTGGGTTGGTATATTCACTTTATCCCGGACAGCACCCAGTAGAAGAAGTGAGGAGAGGGTACGAGGCGTGAAGGGATCAATTGAAATGCACGGTTACTGACCTCCATTTAACTGGTTAGATCATCATCGAGGTCAGTTTTTTTTTTTTTGTCTAACGACCAGTAGATCGACGGGGCGGATTAAAACCCCCCTGGACAACAAACCATAGACACTGAATAGATGAATGGTGAGTAGCCAAATAATAACCTAACGCGAGGAACTTATAACTACGGAGCCTAACTATGTACAATATTTACATTTATTTTAAATTACGGGATTGGGGGTCGGTGATTCCGACAAGGGTAATGGAACGATTTTAACTATGGGACGAACATAAGTCCCAGAAGCAGTCCGGACTTGTACTGATCGAACTCGTCCATCTTTTCCATGGATGACTTCGGTTACTCTGGCTAAAGGCCACCTAAGAGGGGGGGAGGCATCATCTTTTATAAGTACCATGGCACCAACTTTTATATCTGGTTTAATGGTTGTCCACTTAGGGCGATTCTGGAGATGATTGAGGTAGTCCACCGACCACCTTTTCCAAAAATTTTGTTGCACATGCGTACACTGTTGCCAAAATTTCAAGCGATTCAAGGGGAGAGAGGATAAGTCCTTATCAGGTAGTGACATCAATGGGGCTCCGATCAAGAAGTGACCTGGAGTTAATGGGTTTAGATCGTTCGGATCTGCAGAAAGTGGGTATAATGGTCTTGAGTTAAGTATGGCCTCAATTTGTGAGAGAACGGTACTAAATTGTTCAAACGTGAGAGACATAGTGGAAAGTGATTTGTTCAAATGAGTTTTAACACTTTTCACACCTGCCTCCCACAGTCCACCCCAATGTGGGGACCTGGGAGGGATAAATTTCCATTCAATAGAAGAAGTGATCAGATGGTCATACACGGGGGTTAGGTTTTTTATGAGAAATTGAGATATTTCTTTTAGTTGACTATGTGCACCGACAAAATTAGTGGCATTGTCAGTATACATGACGGAGGGGTTTCCTCGTCGTGAAACAAACCGTTTTAGGGTGGCGATAAACGCTTCAGTGGACAACTCAGATACCAATTCCAAGTGTACTGCCTTGGAGGAAAAACATACAAAAAGGGCAATGTAACATTTAGAAATGGGAGCCTTTTTTAGACAGGAGGATTTAACCAGAAAAGGTCCTGCAAAGTCAATACCGACTGTCTGAAAGGGGCGAGAGGGGGTAACTCGGCGTCTGGGAAGGTCAGCCATGAGTTGTTGAGCTGTGATAGCCTTAAATCTGTGACACATGCTACATTGGTGAATGATTCTTTTGATTTCGCGTAGTCCGTCAAGGGGCCAAAACTGTAAGCGCACGTTCGCAAGTACATTTTGGGGACCACTATGTCCTAATCTTATGTGCTCTCTTTGTAAAACTAAGAACGAGAAATGACTGCTTGACGGCAATAGAATAGGATGCTTTTGCTGAAATGGTATATCAGCGTGTGAGAGTCTATCGCCTACTCTAATAATTTCATCTTCAAGAAATAAGCTCAAAGATGATAGACGTTTGTCGGAAGGAACTTGGTTTCTTTGGAGCTCGCGAATAAGGGTGGGAAAATGAAACTGCTGCACTTGTTGGACAAGGAACAATAATGATTTATCTAAATCGTTGCGAGAGAGGAGTTTTTGACGGTTAGACTTTTGTTTGATGATTTGTATGAACTTAAATACATAAGCTGTTGCCCTGACTAATTTGACGAAAGAAGATGAACGTGCTATTAAATCCAAAAACTGGTTAGAATGGGGGGTGGTTGCAACAAAGGAATTCTTAAGTTCTTCAGGAGGGATAGGAATCTTTGAAAATGAATTTTGACACGCAGTATCTTGAGATGTTTCCCACAAGAAGGGTGGTCCTGAGAACCAAAATTTGCCAGGTGCTTGTAAAGGTTGACCTCTGGATAATAGGTCCGCAGGGTTGAGTTGAGATTTGACGTGTCTCCATTCAGCTGAATGAGTTAATTGCTGAATTTGGGTGACTCGATTGCGGACAAAAACTGCCCATCGCGTTGGGATACCTTGTGTCCATGAAAGTGCTATCTGCGAATCGGACCATAAAATAGATGAGGAGATCTGTAACTGTTTTTCCAAAATATGCCGGAGGCGAGAATAGAGATGGGCTAAAAGAGTCATGGAACATAATTCTAGCTTAGGGATAGTTAAGGGTTTACTCAAAGGGGCTACGCGAGACTTGGATATAAGAAGTTGAGAGGAAGCAGTGCCATCTACATAAACTGCTCGTAAATAAAAACAGCCTCCATACGCCACTGAGCTGGCATCACAGAAACCATGAAGTTCTAAATGGAGAACTACCTTGGAAAGGAGGGTATATCGTGGAATTTGTAAAGTGGGCAATAGAGCCATGCTTTCAACAAAGGCGTTCCATTTTTTAATAAGGGAGGGATCTGTTATGGGTTAATTGGGATTAATTGAAAGGTCGGTGGAATTGGAACAAAATTTGTGGAGTTCGAATCCTGACATAGCTAGTGTTGATGTGAGGTTATGAAACAAGTTTTCAAGTTCCTCAATGTTGTTTGCTCCTGTTAGTATATCATCAACATATGTTTGTGACAGGAGGGCTTCTTGAACATCGGGATACTGAGGGTTCCTTAGTGCTATTTCTTTTAGAGAGAGTGAGAGTTTTGGCTCAAAATCGAGATTTTAACATGGTATTCTCCACAAGAAAATCTAAGGTTCAAAAACTTCCGAAATTGGTTCATTTTGGAGTGGGGGTAAATCTCAATCTGCGCATGTGCTACGTTATTAGATAGGTGACGTCATAGGGGTGATGAATAAAATAATGAAAAAATTCTCCCTTTCATCCCCCACGCAGCACCCCTCAAAGTTGACCAATCGACATCTCAAAGGCCTTAACGTCTAGTGTAAAAATTATGAAAAAATTCTACCCCCATTCACCCCCCATCCCCCACGACGTCTCAAAGGCCTTAACATCTAAACAACCACCCACCTATAGACCGATCCCCAGAGGACCACCGAAATGTCCATATATTAAGGATCCCCAAATATCCATCCTAAATCCCCATTGACCCATCCCCCATTGGCCCATCCCCATTGACCCATCCTCAAATCCCCCCACTTCCCCATCCCCAAACCCCCATTGGCCCACCCCCAAATGTCTAAATATAGACCCATCCCAAATAGGATTCCCAATGGACCATCCTCAAATAGCCCATTGGCCCATCCCCAAATCCCCCATTGGCCCATCCCCAAATAGCCCATTGACCCATCCCCAAATATTAAGTGGACCACAGAAATACCCAAATATTTAGATCTTTAAGTTACCTAACCTTACACCTTCGGGTAGATAGGTTTAGATTATATATATATATAAGTTACCTAACTTGAAAAAATTTTCACCGGAGTCCGGGCACGAACCATCAACCTTCGAGTCTGAAACAAAGCTCCTAACGAACATAGCTATTCGCACTCATAAGTGTTGGATTAAAATAAAGGTATAAAAAAGAGTGCATTCATATGTTCATGTTAAATTATTTAAACAAACACATCAAGTGGAATATCGTTAACCTTACTCGATTCTTTATTATACAGAGTGTTTTAAAATTATAGTTCGCGAATCAATTGAAGTGTATCATTAGAGTACAAGACAAGTGACATAAGTTCTGGACCAAAATCGAGATTTTAACATGGTATTCTCTATAAGAAAATCTAAGGTCCAAAAACTCCGAAATTGGTTCATTTTGGAGTGGGGGTAAATCTGCGCATGTGCTACGTTATTGGATAGGTGACGTCATAGGGGTAAGGAATAAAATAGTGAAAAAATTCCCATTCATCCCCATGGAGCACCCCTCAAAGTTAAATCAAACAACTTCTCAAAGGCCTTAACGTCTAGTATATAAACCCACCCCAAATATTTAGGATTCCCAGTGTATCACCCAAATAGAATCCCCCATTGACTCATCCTCAAATATTTTCCCCATTAACCCACCTCCAATCCCACTCTGAAAAAAATTTCATCGGAGTCCGGGCGCGAACAATCAACCTTCGCGTCTGAAACAATGTGTCTAACGAACATAGCTATTCGCACTCATAGGTGTTAGTTGTTTAAAAAGGTATAAAAAAAGTGCATTAGCTTAAAGTAAAATAGACTTAAGTATGTATAGGTATATTGAAAATTTAAATTATAATTGACCTCTAGTATTCTTTTATATACATAGTGCTGGAAAATAGTTCACAACCAACGTATCACTGAAAAGATATATTAACATAAAAAGAAATTTTCTTTCACCATGGTATATCATCTAAAAAAGTTAAGTGACATTTCATTGAAAAGGGTATTACCTCCTAGAGTGTATTGGAGTACATGTTAAAATCAGGTGATATCAGTTTTTTCTATCATTGTTTTAAATCTTCACATAAAAGTTGATGAATAAACAGAATGTTTAAAACGATGTATCGTTTTTGAAAAGCCTTCATAAACTTTGATAAAAAATTCCACTATTATTATAATTAATATGGTATATACAAGGTGTTTTAAAAAACCAATTACTTTAAATAATATTTTTTTAAAACATCTTTATAAAGGTAATATAGTATTTTATATGTAAATGAATGTTATTCAACACTCACTGGTGAATCCCCATATTTTGGTAGGACCACCCTGTAGAAATGGAATGTGTTGTGTATAGGAAACAAGTCCACTCAAGGTTATGATGCATTTATATGAATATATTTTCAATGGGATAGTCTATAATACTTTACTATGGTGTAATATTAGTATCTTGTTTTAATTTTTTTAATTGTAAAACGAAAATTTGAATCTTCATGTTTTAAAAATTTCCTTGATTGTGAAAATATTTAGTCTACACACCACCTTGAAGATACCGGCACGTTATCTTTTCAATTTGTGGTAATCCATTAGGTTAGGTTAAATAAAATAACAAATAGTTTTTAAATTAATATAATACGGTTCATTTCCACACCATCTTATATATCATAATAATTGATATAAGGAGATAGAACCATGGCTCGTTGTATTTAATATTTTAAGTGGCAAATACATCCCCTATAGGCCTATCGAAAACCACTTTGAGAAGAAGTAATTAGATTTATGGCTCTTTCTTCAAACAGCACGAACACTAGTCTCTAAGCTAATAGAAACGGTTCATTAATTCGTTTGGTTTTACATCATACATAAGAATTTATAATAAACTATTTAGTAGAATTAAATTGTTACAGTAATATTAAAATTTAAAAAAATATATCTAATATGCTAGCTTTTCCAACTCCATAGGTGTAGATGATGGAATGGAATAATGTCCCCATGGTAACGTTTCATCCGACCCAGAAATCAGGTAACGTTTATCATCCTCTGGGCTGAGGGCAACCTTATGTTGGATAGTGGAGTACACCTGATGTTTTTCAGAATGAATTAGATTTTGAACAATAGTTTTTTCTTTCCAGGTATCGAGACATTCTTCATAGTCTTCATATGTAATTATTGGGTATGATGATAATCGATCAGAATTTTTATTACCGCATGGGTATAGAGCACTCACAACAGCCCATGCAAAACATGCATCATCATATCATTGTTCTTCACGTTGATACAAGCATGTTTCATCGCAATTTATGAAGGAAGTTTAACGTAGGAGGAACCAAGCTGAGGGGTGTACTTGTTGATATTAACTCCTAAATTTATAACTTTCCTGAGAGCACAGCCTGAGTCACGCTCGTGGAACTCTTCTAATTCATTCATGATGGGAGCATTAACCTCGGTGTCAAACCACTCATCTAAGTTGGTGTCCCTATATATTGGTGAGTTCGATGTAGTAAAGTACTTGTACTCAGTCTGTACATTATCTCCCTTTACTACTATAAACTCTCCACAAAATATGGTATTAACCTTAACTGCAGCATCCTGCTTAAGAGCTTCCTGAATCTTATTTTTAAATGTTGATTTGGCGTCAACGAGAAATGATTTCGGATCCTTATGTTTTAAGTTTGAAATTACCCCCGTTCTTATTCGTGAGTTGAAGGTAGATTCACTATCTTCCCATCTTACTCGATCTGAAGGAAACGCTTTTCTCGGGGAGAGCCCTGCCCCCTTCTTTTGAGCCGCTTTAAATTGTTGCCTCATGGATTTTATATTTCTTAAACATGCCTCTAAATGCTGTTTTTCCCCCATCGTCTTTGCACTCCTCAATGCATTTCGAATTCTTTCAATCCCTTTATGACATTCAACCAGTCCCTCACGTATTTTTCTATCATTATTTGGGGTCACCAATCCCAACAATGTAGCTATAAATTTCACTAAATCAGTGAATTGAGCCATTCTGAAAAAAAATTATTATATCCTATATTTTTTTAGAAAACTAAACGTTTAATTATTTTTTTGAATACGTAACCTCAATTGATTAATGAATATAATTGATAACTTACTTTTAGATAAATTAAAAACTTTCTAAATAGGAAGAGCCGTCGGATGATTGCTTATCAAAGTTCTAAATAAAATGAAAAAAATAATTATTATAAGGTACACAGAAAACTGAACGGTTAATAATTTTTATAAATATATAACCTTTAATATTGAGAAAAATGGGAATAATTAATAACTTACTTGAAAATTAATAAAAATCCAAAATGGAAATAGGAACTGAGGATAATTCTAAACGTTCTGAAACAGAATGAAAAAAAATAATTATTAATAGGTGTAAAGTACTTTTTAGACTGATGGAAAAAACGGCTAACTATTTTTTAGTATACATAACCTAAAATATTGCGTTAATGAAAATAATTGATAACTTACTTTGAATTATTAAAAATCAAAATCAATAGGAGCTGAGGACAATTCTGAATGCTTCTCAAAGTTCTGGAACAGAATGAAGAAAAGGGATTTGTTAGGTAAAAAAATATACTTCTATACGGACGGAAAACTAAACTCTCGATTTTGAGCCAAAACTCTCATAGCATATTTACTTTCACATCTAGGTACATAAGGTACTTAGAGGGTTTTTGAGGGTCATAGGTACTCCTCCTCCATGTATTTATTGTTGGCTTCGGAATATCGATTTGAGCAAACAGATATACCCCCCGAATACCCCTCTCAATAAACATAATCATATCAATATCTTTAAGTAATTCTAATTTTATTTGGGTATACTTTAACATTGCATCCCACGTAAGCCCAGGAAGAGTATAGTACCACGCAGGATCTAGCTGATACGTTTGCAAACAATTACTTCGTAACTGCTCAAAAACGTCTGCTAATAACAGTATCTCTGTTTTCATATATAGCTGACTATACTCTCCCAGGCTAGCAGTATCAAAATACTCCCAAACATTTTTTGCATGGTTATATTGTTCCATGGAAATATTCGAATCATAAAGTTTATTGTAAAAATTTTCAATGGACGGTTATTCTACGTCGTTGAGCTTTTCTATACAATCGATGTAATCGTATGGAAAAACCCCTTTTTTCATCAAAAGTTTCAGTTTTTGGTTATTTAAATCATGAAACTCGTGTTTTAAATTTTTAAAATCATCCTTCTTCAGTGTAGATACCAGTTCGTCTAGACTTGCTCCCATAAATCTAAAGGAGTCTATGTACCTAAACTTGATGCTAGTTTCAGGGTCATGTAGGGTAAAACTTATATATTTTTCCTCATTTATTGGTAGTATGGAAACAATACCACGTTTTGCAATTTCCTTAATAACAAAATGTAATTCATAGCCGCTCAAGTTATGAAAAATCACTGTAACAACAAAAACTTTTTTAAAATTCAAATTGCTTGCTTGATGAGCGTATCCACGAAATTTTCCTGTGAAATGATCATGATCTCTAACGACTATACCTTTATCAGTAAATTCATGTTCACAAATGTGACAATTTAGTGCATTTACCAAGTTCGGTGTAACACCAAGGGGTATTATATCTAAAATTTTGGACTGTACAAATTTTGCTACATCAGTTAACTGATTGGTAAACCAATCTATGCAGTCTTCACCCTGATGATATTTATAATATGAAAGCTGATCATCGTTAGCGCATTTTAAATAATATCCTGCAGAAAAAGCTACCTGTTGTTGATATTTTTTAGTTTTATCTGTTTTTTGTTGATCTGTTTAAGCCTTTAGTATGGATTCTAAATCACTATAAATAACAATGGGACATTTCTGCTTATGAATAAAATTTTTGAATTCAATGTCAGTATGATTGGGAAAAGAAATGTTTGACTCTTCCATATTTTTACAAACACTTTCATGCTTATCCAAAATTTGTTTACTATGAAAATAGTTCAAACACCTATCGCAAATGAATTTTTCAATCCTAGATCTATTAGTTGAGATGAAATTATTCTAGATAAATTTTTTATCCAACAATAGAGGTACTTAATGTTTTCATTCGTATCGTCTACAGGAGGTGCATCATAATCATTTAACTTAGGATAATACTTGGATTGGACCAGCAATAGATTAACATGTCTTTCAAGTTTATTTTTAGTTGATCTTGTAGGAACTACTGTATAAAATGTAGATTTATTCGATTGATTCAGTTCTAAAGAGTATACGTTTACTGATATATTATTTAATTTTTTAAATTTTGTAATTTGGGACAGGTGCATTTCAATATCTAAGCCCTTTGTATTTAAAACTTCAGAGTAATGTGGATACGATGGAGTACGATGAGAATTAGTAGCAGGATTTGAAAAACTGTTTACTGCCCAGTAAAAACAAGCTTGGTCCGTATTACAAACGTTTACAATTGCCTTCTTTCGAGAAATTGGTTCTGGTAGTGGAACGACAGACGTGCCAACTCCCATTTCATATTTGTTTATTGCAACTTCCAAAAAAATTATTCGAGATAATGCCCACCCGCTTTCTTTTTCAGCAAATTCTGATAAACTGTTCAAAATAAGATCAATAATATTTATACTAAACCAATCATATAAATCATCTCCAATGTCTAATACAACATTCGGAGTACTAAAATATTTGCGGTCTGCTAACTCCACGTCTTTTGATTGCTTAATAAAATCCCCACAAAAGGTGGTGTTCACTTTTGAAATTTGTGTTTTCTTGAGAACTAATAAAATCTTGTTTTTAAAAATTTTGAAAGCATCTGTAAAGAATGCATTCATATCTTTATGTGACTAGTTTATAATAACTCCTGTTTTTAATTTTCTTCCAAATGCAGCATTAATGTTTTCCCACTTGACCCTTTTACTAGATTTCTCAAGTCCTTCACCCACATGAGCCACTTTTATTAAACATCACATGCGCTTCAAATGTGCTATTTTTGTATGAATTTTATGTTTCACTCCGATCGAAAACTTGAAAGATTTTAAAGCTTGATTACATTTTCTGAGGTGTTTATTAATCAGTGAAATCCATTGGTTTCTATTTGAAAAGGTTTGAATTTTGCTTGGAGAATTTAAAATTTCATCAATTTGCTGTAGAGTAACACTGAAGTTAGACATTCTTGAGTATATGCATAAAAAATGTACTCACCAGCCTCCCTTTCTAAAGTTGTCTTCGACAGCGGATGTGTACTTCCGAATTTCCTTAATTTTTGAGTTGTCCTTAGCAGGTCGCTTCCAAATTTTGTGCAATGGGTTATATTGCGACTGCGGATGTGTACTTCTGAATTTCCTTAATTTTCAAGTTGACCTCCGCCGGTTGCTTTCAAATTTTGTGATGTGTTGCTGAAACAAAAAAAATAATTTTTGAAATGATTTTGAAACAGAATCACACATGCTAGGTTAGGTCAGGTTAGGTTAAATGTGAGTGGACCTCAGGCCCTCGCACATGCTAAATAATTAACAAAATTTTAAAAATAAAAAATCTTACCGTTTAATGTTGTTCTTCAATTTTAAATAGTGTCCTGGGGCGGTAGCCACTAGAAATATCTTGTAGCCCCAAAAACACCCTCCCCTCCCCTTGTTTATATCTGTAATACTTATATTTTTTATATTTTTCGACTGCCCTTCGGGGGAGAAAAGTTACGCTCTCTTCCAATTCAACCAACATAGCTTCACCAAATTTGGATAGAACTACTTTAACATCCACAATTTTCTTGGGGACGTTTCCAGGAATGTCTCTCAGCTTCACAATTGGTTTATTCTCTACCTCTGTAGAAGTAGAGAAGGTATTTAGTCCATTAATAAAACTCATCTGAAATGAACATGATAATTGTTGTAACAGTCGACAAGGAGTTTCCCCCAATAAACTTATAGCAAATAAAACTTTTACAAAATGTTTGAAATAGTTTTATTTTTGGGAACAAATTTCAAAAACTAAATGTAAAGAGCAAATAAAAAAAATATAAAGATAAAACTTACTTTGTTTTTAAAAAAACTCTACCAAAACTCGAACTAAACTCGTTGATTGTCAATATGGAACTGTCGTTGTCGTAGTACCAAAAATGTATTTATACCTTTTTCAAGGATTTCATAACAATTTCGTGAAATTGTGATAAACTATTATTTTTGTAATGTTGATAATATATTTGGTTATTGTGGTCTAAAAACATATAATTTTTGTAGAATTTCCAAGATTTTTGATATTTCGCATTTCCTGTTGTGATGTTGATTTTTTCTGCTTGTGGTTTGAGACATATCAATTTTACAAAATTTCTGTGGTGAGTTTTTTTATTTTTATATTTATCATTTCCTGTTGTGATAATGGATTTTTCCGATTGCAGTCTAAGAACTACAATTTTACACGGATTTTATTTTACTATTTATCATTTCCTGTTGTGATAATGTATTTTTTTGCTGTTATTTTATTAAATCGACCGTAGCGCCGCCTTATCATCCTAACGGATCTTTCTCGATTACGTCACATTTTACAGCAAGAAGCGTACGGTGCGTGCTGTTATTAAATCGACCGTGGCGCGCCGCTTTATCATCCTAACGGATCTTTCTCGATTATGTCACAAATTACAGCAAGAAGCGTACGGTGCGCGCGCTATTAGAGAGATTAAACACGTCCTTATGCGTATACGTGAACGTAGGTTTCGAGCTTTGCGCATGCGCAGCAATGGCAAATTTGCGTTCACGTACGCACGTGCTCCGTAAGCTTACGTATCTTTGCGTACAGACTAAACGTTATCCGTATCGAGCCGAATACGCCAATCGGGACTAATCGGGATCATAGATATATAGGATCGGAAAGGTAACTGTCATATAGATAACCTACCAAGTAACAATAACAAAACAAATAATCGACATAACCAAATAAACCAATACAATACTATTTCCTTGGTTTAAATCAAATGAAATAATTATGGCTCTGCATAAAAATAAAATAAGATTTTCGCCAGAAGATGACTTACAGTTGTTACGGGAAGTGTATGGACAAAATCCATACGAAGATTCAAGGAGATGGCAAATTATTCAGATTCATATGCTGCAATAATTACCGGCAAGAACATTTCCGTGAGAACACTAAGGGACAGAGTGGCAAACTTAGTAAAAAAATTCCTGGCAAATGCAGAAAAAAAACCGTTACAAGTAAGTACCTACCTACTTATTTTTCAATTTTTGTTTTAATATGTAGGATAGGTATCAAGCACAGTCGGCACAGCTGCTGAGATACGTTTTCTCTCACGTATTTTTGTGTTTAAACTGTGGTAGTTTACGTTACTGGTACGTACATAAATCCACGTTTACGTGTTCGTGAAACTTGACGTGAAAATGTACGTGTTTAATCTCTCTATTCACATTGCAGCAATACCTTTCTTCGCTAATGATATGCATGAGAGCTCATGGCAGCATGTGTTGAATGCCTTGCTATAGACGCGAAGATTGTGGTATCGAATCTCACTGAAGTTTTTTTCAATTCGGGTTTTTGAATATACAACTAGCGGACTAAAAATGGCAGCCTGATTTAAAATTACAACGCGCATTCAAATCGCGCCACTCTCAGCGTTACCAAGCGGAGATTTTTGAAGTAGTGAAGTAGAATCTGTATAGCTCTATCTACTTACTGTCCAAACTTCCAAGTTTCAAGATTTATTGATGGGAGAGACGATGTGTACAACAGCCACATACGTTCGGTGCCAATTTTGTTACCTATTATTTATTTTAAATAATAAGGCAAGATAAATTGCAACGGCGACTTAATGTGGAGAGCACCTCAGGTGTGAATTCGGAGACCAAACTAATATCAATTCAGGGAGTAGTCTTACCGGTTCGCGGGTAATCCTAGTTTATTTAAGTTATTGGAGTTATATTGAAGTTAATGAGATAATAAATGAAGTTAAAAAACCAAATGAAATTAATAAGTTAATAAATCAAGTTGAGAAATGTAATTAAAGTTAATCAAGAAAGGTAAGTGGGCGCCACCCTGAATAATATTAGTCGACTTGTTTTTCACCTCATAACTCTCTATCAACAAACCTGGAAATGTTGGAAGGGAAGGAATATGAACAACGTTGTTAAATTTACAAGTTGTATGACTTTAAAAATATCACAGTAGAAAAAATAAAAAAAATATATTGTTGTTGTTTGTTGAAGCCCGTTGTTTTACATAGATTTACTTCCCTCAATTTCTTCG
>CAJUYI010000021.1:3314-13351 GCA_910591695.1 Galerucella pusilla | reverse complement strand
TGTCGTCCTAATCACTACAAATAAAAACCACCATATCATCTTATATACATATTTTAAAGACTTCAACTATATACATTTGAACCTTTTATCAACTGTATGAGAAAAACTAGAAAAAGAAAAAAGAACAAGATAAAAAAAATATCATTGTATGTGTGTATATGGCGCTTATCACTAGGAGGGAAAAATATAAAAGCAAAAATCACAAAAGGAAAAGCATATACGTAAATGCAACTTACCATTCACATTGAATGCACTTTAGAAAAAAAAGTTTGAGGTAAACCTCTTACAATAATTAAAAATTGACCTTATAAATATTCCAATGATAGTGGTCAAATACATAGGCTGGGTGACGAGCTAGAAGGAAGTCTAAACCTCAGAAGGATGCACAATGGGCCAATTGTGGCCTAAGTGCTGTGGGGTCACCCACCCTTCATAATCTTACAGAAACAGTAGGTATACTATTTTATCATTGCGTTTCACTTGCTCAATCAACAACTACCAAATATATTATTCAATCTACTATATTGTTGAATCGAGAATTTTTTTTTGTTCATATTGAAAAAAGCATATTCCATTGATACGCCATCGAACCGAACCGAAAATACGAAGTCAATTTTTGTCTTGAATTTGCCTTAGTTCACAACTTGATACCGCCCAAAAGCTTGTCCAAATAGAATGAAGTTGTAAAAATCTGATGCATCTTATTAGCACTTCTGATCTGTAATTCGTGAAAATTTAAGAGAAGCTGAAATATTATCCAAGTTATTCATCCCTCCATGCGTTGGAATCTTCAACATTTAGTACCAACGAGATTTTCCACACTCATTTCATGTGGAAAACGTCACTGCCGTTGTCTGATATTTCAATTATGGGGGCAATGTTAAATCAAAAGAACGGGATTTTTCTTTCAGCTACCATGTTTTCAAAGAGTCGTTTACTCCACGTTAGTTCTATTTTCAGTTTGTTCTATATGGTATATTTATTATCTTTTTTCTCATTCTTTGGAAAATCAGACCCCAATCTTCCTTATGTTTTCATTTTGATGTTTTGGTACTGTTACAAAACTCAATTACATTACAAAAATAATAAGGTTGTTTTACTTCAGGTGTTGCATCATCGTCTCTCAGTCGCTAGATCAAATAGGCCACTATTCTGGTCATTTCAAAAAGGCTACATTTAGCGTGAATAGTAGAGGGACAGATTATTGTTCATAAGAGTTTGTTTTGCGTTTTCCAATTTTGGAATTTACAAAGAATACGAATTGAAATCACGTCAATAATGTTTATTTCAGCAATTAGTCAAAGCAAATATTACTAACTTAAGATTTCACACTCAACATTTCTTGCTTGAACAATTCTTCGTCAAAATCTTCTATGATGGTGACATTTGGTTTAAGACTTTTGGTATGATCTAAAACCACTTGGCCTCTGGTAAGCGTTCCATGAAGCTCAATCGAGGCGTGATGCATGCTGTATTTGGTAATATGACTTTCAGGAAACATATAACAGAATACTAAGAATGCGTCACACGGTATCCAATGGTTTGAATTATGCATTTCATAAATGATACGTTCGGCTTCTGTTAATAGCTTCAATTCTGGAGTCGAGTTTCCCAAAACTTCGAATCGCCAATCCTGAAATTACAAATATCATCAGTTTATCGGATTTTCCTCCAAATTGGAAATTATACTTGAAATTTTTTATAAATATAGGTACCTATTACAGTATTCTGATAAATAATGCTCCTCTACTGGTTTAAAAAATCGCGTAGGTGCCCCACCTTGTTGTAACCAGATACTATAATACTTGTTGGCGTTAGGAGACAGAAAGGACTGGATAGTACATTCATGTTGCTTTCGTTTACTTGGGCTTCAAGCACTTGTGCGTGACGCCTCAGTCGTCACGACTCTTAAGCAAAACGAACACGATTTTTGAGGATCCACAAAACCACTTGTCATGTGCCAATGCCAATGAATTAACTGTGTTGTTAGAAGAACAGTTCTCGACTATGATGTTTTTGATAATATAATTTTGCATATTTGGATATTTTTAGTAAGGTTTAAATCGTAATCGGCACAATTTTAACATTTGAATAAACGTCAAACGTCAAATATTTATTGTCCGTGGCTTGAAGCTCATACTTTTTAGATGTGATCAAGGGCCAAGAGGAAGGTAAGACTAGGCGTACATATTCACTATCGCTACTGTTGTCCATTATTTTCTCTTATAATACGTAAAATTTTGATTTTATAATTATTTTGACGTTTCAAACAACGCGCTGTTTTGAAGCGATTTGCGTTCTTAGGTATTTGACGTTTCTAAGAGACGATTTGATTTATTCATTTTAGCGTGAATTCTGATGATAATAGAATGTGATTGGCTAACGAGAGTGAATTTTTTTTATTATTCACTTGTAAAGAATTTATATCATCATGCAGCTAAATATGTAAAAATAATATGTGCGTTATTCAGTCGTGGAGAAACTATATTATTCAATTGACAACATTGTTAAGTTTTACATTATATATGTAACACATCACAGTCCAATCTCAAAAAATGAAATCAATCACAAAATGGATATCTAAAAACTTAGTTATTTTTTTTCAAAGTGATCACTTCTCATTCAGTTGGATATTACAAATAAAACAATTTTCAATTTTTCGAAATTAAATACAAATTTATAATCAAATATTAATACATGGTGTTCCAATTGGAAAAAAATGTGGATGACTCCATCAATTGAAAGTATTATACATTATATTCGAGAAGACATTAGAATTTAAGCTAAAATCAACATGACGTATTGAATTGAAATCGTTTATTCAGCTAAAGAACCATGGATGTTATATACGTTCATGTAATGAATTTGGGCTTTACTTTTTAACACAAGGTAATAAATATAGATAAAATAAGACACTGGTCTACAAAAATGTTCACCAGTTTATTACTGATCATTCTCACATTCATTACTCTCACTTTCATATTCATCACTTCCACTTTCATCTAATGAACCAGTGTTGACAGTGAAACACATATTTTCTACCACATCATCTAATAGTCCATTATTCCTCCACATTTCTTCCGCTATATGGTCCACATGGTAACAGTGTTTGTCTCATCCCTAAAAACCAACTTCATCAAAGGCTGCTCGAACTTATTGTTTCATTTGAGCAGCACTTTGAGAAACATTTTTTATTGCCACTTTATATTTAATGCTTCTCCATATTAGCTCAATTGGATTGGGGTCGCAGTGATATGGAGGCAACCGTACCACAGTATGTCCATGTTTTTTCAACAACTCGTCCACATAGTACATTTCAGAATGGTTGGCACGTTTGACAAGATGCAAAAGTTCTGCTTTGAGCATATCATTTGTGGTTGAGATGCCATTAGCTTCAAGCCATTCTCTAATAATAATATGCTTTTGACTTGATTGGGTTTGTGGTTTATTAATTTGAACTGTAGTAAGGGGCATTGTCCATAATTACGATACCATTAGCAGGTAAGTTTGGTATTAGTTGAGTTTCTAACCAGTTCATGAAATTTGTATGGTTCGTGTCATCGTGATAATCCACTGATTTGCTTTTTGACTTGAAAATTAGTAGTCCATTCTTGACAAACCCATAACGTCCACCAGCGTGTACTATTTTGTACCGTTGACTAGCTCTGTTGGATGTATACACTCTAACTTCATCTTCCGATTGTCAGCATTTGAGTACTAACACCATATATGATGGATGGATATAAGTTTCATCCAAATAAGTTATTGGCCTCTTGTTGTGACCCAGAGCATCGTTTTCCCTCAAACTTCTCAAATAACGAGTCCGTCAAGCTATAATATCACTACGCTCCATCAAAAGTTTTCTTTTATTGTGGCACTTTTTATACTGAGAACCAATACTAAGTGTTTTCTGGAGGTGTCTGGACCGCCAGAGTAATCGACTTCATTTTTCATTTTATTCCCCCAAAGCTTTTGTTGGAATATGTTTATGAGCCGTATAGCATTCATGCACGGTTCTTCTCAAAATACCCAAGTCACAATCATCCAATTGTAATTTGTTATACCTCCAGCAGATTATATATGGCAGCTGACATCAAATAGAAAATAGAATGCAGTCCAGTGTTGCCGATGCAAAAATGAAAATTAGGTACCCGAACTTACTATTCAAATTATCAGATTTGGTTATCTAAATAAAGTCTTCGACCCCAGTCAATATGGAAAATCCCCAAAAACAATAGCCATTTTATAAATCTTTTCTGCAAAATATTCGAAAAAGTATTGGATCCAAATTTAGTGGAATAGGGTGTTTGACAAATTTTGAAAAAGTGATTTGAAAGATATATATATACCTCTAATTTGATATGCAAAATTATTACTATAACTTTTTTCTATTATTATTACATTTAAAATCAAGTTTTTAAATTTCTGGCTCAAACTTCCCGCAAAAACGCTCATTACCAAAATGGCGCTGCAGTGACGTCAGTGAATAGTAAGTTTGTGAACTGTTAACGGGATTATTCAGTGTTTATTTGTTTTTGTGTTATAAAATGTCTTTTAAAACTTATAAGTGGTGTATAGTGCCTCAGTGTACTAATACTTCCTTAAAAACACCTGAAAAACTATTTATTTATGTGCGTAAGACAATAAAGGAACGAAAAAAGTGGTTGCATTTTGCTAGAAGAGATCCAGGGACCTAATCGACTACAACTTCACTTTACATTTGTGAAGATCACTTTGATGTAAGTGCAAATTCTTTTATATTAATTTTCTCAACATTATAATAAATATTTTGTGCCCGAAATTTGTATAAAAACGAGACATTTTAAGGTTATGTTTATCAAATATTTAATTTTTGTATTTTTGTTTTAAATAAATTATTTTTTAGTTGCCCAATGACATGGAAAACTATGTGGAGTACCATTTGATGGGTTCAGTATCCAGAATAAGAATGAAACCAGGAGTTTTACCTACAAAATATGAATGTCAACCAGACAGAAAAAAGCGAACTGCTACCAGTACAATAACTAGACCCCTTGCTATCAAAAGACTAAAAATGGAACTTATTAGAGATAGTGAAAGAGAACTGCAAACAGAAGCTGTTGCTATGCAGCAAGAACCAATAATTGCTTCTATGCAGCAAGAACGAATAATTGCTTCTGTGACTGATTATCCAAGTACAAGTAAGTTTGTATAAACAATATGTTACAATAATAAAAGTTTTCACGGCTATAACACAA
The DNA here is from genome assembly GCA_910591695.1 of Galerucella pusilla. Classification (NCBI taxonomy): domain Eukaryota; kingdom Metazoa; phylum Arthropoda; class Insecta; order Coleoptera; family Chrysomelidae; genus Galerucella; species Galerucella pusilla. Next base: position 8,114 of record CAJUYI010000021.1, on the reverse strand, counting down.
AACTGCTTTATCTGAACTGTTCTTGATAGGTCATTACATTTCCTTACCTTATAAAACAATGACTTCAATGTGTTACAGTTGTAGTTATTATTACAAAATAACTAGCCAACGTTTCAATTTAATTCAAATCCTTAACAGAGCAACTAATATGAATAAAACTGTTTTATTCTTATATTTTAATGTGTAGTATCATCCAGCATAAGTTTACTTATAATCATGATTTTATATAGTTCTACCTTACCATATTATGTCTCCATGTGCTATAATATATGTACACGGAAAGCCTCTATACCAGTTGCTCTGTTGAAGATTTGAATCGAATCAAAATGTTGGCTAGATGGAAAATTGATTTTCTTTCATTATTATGACCAAGAAACAAATTCTTTTTTTAAAAACATATAATAGTGGTCATTAAACTTGAAATAAGATAAATACCTACTTAATATCATTTTTAGGCTTACCTGAAGTTGAAAAAGTAGAAAGGAAGTCTATTACAACTGATAAATCAGTGCAGGTGGTTATAAGAAACACATATAGGAGCAAGGCAACCCAAACTAAAATTCTAAGACAGAATAAGTCTGTGTCACCCCTTAGAATATCAACTATATGTCATCATCTACATCTCCATTATTCAAAAGTTCAGTTTGCATAGCAAAACCGTCAAGGTCCTATGTTGGAAATAAAGTTAAAAAAATGATCATTGCTGAAGAAAAATCTGATAGTGAAATTTCATCAAATTCGTACACTTCATCTGTGAATTCTGTGTTGCTAACAGACTCGTCATCTTCTTTACATCATCTTCAAGACAAAATTTCTTCTGACTGTAGTAGTGTAACCGAACAAGAATTGAAAATAAAAAATGATAGACAATCTGAGCTGCTTCTTCAAAGTACAATCATGAAAATAACAAAGAAACCACGATTCTATATTGGTGTTCCAAAAAATTGTTATTTCTTAATCAATATCATAAAAGAACATAGGTACCAATATTCCTGAAAATCATATATTATTATGTTTAAAAAAAATTAGTCTGGATACAAAATTTTCTGAGCTTGCTGATGAGTTTGGATTATCTTTATCATATGCAAGTAAAATATTTTTGGAAAATGTTCCTATTATTGCTAATGTCTTACGTCCCTTCATAGTTCAGTTGAATAAAAAATTAACAAAAAGAAATTTACCTATGGCTTTTAGACATAAATTTCATTATGTTGGTTGCATCATCGATTGCCTTGCAATAGAAATCCAAAAGCCATCCAAAGCTATAAACCAAGCATTGACATGGTCAGATTATAAGAAGGCTAATACTTTGAAGTATCTCATATCAAGTACACCAGATGGATTAGTCAATTTTATTTCGCCAGGATACGGTGGGAGAATAAGTGATGTTTGTCTAGTAGAAAACTCTAAGTTTCTAGATTCTCTAGAAAGTGGCACTTGTGTATTAGCAGATAGAGGATTCAAGCACCTCGACCAGCTATTATTAAAGATGGGATGTCAGTTAATACGACCTTCGAGTGTAAGTGCTGGTTCAGAATTGTCAAAAACAGAGGTACGACAAACAAAACAAATCGCTAGTTTAAGAATACACATCGAGAGAGTAATACGACGACTTAGGGAGTTTTCTTTATTAAAGCCACATGCTTGTGTCAATATTAATCTAATTCGAGTCATTGATGACGTTATTACTATAGCATGTGGTTTAATTAATTTACAAGATTCTATTATTAAATAAATAATTTAAAAAAATCACATGGCGTTTTATTTTCATAAAATAATATTAGTACCTATTAATAAACAATGTGTTCCCAGAAGTTGTACACTTACCTATTAAAATTTTTCTTATTATTAATTTTATGAAAGATTAGGTATTGATAAAAACTAAGATGCAATCATTTATGACAAATAATCATGTATACAACTTCTAGTACACACAGTATAAATAGTTCCCTTTGAAAAAATAAAACCATTCAAGTAAGAATAAGATAGAGAAGGAATAATAAAAGACATTAAGTATGCAAAAATGTATATTTTATAAATTAATTTTATATAGAAGGGGATAAATATTGTGTTTCCAAAATGTTGATAAATTATCCAACAAGTTATCTACATATTCTTTGTCAAAATTAACACTAATGATCTCAACTTGTTGATTATTTGTAAAATCGGGATCAGCTACACAAAAAAAACCTGTCTTCAAGTTTGTTAAATACATCTGCAGTTGTATTTGAGCACAAAACTTTTTGGCAATTCTTCCTTCTTTGATGTAATTTTGATAACTTTTCAAGCTAAGGGGACACTTAATCTCAATTACTGATTCACTACAAATACCATCCGGCGAACCTGCTATCATTGGATACTGTCTTGAAATAAAAAGACCGCACTTTACAATTTTTTTTTATTTCTCCTCTAAAACTTTTCGCACTGCATCTTCCATTGTTCTTCCACGTTTCATGGCAAATGTACCAGGAATTTTTCTTCCTATGATTGTAGCATACAAAGTACCGTCTGATGTTTTACATCTGCTCACCTCATATGCTTTGGATGCAGTTATTCTTCCATACCATAAAGAATTCTCCGATTGGTTTCTTGTCTCATTTTCAATTTTTTTTAAAATGTCTGAAAATGTATGTGCATCCTTCTGAAGAAATACATCAGCACATTTTTCAGGGTATTTCAAAGAAAGTTGGTGTAATGAAAGCATTTCTACATCCCTTACATCTGCATTTTCTTGATACTTCATTAATTGAAATGTATCAAGCTTCCGTTTCTTACCCTCTTCTAGAAACTTAGAGAGCACTCCACTATCTGATAATGATGAGCTGTTTGGCTTTGCTCTGGACAGCTCTGTGGTAGTTATGAATTTTAAACTAGTTCCTACCTTCGCCAATTTTCATTTTTTCCAAAAACAATCTACAGATGTACATGGGGGTTCCTCGCTTCTACGGTGTACCCACATAAGGAATGCCACTGCATGCTTGCAACCACCTTGAGATGCAGCACAATCATGACATTCTACACTTATTATTTTGCCTTCTTTTTCATTGATGATCATGGTGACTGAATAAGTTAGTTTATGTTCAGGGCAGATCCTGCATTTAACTATGCATATATTTCCCTATCGCTTCAACTGCACATAACCTATGGCATCATCACCATATGATTGTCTTGAGGACCTGCAAGTTAAAAGAAAAACCGTTTAGTATACATAAATAACATGGCATAAGGCAAATATTAATTAAATATTGCTAATAATGCATAAAGAAGCAGGACATCCTAATTTAATTAATATGACCAATATATGTTTTATTAATTTAGGTCAATTTGTTATAGGTATGATATCACAATTAATATTATGCAAAGTTATTTAAACAGAAAGATATGTTAACTAAGTATTTTTTTGTTTTTGAATGCTAATACCAAATAGGTGGGTATTTCATTTAATATACCTACTGATAATTCATTGAATGAAAAATACAAAACTTAATTTAACATCACAAACCATAATTATTAATAAAATAATGGAATCAAATTTTCGTACCTAACCTTATAGGTAATAACCTTAATGCAAATAAATGAAAAACAACTTAGGTCTCAAGTAAATACTTACATTGAAGTCTTAACATTTCTAAATTCAGCAGAACAAAAATAATTATTGGTTGCAAAGAAGCCTGCCACCATAAAAGCATCTAGCATTGGAAAATTGGAACTATCCGCTTTGGAGAATACACTTTCCATTGCAAATATTTTTAACTGTCAATAAAAACACACAAAACACAAAGTTAATTCAGGTAGGTATAAAACCGTTAAAAACAAGAAACTAAGAACACTGGTGCACTGCAAGTTACAACAAAGTAAATTTTTTTTTTTTTTTTTTAAATTAACGTGTCTCGACTGCTGAGGTCATTGACACAGTTACAGTATTTCATGATTTCTAAGTTAAACAGTTATGACATTCGATACTAAATTTTAGGTAGAACATGTTAGATATGCTTTATTAAATTTATGTCTTTTAGGTAGGATAGCACTGTATTCACTTCACCACTAAATTTCAATATATCACTGAGTGGTCCTTTTATATTGTGTTTGTGCTGGTAGCTTTGGTAGCGGGGACATTCCACTAGGAAGTGTTTAACAGTTAAATAAACAGAACATAGCTGGCACAGGGGGCGATCTTCTTTTGTCATTAAGTATCCATGGGTATAGCGTGTATGCCCAATGCGCAATCTTCTTATAATTATTTTTTCTTTTCTGGAGAGTGTGGAGTCATGGTGATACTTCAGACTAGGTTGTATTTCATGTAGATCGGAGTGTGTTGTGTCCCAGTATGATTGCCAGGAGCCTCTTAGATGTTTTTTAAACAGAGATTTTAGGTCGTCATGGATTTGTATAAATGTTTTTTGGGTTTTAGTTGTGGCCAGCTTAGCGGCGTTGTCAGCTGTTTCATTCCCAGAGATTCCAATATGTGATGGAGTCCAAATTATCGTGATCGTGGTGTTTTGAGAAAATAGTGTCTCGTATCTTTCATGGATTTCTTGTATAAGAGGATGTTTTGAGTTAGCTTTCCTAATTTCTTGGATTGAGGAGAGGGAGTCTGTACAGATAGCGACCTTTTTATTTCTTGAGTTTATTATTTTGAATGCCTGGAGAATTGCAAAAATTTCTGCAGTAAATATGCTACAAGTGTCTTCAAGAGCGGTTGTGTAAAGGGTCTCGTTTGATGAGGTGACCACACATCCTACTCCTTTGCTATTTTTGGAAGCGTCTGTATATAGGGTTTGGTCGAACTTCTGTTGGTTG